>BRXU01000024.1:195000-725000 GCA_030267565.1 Pleodorina starrii | reverse complement strand
GATGGAGTCTTTGCGTTGGCTCTGTCTCCAAATATCCCTTTTTTGGTTTGCAGGCCAAGCGGTTTCCTTTCAAACAGCTGAAGAGGAGTTCCTAAAGTCCGGGTACTACTACCCATCCCTGCCAGTTCAGCGTCATGTCCGAAAGTGGGTACACAGTCGAACGGCTGTCCTTGGTTTCTAAATAAGTAACTGTATCTTCCGCGCATTGCAGGTATGCGGCCGACTTGCGGTCGCAGCGAATTGGTCATGTCTGCACGAAATACAAGAACGTTACACGTGGTCTGACCCCAGGGTTGTTTGTCGTGCACTGCATCAAGTGCTCTGCTTGCCTTGGGTTTAACATGATGCACCATTCGGAGTCGCCGAAGACACTCTTCGAGTGGCTTTACACGCGGTTTACGACTGCCCCTTCGGTTGTTGTGTACGACAACAATTGCCACGGTCATACGTACTGCCTCAACCGAGAGCCAGAGTGGGCGGCGGAAACTACATTCCTCATTGACAAAACCCATTACAAGGGGCACAAAGGGTGCTCACGTGGTTACGACATTTCTACATACCCACAGCACAAGGTCTTGAACTCGCAGCTCGCCGAGCAGAAGGTGAGAAGCGGGCCGTGATCCTTCTAGGCGGGCTGTGTTCCTTCTCCTTGTTCTTCTTGTCCGAGGTGACAATCAACCGTCCCGCGTTTCATCCCTACCCTGCAGAATGCCAAGCTTGCGCTACTCAAAAGCCACTGCGCATACATGAGCCAGCCCATGTTCCTTCTCTACCTGCGGTTCTTCCTGTACGTCAGTGCAAACTTGCGCGGTTGATGCGGACCATGGTGCAATCGGCGGCGGCGGTGGCATGGTGTACTACTGGGAGGAGGTGGCGGCGGAGGTCGACCGTGGGGAGGCGGCGGGGTCTACGGCCGGCGGTGGCGGCGGCATGCCGTACTGCTGGGGGAGGGTGGCGGCGGAGTTCGACCATGGGGCGGCGGCGGGATTGCCGGCCGGCGGGGGCGGCGGCGGCATGGTGTACTGCTGAGAGGAGTTGGCGGCGGTCGCTTGCTGTTCATCATCCTTAGGGTTTAATTAGGGTTTGGGGTACTTGCGGTTTGGGTTTGCTGTAGGGTTTGCAGTACCCTATGGTTTGCGGTAATTGCGGTTTGGGAACACTGTCTCTTTTTAGGGCCTCGTGTGTATAGCAACCGTGGACAGGTGCTGTACTGGGTTGGGTGGATTGGCATTTCTGACTCGCGTACTGACTGGCAAAGTGGCGGGTGTACGGCTTGTGTGAATCAACACACTACATGGCATTGACGGTGTCGTGTCTGTCATGTCGTGTCTGGACACTCCACGTTTTTGTTTTCATCCTGAACACGCGTCAATGCGATTATGACACGTTGGTAGAGCAACCAGGGTCGATGCAGCTGGTTTAATCGTTGTGCGACGCCTTGGGCAGGTATATTAACATGGGTGATGAGTCTGTATTAACATGGGTGATGATAAGTTGAGTCAGTTGGGAAAGGTAACCGGTACGGCAGCGCATACATTCATTTGTGTGTACTGAATGCGCTGGTTGCTTTGGACGGCGAAGGATGACCATGCATGTGTTCTTTGACCCGTAGGACAGCATGTGACCGCTGAGCTGATGGCTGTTGTCGACGGCGGGTGCCGTTATTAATACGAATGTAATGACAAGTTTGCAGCCGTCCATCCAACAACATGTTGCATATGAAAAGGCACATTCTCCAGTTCATTTCATATGCACAATACTTTCAGCAGTCATACAGCGTTATTTCGTAACGCTTCGTGGCGGGCACCGCCAGGCCTCTGAAAAAAAATACGTAAGTAATCAACCTGAATTTGAATAACAGCTTATGCTGAGGCGGCCACGGATCGTGGCTCGGTACATGTCCCGACTCGGTACATGTCCCGAGCCACGAATCGTGGCTCTCGGTCCCGCGGCATCCCACTTCGTGGCGGGTAGCCAGAGCCAACGAAAAATAAAACAAGGGGTTGGTGTCGGCTTCCTTGAAGCCGGAAAAAGGGCGGGGCCCCACTAAATCCGTACGGGTTAAGTTGAGTGCTAGGGTGGCGAGGGCGTGAAGTAGTGTGAGAGTGTCGACATTCCTGATGATAGACAGCCAGAGCTTTTTTCCCGAAATGCCTGCTAGCCGAGTCGTTAGCAAGGCCTGCCGGCGCCGCGCGAAGCGCGTCATCCCGTCGGGTGCATGAGCGCATGTGCGCATCGACCGAAATACGGCATTTCCAAAGCGAGCGGCGAGGGCGTCAACTGTGAGAGTGTCGACATTCCTGCTGATAGGCAGCCAGAGCTTTATATCTGAAATGCCTGCGGCTTCAGCAATCCGACCCATGTTTAGCATCGCGCGCCGTCTCGGCACTGTGCAACTCTTCCGGCCAGCGCATTGGCTGAAGTTACTTGACAGTAGACATGGAGTGTATCATTTACACATCACGCAGGCTGACTTGCCAATAGAAGGACAGCGGAACTGTTTGCGAGGGTTGCGACGACGTGCAGTTGCCGACGAGAGTGCACAGGCTTCGCTACTGAGGTATTCGCCGTAGAGGAGGCTTGACTGCTTTAACATTAGGACAGGGAATGTAGAAGTCCATCCCCTAGGTTGCCGACTGGACTTGTTGGGCGGCCCGCTGAAGACCGCTGCATCATGCGTGCATTTGCGGCTTGGCGTCCAACAACCAGCAGTTTGCCCCTCATGGTTTGCTCCTTGCAACCTTTGTAATCGAAATGTGCGTCAAGTCGGTCGGACCGGGTAGCAGAGCTGTGGTGTGGTCGCGGGAAGAATGTTCGCAATGCAAACATAGTTGGTTGCCGAAACGAAGATTCATTTCACGCCGTCATGTCAGAAATCCACTTTGAGGAACGATGAATCTTCTGGAAATAATTATAGGCCGAGAGGCGTTGGTTTGACCTCGGCCTCGGTCCATGGAGACTGCCGAACTGGTTTTTACTCGTGCGATGTTGGGTTCCAATAATAAATTTACCGTGCAATAAAGAATGTAATCTTTTACTTATGCAGTATTTCCGTTGGCCGAGATTCTGCACTTTTGTTAGGACACCACAGTTCACAGTCCACAGTCCACAGTCCACAGGCACGGACATGGGCAATCCTACAGGGCGGGGCCCCCCTGGGCGCTTCGCGCTGGGGCCCCGCCCAAAAAAGAAAGAAACAATCAACCTAAATTTGAATAACAGCTTATGCTGTGGCGGCCACGGATCGTGGCTCGGTACATGTCCCGACTCGGTACATGTCCCGAGCCATGAATCGTGGCTCTCGGTCCCGCGGCATCCCACTTCGTGGCGGGTAGCCAGAGCCAACGAGAAATAAAAAAGAAAGAAACAATCAACCTAAATTTGAATAACAGCTTATGCTTGGGCGGCCACGGATCGTGGCTCGGTACATGTCCCGACTCGGTACATGTCCCGAGCCATGAATCGTGGCTCTCGGTCCCGCGGCATCCCACTTCGTGGCGGGTAGCCAGAGCCAACGAAAAATAAAAATAGAAAGAAATAATCACCTAAATCTGAAAAACAGCTTATGCTAGGGCGGCCACGATTCGTGGCTCGGTACATGTCCCGACTCGGTACATGTCCCGAGCCACGAATCGTGGCTCTCGGTCCCGCGGCATACCCCTTCGTGGCGGGTAGACCGCCTCGTAGCCAGAGCCAACGAAAAATAAAAATAGAAAGAAATAATCACCTGAATTGGAAAAACAGCTTATGCTGTGGCGGCCACGGATCGTGGCTCGGGACATGTCCCGACTCGGTACATGTCCCGAGCCACGAATCGTGGCTCCCGGTCCCGCGGCGTACCGCCTCGTGGCGGGTAGCCAGACCGATTGGTAATTAATTAATTTTTTAAATAATCCATTTGCATTGGGATATTGGGTCGGAGCATGGGACACGGTCCCACGGTGTGCCCCCCAATGGCGAGTCGCCAAAACTATCCAACATTACAAAGTAATAAATAATCACTAGAATTTAAAGAACAGCTTATGCTGGGGCGGCCCCGGATCGTGGCTCAGGACATGTACCGACTCGGTACATGTCCTGAGCCAGAGGGGTCTGTCATTGTTCGGTACATGTCCCGAGCCACGATCCGGGGCCGCTGCCTTACTGTCCGCTACGCTCCGCTATGCTCCGTTACGCTCCGCTATGCTCCGTTACGCTCCGCTACACAACGCTACACAACGCTCCGTTCCGCTACGCTACACTCCGCTATACTATATGTGTTTGTGTTTGTTACATGGTTAGGGGTGCGTGCCCCTCTCATGGACAAAAACCCATACGAGCCGAGGGCCCAAGGGAACAAAAACGCCTAAAAGCACGACAGTAGAAAACCGCCCATGCAGGAGAAGGAGATACTAGCGGCCAAAGGGGACCATTCAGTTGCGGTGGGCCCAGATGCGCTCAAGCATCTTCGCCAAACGAGGGGGATCCCATCTCATCGCTTCCTCCATACCGTACCCTCGAATTGAGGGAACCCTTCATCCGCGCGAATGCTGCTATAAGCAGGGCACTTCATGCTTATCGTCCTCTATTTGACCATCCGCAACGCAGCAGGGACATTTTCGCTCAGTCCTAGGGACATGAACTCTGCCTTATACTATATATGCAACGCCCTAAGTAGCGCGCGAGTACGATCGCATTTTCCTCGCAAATCGCAAGTCGCAATGTCAACACCGCTACACTACGTACGCAACGTTATGCTTCGCTGTGCGTTGCACGTGAGGAGGCGCGCACACGACTTCCATCGTTGCATTGAAATATGGCCTACGATTTGCGGCTTGCAACGAAAATGCGATCGTGTACGCTGCGCTATACTATGCTACGCGACGCTATGCTACCGACGCTCCGCTATGCTCCGTTACGCTCCGCACAACGCTACGCAACGCTATGCAACGCTACGCAACGCTACGGTACGCTCCGCTATGCTATGCAACGCCCTTAGTAGCGCGCGTGCACGATAGCGTTTTCCTCGCAAATCGCAAGTCGCAATTTCAACGTGCGTGATTACAGTCGCGTGCACGCTACGCTACACTACGCAACGCAACGCTATGCTTCGCTATGCGTTGAAATGTGACTTGCGATTTGCGACTTGCAACGAAAATGCGATCGTGCACGCTGCGCTCCACTATGCGACGCGACGCGACGCGCTACGCTATGCTCCGTTACGATCCGCTACGCAATGTTATGCAACGCTACGCTACGCTACGCTACGCTACGCTACGCTACGCTATGCTATGCAGCGTCTTAAGTAGCGCGTGTGCACGATCGCATTTTCCTCGCAAATCGCAAGGCGACTGACTTTGACAAGTCTAACGCTGTGATATCGCACATAAATGATATGTATGATAAAACAATTAAGGGCCTACGGCAGTCCCGCTTTTGGTGTAAGCAGGCCGTGTGTAGCGGACCAGCGTAACTAACGCACTAGCCGAGGCATCGGGAATAGGGAGAGGTAGGTAGTCAGTTGCCCTATCTTCATTCAGGAGGTTCATGTGCGGTCAGGGCATGGCTTCAGAAACACGTCCTAAACACGGATGCAAGCTTGCAAGACCCAACACATCCATCCGCCAGCCACGTCCGCGCGACAACGTGCAGCTAAGAAGCGGGCTCCATCAGGGTTGGCGAGCGGCAGTCCAAAGGAAGCTCAATGCTTGCGAGCGTATTGTATGTTCCGTTGGGGTGTTGCATAACGAAAGGCTGTGTCCACCGGTAAAAGCGGTTGGTCGCCAAGCCCTTCATGCTGTGCACAGGTGTCTGCGACCCCAGGCCACGGCATCACTGCAGCGGCCCGTCCATTTGGCAGCAGGGCGGGTTCTAATAGACTAAGAGCTTCGGTCGATATTTAACTCGCAGTTAGCTAGTAGGTAGGTAGTGAGTTGCCCTTTATCCAAGAGGTACATGTGCGGTCAGGGCATGGCTCCAAAGACACGTCCTAAACACGAATGCAAGGCCCAACACATAAAGACGCTACGTCCGCTCGACCACGCGCAGCTCACAAGCAGGCTCCATCATGCATCAGGGGCCATCCAACACCCGCTCGCTCGCGACAGACACAAGCAAAGGCACGGACTGTGTACCTGGCAGGCGGCGGGCGGGGTTGGGGTTGAGAAGGCCGTACCGTACGGGTTCCACCAGGGACGGATCCAGGTCATGGTTATATACGGTAGATCCGAGCCGCTGTCAAGAGCTGCTGAAGAGCTGCTGCCCCCATCTGGGTCTCCCGCGCAAGAAAAAACCGGTAGACGACATGACCCTTAAGTTAGCCTGACTTAGTCCCATCCGACTCGCACGCACGCCTACCTAACGCTCCAAAGTTCCAAGGATGCGGGCTTGCGGGGTGGGAGTACTGCGCGGTATTAAGTGGACAGGAGCCAACCTTTTCAGCCGGCCGGATGTACATTCTGTGCCGAGTTTCGGCTACATCTCAACGTGATCGACGGCCACTATGTTCACGGGGCCCACTCCCCGGGCAGGGCCGATGCCCCACCAGCTGACTCGGTTCGTTGCATCTCGAACCTCTCACGGCGAAACTGCCCCGCCGAAACCACATTGTCAGAGCTCCAGAGGCGTTCTCGCATAGGCAGCGGGCATCCAGCAGTTCAGCACACGTCCCTCTTACTCAACTCCACCCGTACGGATTTCATGGGGCCCCGCCCTTTTTCAAGGAAGCCGACACCCCTTGTTTGTTTATGAGAAGGGCACGCACCCCCAACCATGTAACACACACACACACACATACACACACATGCAAGGCAGTAGTTCTATGGGTACTCCAGGTGTCTGGCATCCCCTGCTAATGCCCATCCGGTTGCCTATCCATAGCGCGGTGCTGGGACTTCGATGTGTTCGTTCCTGAGCCTGCTCCTGCACCTTTCACCACACCGCATCTCAAGGAGACCTCATACCCGCCACGTGTATCCCGCATAGGCGTACAACATTGTTATTTATGGTAAGGGTTTCATTGATTGCACGTGACTAGGTAGCCGATGTAGCCCAATAAGTGTTGGTCCCTCGCGTGTTGGGTGGGTGGGGTTGCATTGCAGTGTACGATGCGAACCACGCCGTGTGCCTCTTCGAGTGCCGCATGGTTGACATGCACTGCTGAAGACAGCAACGGGCAGTTGACGCGTTGCGCCCATGTCAGGCTCGGGGACACCCCTGTCACTCCCGTACAGACACTGTCCTCTCCCCGTTTCCCTACCGCTCTCCGCCTAGCGCCAGCGCAGCCATGTTCGCTCCATCGGAAGCAAGTCGCGCTGCTTTACGGTTGCCCTCCGATCCGTGGTTCCTCATTTACTTGTATTTAGGCGTTGCAATACTGGAACGTGGTGTCTCGCCCTGGCAAGTGCTGTGCTGTTATGACGGTCGTTGGCGACCGTTGCCGTTTTGGTAGTCACGAGGGCCAAGATGTCGCCCAGCCCTGCTTTGCCCTATGTAGCGCCTCTAGCTTTGCTAGGGAAGCGGAGGCCTTACCCTCACTGAAATGTCCGTAGTTATAGTAGTGTGTGCTCCCTCTTTTTTTATCATACATATCATTTATGTGCGATATCATAGCGCTAGGCTTGTCAAAGTCAGTCCCCCAGGGTCCCCCAACGTATTTTCGTCGCAAGTCGCAGGTCGCAATTTTAACGTTGCGTAATGTAGCATAGCGTGCACGCGACTGTAATCGCGCACATTGAAATCGCGACTTGCGAATTGCGAGGAAAATGCGATCGTGCACGCGCGCTACATAGGGCTTTGCATAGCATAGCGGAGCGTGGCGTAACGTTGCATAGCGTTGCGTACCGTTGTGTAGCGGAGCGTAACGGAGCACAGCGGAGCGTAGCGGAGCATTGCGTGAGCGTAGCATACCGTCGCGTCGCGTCGCGTCGCGTAGCATAGTGCAGCGCAGCGTGCACGATCGCATTTTCGTTGCAAATCGCTTATCGCAAGTCACATTTCAACGTGCACGATTGAAGTCGCGCGCGCCTCCTCGCGTGCAACGCATAGCGAAGCATAGCGTTGCGTAGTGTTGAAATTGTGACTTTGCGAAGGAAAATGCGATCGTGCACATGGCTACTTAGGGCGTTGTGTAGCGTTGCATAACGTTGCGTAGCGTTGCATAGCATTGTGCAGCGGAGCGTAACGGAGCATAGTGCAGTGTAGCGTCGTATTGCATCGCGTCGTGCAGCACAGCGTGCAAGTCGCAAATCACAACTCACATTTCAACGTGCACGATTGAAGTCGCGCGCGCCTGCTCGCGTGCAACATAACGCAACGCAATGCAACGCAACGTTTTGCTACATAAACGTCAGGGGCGCTACGGCAGCCCGCGCCCCAAAGGGCGCGCGCTTGTGGACCAAGTGACGTATCTCGGCCAGCGAAAACGCGATATAAGCAACATTTTACATTCTTTATTGCATGGTAGCTTTATTGTTTGCAACAAACAGCTTATGAGTACAAATCAGTTTTGCAGTCTCCATGGACCGAGGCCGAGGTCAAATCAACGCCTCTTTGCCTATAACTGATTCCAAAAGGCACGTCGTTTCTTATAATGGAATGCTGACATAACGGCGCGAAATGAATCTTCGTTTCGGCATCCAACTGTATTTGCATAGCGAACATTCTTCCCGCGACCACAGCACAGCTCTGCTAGCCGGTCCGACCGCCTTGACGCATATTACTATTACAAAGGTTGCAAGGGACAAAATATGAGGGGCAAACTGGTTGTTGGACGCCAAGTCGCAAATGCACGCACGATGCGGCGGTCTTTTGCGGGCCGACCAACCAAAGGTGAGCCGCCACCAGAGTTCAGTGGATATCCAGCTTCGAAGTGCGTATGCACGGCCTTGTGGGCGCAATGTCCAGGCAATATGGGTTTCCGGGTATCCCCGATACCAGGCCTACCCTACGCGAAGGTCAGGCTAGCCGGAGAGGTCGTAATCCCGTACTCCCGGGGGTGGGTAATGGTCAGCAATCCATTAATCCTGACCGGTCCTTGCAGGGTCTTAATCCTTATCCTGACCTGTTTTGGTGGGGTCCTAATCCTAATCCTGACGGCTACACGGATCCTAATCCTAATAATCCTCGCCGGTCAAGGGCAAGCCTTCGGCATATTGGCTCGTCTTCGGTGTAATACTTTCTCATGGAAAATGTAATATTATCCAATTAAATATGTAAAGCTTTAGGTGCGCGGCTGGCGGTTGGGAACCGGTGAGCCAGCGGCTCGCCAGGGCTCATCAGGGTCCTAGTTCTAATCCTTAGGTCGTCGGTCCGGGCAGGTCCGGTGTTCTAATCCAATCTTCCTGACTGGTACCTGACCCTTATTTCATCTTTGCAACCCTCCTGGCCACCCAACCAAATGACCGTCAAGAACCGAAGACTGTACGTGCACTGTCCGATGCCCTGAAACGACTGGATATAAACACATGTTAACGTATGAAATCATAAAGAATTGTGGTACATAAAAATCCGATACAGATTTCATTTCCATCTACTGGGAATAGTCGCCGTGAGTTTGAAGCTGTAAATTCCATCTACTGGCAATAGTCGTCCTGAGTTTGAAGCTGTAAAATAGTGTATGTGTTGTGAGTGAGCAACACTCATATACGAAGAGAAGTCATAGCAGTCAATACGGCCCACGGAGGGGCCGGGCGCCTTGCTGACTTCCACAGGTTATGAGCCCCGATCGCAAGTGCGCGGCTGGCCGAGAGGTCGCCGGTTCGATTCCCGCTGGCTGTTGACCAGGGCTGGGGGACCGGGACGAGGCAGCCTGGGGGAGAACGTGAGGACTTATGCAGTGTCGCTCACGGGGGAGTGTTGTGAGTGAGCAACACTCATATACGAAGAGAAGTCCTAGCAGTCAATACGGCCCATGGAGGGGCCGGGCGCGTTGCTGACTTCAACAGTATGAAATCAGGATGGAGCTTAGTAAATTACGGAGTTCATTATATTGGAAAGGTTGGAAGAGATCGTGCAGCGATGGCGTCATGGCATTATGAGCGAGCGCAGCTGTGCCTCAGCGGCAGGTGATATTCGACCCATACTAAGCTAAATATGCACGTGTTCTCGGGTGCAAATGGTCGGCGTTGTCGACCGCGCTTGCGGAAGACCGTACCGTGGAAGTTTGGACGCCCTGCCCTCCTCAACCGACACTGGACCCGTCACCTGGCACATGGCTGCGGTGCTGCCGTCAACATCCGGTGGTGCGGGCTCATTTGAGGAATGTCATAACCATGGAGCAGTGTCGCATATACATCGCGGGCAGGAGATCCATGCCTGCGGACGCCAAAAACTTGGACGTCCATTCCTGAGCCCTGGCCGGCCACGTCTTTTATCCGTCATAGCTATATGCCGCTGTCGTGGTTCTTGGACCACTTGCATTCGCCTCTATTCAGAGGCTCTAAAACCTTCGGCCGCAGCCCTGGCAGATTCGGAGCTAATTGAGCTAAATATGACGTCAGTCTCTGGTTTTCAGTCAACTAAGGGCGGCTTAACAAGTCCAGTCGGCAACCCAGGGGACTTCTACCGTACATTCCATGTCCTAATGTTAAAGTTGTCAAGCCTCTCTATGGCGAATACCTCGGTAGCGAAGCCTCTGCACTCTCGTCGGCAACTGCACGTCGTCGCCTCGCAAACAGTTCCGCTGTCCTTCTATTTGCAAGTCAGACTGCTCTGCGAATTATCCACTCCATGTCTACTGTCAAGTTACTTAAGCCAATGCGCTGGCGGGAAGAGTTGCACAGTGCCGAGACGGAGCGCGATGCTATACATGGGGCGGATTGCTGAAGCCGCAGGCATTTCGGATATAAAGCTCTGGCTGTCTATCAGCAGGAATGTCGACACTCTCACACTTGACGCCCTCGCCGCCCTAGCACTCAACTGAACCCGTACGGATTGAACGGGGCCTCGCCCTTTTTCCGGCTTCAAGGAAGCCGACACCAACCCCTTGTTACAAGGGCCCGACATTAACCAGGTCGCGATGTCCTGTTGTGCTTTCGGGTGCTGATTCGGCTGCAGCCCTGCGTTTGCCCAGGAGCTTGGTAGGCGCTTCCTATCCAAGTGCTTAGTTGGGAGCTACTCGCGTCGGTGTTGTTCTCCAGGAGCTCGGCCGGCGCTTCCTGTCTCCGGTGCTCCGCTCGCTGTCTCTCGGTGGCGGACATCTCATTCTTCCCAATCTCGGGCTTTTGGGTGTGTGTGACATAATTCTTTCACGCTTCGTGCGTGCTTGGTTCTGGTGGGCCTTGGTGGCTTTGCTTTAGGCTCCCCTTCGCGGGTCCCCTGGGGTAGGATGAACAGTCTGTCTAGCCTGTACGGCTTGCAACCGGTGTGACAGCCGGTTCCCCTTGTAACGATCGAATCCTGCGTGCGGCAACGTGCGGAAACAACTTCACGCGCTGTGCTGCCAAGACATGCTGTTGCATTGCGCCTACATCTTCCCATTTCAGCGCAGATTGAGGACGGACGCAAAAGAGTTCGCTCACGAACTGTTCAAAAAGGTAAGGCCGCTCGCAAGTTGATCAACAGTCCGCACGTTGTTGAAAAATCGGACCGTCGCCTCGCAACAAAAAAAGAAATTACCCGGACCTCGCAAGGAAACAATTTCGCTCGCAAACAGTTATAAAATGAAGATATCAGTATGTTGTGATATATATATATATGTATATATATAGGCAGTTCGGGGTACACCCTCATGCCCTGTCTGCGTGTACAAGCATGAACGAACACACACGCAGACATGCCACCGCTCCTGCCGACCGATGACAACGAGCCGTTTATGCACCACCACATCTATACCAGCCACGTGCGTCGCTTGAGCTCTTGTGCTCACAGTCACCGCGTCCTCCCAAACCATACCAAGAGCCCCATCCCCCTCATTGATGCAGTATAGTTGGGTTCCAAACAGAAATTGTCCGGAAGATGGCCCTCATCTTAGACACCGCAACCGGGCGGGAAGCAGTTTCTTGCGCCAACGACAGAGCCTGCGCCCCCATGGCCGCAGCCACCACCATGGCTTTCCACGGTACCATGAAACAAGTCGATCCCCAAGCGTTAGTGGTGGATGTGCAAGGTCCTCGAAGTTACCCGTCCACCCTTTCCTGCAGCACGGGAGGACAGGAAGGCATTGTTTGGGCAAGTTCAAGTGCTTACAACTTTACTCCCTTTGGCAGCTGTACAGGTCGTGGACTTGGCCTGTTCTGCTTGCTTGCAAGCGGACTGGCAGTGAGCAAGGGAGGGCAAGGCTAAATCGGGTATTGGAAACATGCATTACCACGCGCAATTGTTTGCTTTTTGCTATGGCACTAACCTGTAGAAGTCGCGAAACGTGATGAAGTCTGGAAGTGGATGAAATCCATCCAGAGACGGAAGAGCAGCTTCGCCGACGCTCACCCGTGCAGCATGGTACGACTCAAACCATGATGCACACCGGAATGCACGGAGGACACGATAGACGAAGTGTTCGACATCATACCTGCATCATTGGGAATTGGTTGGCGGTCATAAACACGCATTGACAGCGGCTAGTAAAAATCAGGTGCAATAGCACGCAAACAACCCCCTGTTGAGACATTTTCAAGGGACTATCTGCCCACCCATGGAACCAATTGTCAGGTACACATGCCATACCCCAATCCATACCAAGTCAGCTGTAAGCCCGACAACGCGCTGGATGCCTTTTGTTCTGGCTAGGCCGTGTCGCAGTTTCGGAAACTGAAGTAGTACAAACCCGTTCTTACCCTGTGCTGCCGTAGATGACTTCGGCGACATTCCGCCTGGATGGCTGGAGTACTTGCCACCGGCGGTTCCAGCCATGTTCGAAGGAATCGGGGAGTACTAAGTCCCATTTGTGGTAGTTCGCATGGAAAAAGAGTATCCCACCTGGAAAGGGCAACATCACGCAGCCCAACACTGTGGATTCGTGCTTCAAAACAAGGCAGAAACCTAGTGCAAACGGCGGGGGAGACGTGCAAGCCATCGCAATGAGCTATCGAGTGTGCTCAGCACTGGTTCCAAGCCATAGGCCCTAATACGGTGCGTGCTAACCCTTGTATGCAAGTAGCAAGCCTTACCATCGGGCCCATATTGCACCATCGTGTTACCCAGGTACTGTTCCCGGCAGCTCTCTAACTGGTCTGGAACAGGTGAGCACAGCTCTGATACCACACCAGCACTTCCAGGCTTCACAGGCGAAACCCACATGGGCTCCCCAGCCGCAAGCATGCCGTAAGCGAATGTCTCCTTGTCGCCCTGTTTTCAACAGGATATAGCAAGATGCGGGCAGGGGACATATGAAATTACCCTTGTGGCGACGACAGGCCTGGCAATTGATTGCGGGGCGGGTGTTGCTAGCCTGGAAATGCTAAAAAAACGGTTTGGCCCACAAGCAACGCAACTGCTGTGACAGAATGCCCAACACAAACTGCTTGCCAAGCTGGATTGAGTAAGCCAAAGCTGAGTAGAAGCTGGTAGGCCCTCTTAGTACAATCAGCAGCACCCGCACACCTTTCCGATGTAGCAGGACAGGAGCTCTGAGAATGTGCTGCCGTAGAAGTTCATGTAGGCAGCCACCAGTAGACCACGCCAGTGCCTACAGCCACGTACGGATTGGTCGTTGCAAGTAATGCGAGTAGCCCATGAGGTTCGTAGGAGCACAAACCATTGAGTACCAGGTTGTACGTAGAGGCAAATCCCACAGAAAAACCGTCTTGTCCTAGCCCCTACCACCTGCCCCCACAAATCCTTCAGCTATCGGTCGAGGGCCATGCGAGGAGTCGCCTGGAGCCACGGGGGACCACGTAATGATCCCAAGTGCGGAATGCCGACCCCTGGTGGGCCCGTAACTACATCCGACCCCCGAAGGCGGTGACTCCTGCACACCTGGCCTTGTCGATCACCATCTGGCCGCTCTCGAATGTGCCGCTGGGCATTTGTGCGGCAGGGATGTTCAGGATGCGGGCGATCTGCCGGGTGGATAAATGGAGGGCGGGCACTTGAGTCAAAAAGAAAAATTAAGACGAGTTGGTATTGCCCCCTGGAGTTGACACGGAAAACCGGCTACTTCGTGCGGTTACGTCAGGCAGGCCTCCCCGGCCAGCTTGCTTTTGGACGGCGTGCAGCCGTGGCTACAACCCGAGCCGCTTGGCAGGCTTGCTTCGCCCACTGCAAGAGATGCAAACCACAAGTGTGCAGCGGCGTATGTGCTGCCATAGCTCTCCGGCAATCTAACCTCACCCTGCTGCTGTCCTGCCGTGCTAACACAGGGCTTGACCCACCGCACCTCGGGTGCTGCAGTACGATCCCAGTAGTCCGGCCACAACAAGGCGCCCTTGGAGATGTAGGGTTCCGATTCGAACAGGTAGGTCGGATCCCTGAGCACCCCGTTGTCGCTGTCCAGGAGGAGCACCTGTGGCATTCGTTGCACAAGCAAGGCAGTCAGTGACGCAGGGCGCATTCATAAGGCCATGCCGTAGGAGACCACGTGCACGCACCCAAGTCCCAGGGCGACAAGGGTTTACTCAGCAGTAGTCAGGACTGGCCACAGCATTCATATCTTTCGGGCTTCCGGAGCGGGGTAATACCCAACTCGGGTTACGCGTCTTCACTAGCTCCATGCCCCCTAGGGCCCATGTGCGCAACCCTGGATCACGGCCTGCACACCATGGCACGAGCACCTTGGCCCTATCACCCTGCCAGGTCTCCACGTGGGCTGATCAAGCTGCTACTTGCCTACTTCACGCTCAGACCGGGTTTTCGTGCTTGGCACACGTGTGCGTACCAAACCGAATACCCTGCCCCCGAGACATTTGAATCCGCTCCCACCTCCTGGAAGCTGCTGAGGAGCAGCGCAGCGACCTTGACCCCATACCCCGTCTGAGGCAGGTCACGGGCGGAGAGGCGACGCGAGGTGACCCCCAGGTCCTGCAGGGCCGCCTCCACCGCCGGAGTGGGGAACTCCTCCACTGGGAACCACAGCTCCACGGGCAGCGTGCAGCCTGAGGGCATCATGGTAGCCGTGCACAGGGTGGGTGGAAGTACACATAACTACCCCGAAATGCGCAGGAGGTTGGGCGTGGGAGGAGATGCGCACGAGGCGGAACCGGGAAGGAAGATGACGGGTTGTGACGAACAGGAAGTGGTCAGAACGAAGGGTACATGCACGCTGGAGTCATATCGACGAGCTGCTGCCAAGTCTGCGTGGCGTAATGATAGACGTCGCTCTGGGATGTAGCGGTTAGCTTCCGGCGGGTGAGGCCCTCCGTGGTCACGGACTCGCCATGCGCCGACACGTCGTCTACATCCCTCGTCTGCCTGACCCCTAAACCTTCAGCGGATGCGCGAGCCAGCCCGCAACAGCAGCGGTCTCAAAGTCTTGCCCCGCCTGGCCCAACACCGCCTGTTCAAGTCTGTATTGCAGGCCCGCACCTGTTCGGCGCAGCAGATGGAGGCTGACCCAGGCGGGCGTCAGGTACTGCATTCCGCCACCCACCATGACCACTCCTCGCCCCGAGAACACTGACGAGGACTTGCCCAGCGCCGACCCGTTGCCGCTGAATGTCGCGCCACCCGCATCGCCTTCGCCCGCGGCCATCCCCACCGCGGCCATGGCATTCGCGTCCGGGTATGGGGGCAGATCCCTGAGCAGCCCTGCGACGGCCGCTGCAAGCATGTCCACCTGCGCTCGCTTCATGCGGCGGCCTTCCAGTACCCAATCGACATTGTCTTTCCGCGGACCCGGGATGGCCGCGTTGCCCGGACCTGCATCACGGGACGGCGGGTGGGGCAGCCCGACACGCGCTTACATAGGCAGAACCGTGTGTTGGGTGGGGAGGGGCGGCAATTGGGCGAGTGTAGGACCTCACAGCAGGCGTGGGGTGACGTGCTAAGCTGGCTTTGCATGTTAATTTGCACGCTTTTACGTATCAAATTGAACAATCGCTAGATTGCCGAGACGCGCTTTGCCGCATTCCCACTTTCCAGCCGCCCCGCACCCTGCCGGCCCTAGCCTTGACGCGGCCCGCATTCCCACTTCCCGGCACCCATCCGCCCCGAGCCCAGCAGCCCTGAGCTTCGGCTTTTCTCGCTGTCACTTCTCCCAGCCACCTATGATGGCCAACCGGAGCTGTCACGTTGGCTCCGTGTGTTCGGAAGCCCAGAGTCTTAAACTGGCTTGGGTGCCCTAAGCCGTAAACCGGCTCTCCGGTTCCCTGATCCCACGGACCCTAAGTCCCTAGGCAAGCACCTGCTTACCTACTTACCATGCTGATGCATCACATCGTCCACCTCATCCCACACCCAACTGGAGGATGGGGAAAGCGCCCCACTGTCGCTGCCATTGGCGTCCCAGGATCGAGGTCCACTCATTGCAGCAGAGGCGCCGCCGCCGCTACTGTCGCCGCGAGCTGCGCCAGAAGGCTGCACGTTTCCCAGCTTGTGCACGCTGGCTGTCGCTGAGCTTCTGGATGCCACCCAGGCCGGAAGCAGCTCAGCCAGGTCGTACCGGTCAGCCGGCCCGCAGACGAGCGGTTTGGGCAGCAGCTGAGCGCCTACCATGCTTTGGCCCAGCTTTGCACACTCATCCTGGCAGCGGAATCGGTGCGGGCCGCAAAACATCCTGCAGTGTTTCATGGGTGAAGGGCCCGCGACATTGGCAAAATGGCGGTGCATGGCTAATGGAAATATGCTCGTGGTCTGACTAGTTAATGTGTATGGCAGCTTTGGAGGTAGGGGAGGAAGCTGCCGCCGCAACAGCCGACGAATTTGTCCGAGGGTAATCAAGTCGACCCCGAAACGATGTCGCAGGGTGTGCAACAGGAATGCCGGCTGACCTTTCGTAGCTTTCACACCCCTGCACCCCCTTGAGTGGCAAACCCAACTCTCTGGCGGCATAAGTTGTTACGAGACACATACACCCACATTCGTACACGTCCTGGAAGCTTGCCCTTGCAGAGCAACTAGCGTACCTTGCCACGGTTATGTTTCCTTCACACAAGCAATAGCCGGACTCCATCCCGGTCTCCTGGGTGCAGGTCCTATCTGCGGCCGGCAGCCGTGGCCTGCGGCGCAAACCGGTACGTTAGGACAGGGCGTTCTGCGAACGATTGGCGTACAGTTCGTAGGTTGGTAGCGCCGACCGGGTGCATTTCCCTTTTGCTGAAGTGCGCACCATGAGTTTTAAGTCGGCACCCATCCTTGTGAGCGTCCGCGCTTACCCAAGGGGAATGCAGCCAAAGGTCGCCTTCCATCCAAGACACTTTGGCCCCGACCAGCCAGTAGGTTTTGCCCTGACCAGCCGGCCGTTCTCCGGGCGGTGCTGGACAGCTAGACGCGAGCTAATGAGGAATATGAACAGCGTAGTTATGCATGTTAAAATAATAAGCCCTAGGCGTAATGAAAGCCGCCGGGAGCGGATGGCCATCGCGAGGTCTGTCGCGTCAAGACAGCCTCGGCATTACTTCCAGGTGCGTCCTGAGGTAGTACCACAGATGCTCGTGGTTGCGATCAAAACCCTTATGAATTACAAATCATTGGATCCTTCTAAATTTGAAATACCCGTTCACAGGGAAGTCGTTCTCCCTAATCAAGGACAGTAACAGCTTTGACATTGGATTAGTTAGTGCCCCATGGCGATGAGATGAAAGGATTACTAGATAAGGGTGGAAAAGTAATGGGCCCGGTGTAAGGACGTCAGGCCCAATGGGCCGCTCGTCCATTTGTAAAGCTTCAATTACGACAAGGGCCTTATGGTGCTTGCAACCAACTCAGTTTAAATACTGACCGTTCTATACGAACGAGCGCAGCACGGTTCGAAACTGGAATTCGCCTTGTGGGCATTGGCCTTGTGGGCAAATAAGTTGGCCGACAAACCACCAATTTCAAAAACAATACTTACAGGGGGATTCCACTGAGTCGCTTGTTTGTTTGACCCGACAAAAATAACAAGCGCCTAACAAAGCTAACAAGAGGCTGCTTCCACACAGAGCCCCGAAACCACTCTTGTTAGCCTTCTTTAGCGCCAAATCAAACCAATTTTCTCATCTCATTTGTGCTTTAAATATAATAATGAAACGGATGGCCCTGGTGGAAACACGACACTTGTTAGACACTTGTTAGGCTACAAAAGTTATATGCACTTCGGACCTGCCCATAAACTTAACAAATCTTGATAACTTACAGGGTGATTCCACTGAGTTGTTTGTTAGGCCTTGTTAGGGCCGAGTTCAAAAATTCTCGCTCGGGGCGTCGACTTTCAATGCACTCTTTCGCGCACTTCTTTATGTATAAGAAAAAAGTAATAAGAATGAAGAAAGGTTGCACGAAGGCGAAGGGACGGCGACGAACGTAAGGCCCTAGTGGAAACACGACACTTGTTAGACACTTGTTAGGCTACAAAAGTTATATGCACTTCGGACCTGCCCATAAACTTAACAAATCTTGATAACTTCGAGCGCGAAATTTTTTTCATTGCTATTTTAAAATCTGATGGCGCCTGGTCTCCTAAATACCTCTGGTCTACACGTCACGTCGTCCGCAAGCAAACGCGTTGACTTTCTCGCCGGCAGCCATGCATGAACCTCAGCCAGTCGCCTCTGCCTGGCGAACATGCCCACCAATCTTCATCAGTTGTATACTGCAACTATGCAGCGGCCCTTGCGGGGTGCTGCCCGACGACTGGACATCCATGCGCGTAAAATGCCAACATGTGCAATAGAAGGACCAGCAGCGCGGCCAAACTTGTACATTGACCATCCGTTTCATTATTGTATTTAAAACACAAATGAGATGAGAAAATAAACACATGTGGCAAGGTTATGCATCCTTGTTACATTGAGGTGAAGTAAAACATGCAAGCATATTGGCGACAATAGTCGATGACACGATGACAGGGGAAGGGTACTAGCGACCACAAAGGTCAGGCGCATGGCTTTCAAGGGAAGCATGTAAGCTAGATAGGGCACGAGGGAGGAAAGCCGTCTCATATAGATGGAAGAGGGCTCTAACGAGAGGAGGGCATCGCATCTGCCGCCAAGCAGGTTGCATAAACTGCGAGCGGCGAATATATAGGGGCATGTATATAGCAGCACGGAGGTTCATGCAGACGGGAGGTGACAAAGAGGATGCGAAGTGCATCTGGCGCAAGGAAATATGGGGTTCGGAGCAACAGAAAGGGGGAAATGCATTCCGCTGGTGACCTTCGGCCACTCATCCAACGTTTGCACATAAAATGTCGATCCCCCCGGGTTCATCGGCGCCGCCGCCCATGCCGGACAGCCAGCCAGCTCAGCCGTCGCTCCATGGGTTTGGTGTGGGGGGCAATGGCAGCTGGGTGTAGGCGGCAGCGGCTGCCGGCGGCGGTGGATTTCGAGTTCGTGCGGGTTTAGGTTGTAGGTAGCGGTGGTGGAGGTGTCTCAAGCCTGCGTTGGCGCTGACGTTCATGGTTCGCAAACACTACTCCGGAGATGTGAAAACGGTAGAGTGTATGGTTGGTGATGCGAGTTCAATCGGGCAGGATCGGGCCTTGGAGTCTGCTTGCAAAGGTGGCGTCCCACGGGTCCAAAAGGGTTTCGGCCCTCAAGAGTGCTCACCGTCGCTTGGGACTCACCGTGGGCTGAAGGCGGGGAGCTCCCGGAGAGGGTGCGGCGGGTCGTAACAGCCCTCGCCTACCTCCCTCCGGTCTCTGATGTTGGGGAGGAACCCCTTGTTCCGGGAGCGTGGTGCTGGAAGGCCCCCTTTGGGGCAACCCGCTGCTGCCGCAGTGCTGCGACCCGGGTGCCAGCCCGGTTTAGGAGGCCCGGCAGCCGGCCCTGTGGGACTGTCGAGCACTGCGGACGCTTGGCAACCTGGTTCGGGCGACGTTGGAGCTATTGAGCATGATGGCGGAGTGGGAGGACGGGGGCGAGGTCCCGCTTTCGGCTCGTGCTGAACGCAGCTGGGCACGTGCGGCTAGGCTTTGTAGCTGAATACCGGTATGCCTTGATCCGTCCGGGCCGGGGGAAAGCTGGGGCGACTGGCGGAACTGGGGCGAATGCCGGGATGCTCAAGCCGCCCTCCAAAGTGACATCCCCGATACCTGGCTTCGGGCGGCCCGACTAGTGGTACGTTTACAGCGAGAGGCCGCTCGGGGGCGGCACTGGGCGAGGACGAAGTCGTGGCGATTCTGGTGCAGCACTTGGGGTGGCGGTTGGCGGACGGGACCCGCCTGCCGCTACGCGAGTACTCGGTGCAGCATGGCACCGCTCTGCAGATGGCGGCGGTAGACGCGAGCCTGGCGGCCGCGCACCGACGGTTGGTTTGCGAGGCCCTGGGGCTGACGGAGGCTGACCCGCTGACGCAGGCCGCTTCCGGCCGCCTCAAGGGCTCGTTGCGACGGTTGTGGGGAACAGACGGTGCGGTGGTTGAACGCAACTTCGGAATTATTTTCCATAGTCCAAAGGGGGGTCACCGCCGTACGCCCATTGCAAATAGTACTCGTTCTATGCGCACACGACGACTTTCGCGACGATTTCAATCTACATATTCTGACAGTATAAAGTTCTCTAATTTGTATTGTACCGGGTTTGGGGTGACTGAAGTACGGGCTCACTTGTCCCGAAAATGGCTCAGCAGGCTGTCGAGCTGTGCCCTGCTTGTGACGACAGGCTGGTGGTAATCTCTCGTGAACGCCTTGCCTGTTCCGGGGCACTGCGCTGTCGGCAGCCGAAGGCCTTTGCTTTTATACGTGCGAAGGTATTCGCTAAGCTTGTCGTCCGTGGCGTTTGGAAAATGGAAACAATGAATATCGGTAGCCTCACACCCCAGTTGCGCTGTCGGCAGCCGAAGGCCTTTGCTTTGATACGTGCGAAGGTATTCGCTAAGCTTGTCGTCCGTGGCGTTTGGAAAATGGAAACAATGAATATCGGTAGCCTCACACCCCAGTCGTCGTTTTTAATGAAATGGCGCTCCTCAAATGGAGTCTCCACTGTCCGCACTTCGCGCTAAGAAGTCAAACATGGCCAGGCAGTTGAATCTGCGACTTTTTTAAAGTACTCGCAACACTTGTCACATAGCAATAAAAATCGTCGTGAAAGTCGTTGTGTGCGCGTATAACGAGTACTTTTTGGCCACGAATCCCTCCCAACCCAATCCGTTTTATTTTCTGCCGTAACGCACCGTAGGAACAACAAGGTTCAGAATTGGTGGTTCAGAATTAGTGGGGGGAGGCTTCTAGTGACGTACGCCCCGAAAAGTGAGATATCCAATCTTGCTACTGTATCTCACAATTCTAACTAGGGCCAAATGGACATTGCGCAGAGCGCTTAAGACTTATTAAAAACGCGCCGCATTTCACGATGTACCGCTAAGGAAAGGCGGGACGAAGCAAAACACAAGGGCCTACATAACTGTTAATATAATATTCATGCCCTTATTTTATTTAGTATGCCTGTGCAAATGGAGAATGCGCGCTCCAGGCCTGGAGACAATCGGTATCTTCCGCAAGCATATGTGTGTGTGTGTGTGTTTGTTACATGGTTGGGGGTGCGTGCCCCTCTCATGAACAAAAGCCCATACGAGCCGAGGGCCCAAGGGAACTAAAACGCCTAAAAGCACGACAGTAGAAACACCGCCCATGCAGGAGAGGGGGATACTAGCGGCCAAAGGGGACAATTGAGTTGCGGTGGGCCCAGATGCGCTCAAGCATCTTCGCCAAACGGGGAGGATCCCATTTCATCGCTTCCTCCATACTCTCGAATTGAGGAAACCCTTCATCCGCGCGGATGCTACTATAAGCAGGGCACTCCATTAGGACATGCTTCTCGTCATCTATTTGACCATCCGCAACGCAGCAGGGACATTTTCGCTCAGTCCTAGGGACATGAACTCTGCCCACTCGCGATCTGTTGGCCGCAACCGCCCAACAGCACAAACGAAACTGCAAAAGTTTGCGGTGGGCCGCACGCGGAATAAAAACGCTAGCATGCTGTGGCCACATAATTGCCGCTGCCCGCGCAAAGGGCATACCCATCCAGTGCTTATACTTCGCCATCTGAACTCCCGGCTGTTTCCCGTCCGAAGGTTAAGCCTCTGGCGGTACACTTCAACGCTCGTGCTCCCACCCACTCATCAACCGCTCCCTCAGCGCTGTCACAATCGTTCCTTCGGGGAGTGGTTTACTTAACAACCAATCGATGCGGTTATCGAAACCAATGACGTCCTGCGGCATCCCACTCCAGATGTCGATTTCGAGATACGTTAACAACCGCAACACTGCAGCACCCCAGCCAGACCCAGCTGGGTCAGTAAGTGCGTCGTGTATTTCCTGCCGCAGTACCGCCAACGCGAGAGAACCAGCCTGCTTTCGGACGCGATTCCAGAAACCAACAACCTGTTTGGCCATGTAGTACTGCAGCGGGAGCTGTGCCATTTCGGCAAACAGCAGCCGTTGGGCAGGCCTCGCCGCCCCCACAATCTGCCGCATAAAAATGACTTGAAGTTGAACCGCATCATCCCGCAAACAAGCTTCGAAAAGGCCCTCCGCTAGGTTGTTGTTATCACGACGCCTCCCAGAAGGCGTCGTGATAACAACAACCTTCCGAGCCCTTTCGAGCGCTTCTGCTATCACAAACGGGCCCCACGCCTGACAGCCATACAACAGAATGGCGCGCACCTGGGTAGTGAAACACCGCATCCGAACATCAGCTGAGAACAACTTCAACTTATCAAGCTTAGCACTTAGAGCAAACAAGGCAGATCGCGCCGAATCACACAATTGTTTGCGGCAAGCGCAAAAAGATCATATGTAGTGCATATACGTATGCAAGTATACGCAAGTACACCTCAGTGGAGAGCGCATAGACGCAGGGGATGACATGAACTGCCAGTGGTGGCTTTTAATGAGTGATAGCGACGAATTTGGCGTAAATAAAGAGGGCGGCGGTAACGGGACCTTACGGAAGGAGGATACGTTACCAGGCGTTTCGTTCGCTGCCACTGAGGACTATTCGGATGACTTTCTTACGCTAGGTAGAAAACGCCCAAGTGGTTTCGGTGTTGGTAAACACAGGGAAAGATCAACCAAGCCAAGCGTCACCTTTCACATGCTGGGGGTTCGGCGACCCAGCCGGACGTCCAGTCCCCCGCGATCGAAGCGTCCCGGCAAGACGGTTACAACAAGAAACCACCGGATCGTGTCGGCATCATTACGCCGCCCACACCGGGAGGTACTTCGGCCGTGATCGGATGGAACGAGGGGCGCTATGGGCCTGTGTGCGCCAGTGCCGCAGCTGGGAACTCTAGGGGAGGCGCCAGCGAGTCTGCAGGCGAGCGCAAGAGGCGCAAGAGCAAGCTATCTAGGTGCTGTGGAAATCCTTACCGACCATGGGAGGCCTATCACGCAGCTTACAGTGGCACACCCGTACCACCCGTACCACTGCAGGGTCCCTTTTGTACGGGTATTAAAAGGGCCTTCACGTTTCGGCAACGCAGTGATGTCGGACGAAACAAACATGCCATAGAAGTAAGTCGCCCAGCCTCTCCATGGGCTGCAACGCGTCCTACGTTCATGATGCCATGCGGAAGCCCAGCGTGGGGCCAGCCACAGCGGGCAGAGCCCCACAGCAGGGGGGGTGGCAGCGGGAAGCCGGTGTAGGGGCGATCCGGCTGCATCGAGTCGAGGAAGTTGCCCAGGCCCAGCCGATGTCGTGACCCCGAAACGCCGTCTGCCACAGCAAGGGTGCACGCCGGTGCACGGCCCCCGCCTGCAGCCCTTGGGGGGTAAAAAGTGATACCGCAGCGGAGACGGAGACGGCGTTAGCGAACGGACCCAGAACCCAGTAATACTTACCTTGGGGGGTGTTTCCTCGTGCACAGTAAGAGGGTTCCGCGCACGCGGGTTGGCGTTTGCCCTGGCTGTGGAAGGCGCCATGGCCTTGACCCAGCGACGCAAAACCGGCCGCTCCTGGACAGCTGCATAAGACACACAAGAGGTCCCACAAGAACAGCACCCGCTCCAGCGAGCACGTGGCCTGAGCCACCGCGCCTTACAGGTAGGCCACCAGCGCCCGGTAAATGGTGTACGTCTTGGGTATGGCTGACACGTCGGATACCCCCGTAAGCACTCGGGTGCGCTGGTAGGCGGCTCGAAAATCCTCCACCCGTATGCAGTTGCAAGGGTTGCCCTGCCTGGTGCACGCGTTGTAAGGGCCGTTGTGGCCGGCCCGGGTGAAGAAGCAGCTTAGGGCCGACAGCACCTCACCGCCACCACGACCGTGGTGGTGGGGCAGCCACCAGGTCACCATGTAGACAAGTAGATCGTCGGGCGTACAGTCCGCCCACGTTCGTCCGTGCCCGCAGCGGGTGAGCCAGTCCCAAAACCCGGCAGTCGAAGCGTCCTGCCGATCGACGGTCTTCCAAATTCGTCGCTGTCACTCCTTAATAGCCACCATTCGCACTTCATGTCATCCCCCGCGTCTCTGCGCTCTCCACTAAGGTGTACTTGCGTATACTTGCATATGCTTGCGGATGGTACCGATTGTCTCCAGGACTGGAGCGCGCATCCTCCATTTGCACAGGCGAGTTTTTGAGATTTTGTGCATGTATATTATGTTCACCGTTTTTTAGGCCCTTGTGTTTTGCTTCGTCCCGCCTTTCCTTTGCGACACATCCTTTCGTGAAATGCGGCGCACTTTTTGGGCGGGGCCCCAGCGCGAAGCGCCCAGGGGGGCCCCGCCCTGTAGGATTGCCCATGTCCGTGCGTGTGTGGGACGTGGGACGTGGGATATGGGAAGTAATTGGACAAGTGTAGACTTTCGGCCAACGGAAAGTCTGCATAAGCAAACGATTACATTCTTTATTGCACGGTAAATTTGTTATTGGAACCCAACATCGCACGAGTACAAACCAGTTTGGCAGTCTCCATGGACCGAGGCCGAGGTCAAACCAACACCTCTCGGCCTATGATTAATTCCAGAAGATTCATCGTTCCTTAAAGTGGAATTCTGACATGACGGCGTGAAATGAACCTTCGTTTCGGAAACAAACTATGTTTGCATTACGAACATTCTTCCCGCGACCACACCACAGCAGCTCTGCTTGCCGGTTCGATCGTCTTGAAGCATATTACTATTACAAAGGTTGCAAGGAGCAAACCATGAGGGGCCAACTGCTGGTTGTTGGACGCCAAGCCGCCAATGCACGCACGAGCGATGCGGCGGTCTTCTGCGGGCCGCCCAACAAGTCCAGTCGGCAACCTAGGGGACTTCTACAGTCTCTGTCCTAATGTTAAAGTTGTCGAGCCTCCTCTACGATACGGCGGATACCTCGGTAGCGAAGCCTGTGCACTCGCGTCGGCAACTGCACGTCGTCGCGACCCTCGCAAACAGTTCTGCTGCCCTTCTATTGGCAAGTCAGCCTGCGTGATATGTGAATGATACACTTCATGTCTACTGTCATGTTACTTAAGCCAATGCGCTCGCGGGAAGAGTTGCACAGCGCAGTGTCGAGACGGAGCGCGATGCTATACGTGGGGCTGATTGCTGAGGCTGCATGCATTTCGGATATAAAGCTCTGGCTGTAACAGCAGGACTGTCAGGACACTCTCACACTTGACACCCTCGCTCGCCGCCCTAGCACACAACTTAATAACTCGTACGGATTGAACGGGGCCCCGCCCTTTTTCCGGCTTCAAGGAAGCCGACACCAACCCCTTGTCATTTGGCCATTAGCAGAATTGCGAGACAATTAGGATACTGGAAGATTGTAATCTCACTTTTCGGGGCGTACGTCTCACAGCCTCCCCCCACCGAACTGCAACCGAACAACAAAGGAGTCGGGCGATACGGCCGGCGGACGGCCAAAGACAATGATTGACGAAATCGGCCATAGTGATGGCCAGCCATACGCCTGCACATACGAAATGGTACGACCTGCACCTTGTCACAGGGCCCATCACGAGACCACGAGACCGACCAACGGGCCTGAGCTTAGCAGGCGCTCATGCCAGTGCGGCAGCCCGCCCGTACTGTACAACTGACCTGCTGACAGGCGATGGTCGCAACGGTGTACTGCAGGCCCTCGCTGCAGCGCACAGGGGTGCCCAGATCTGCTGGCCATTGTCGCCCTCAGGAGCACCCACCTGCGAACCACGAGTGTTGCCCAGGGCGCAGCGGGCGGGAATAGATGCCGTGCGCATTCGGCTGGTTCCGTTGGCTCTTGGGACCTCCTTTCCTCAAAGCGCAGTGCAAACCTGCTCTCTCGCCATCTTGGGGCCCGCAGCGACTGATTGGCGGATGTGTGATACTCCAGGAACATGTAACGAACAAACGGAGACCTAACTACAATCGCTTACCAGTTATTGCAACTTGTTTACGCAATTCTCATCAATTAACACTCCCTTATTGCCGTACACGCTGAACAATCGCCGTACCAGAAGCTCGACGCGGGCGTGCATCTGGCAGAAGCCCTGGGGCGCGTCGGCCGGGCACAGATTGGGCTCCAGGGGGCCGGTGGTGGAAGTGGGGTCGCGGCCGCCAATAATGCGAATGGATGCCTCATCTGTTAACACGAGAAAACACATGTAAGACACACTGTGGCATACATGTAGCGAGGCGAGGGGGGTCGGCCTCTCGAGGCCCTGGGCTTTTGCCGCGGCACATCATTGCTTCATTGGTATCTTCATCTCCCCACAGGACACAGCCTGTGATTTCGCTTGAAAGGAAGTGCGCAATTTGCCTGCGGTACCGTATTGCTGCTGGCGCGGATGAAAAGAAAAATGGAAGCGGCATGTCTCTTCGACCTCCCAAATTCAGGATGAAGGCTGCGGGGACGGAGCGGCGGACCCGCGTCTGTCCACCCGCGTACCCCACCAGCCAGGCGCGGTGTCTCATTCCTCAAGGGCCTCTACGAGCTAGGGACACACGCATACCAGCTGATTCCCCACGCTTTTGGGAATGGGCTGACGGGCTCCCCCAGTGTCCCATCCACGACAGGGCGCCCCCCCCGAAGCAGCGAGACCATGAGCCCAGCCCCAGGAGACGACAAGGGGTTGGTGTCGGCTTCCTTGAAGCCGGAAAAAGGGCGGGGCCCCGTTCAATCCGTACGGGTTATTAAGCTGAGTGCTAGGGCGGCGAGGGCGTCAAGTGTAAGAGTGTCCTGACAGTCCTGCTGATAGACAGCCAGAGCTTTATATGAATTATATCCGAAATGCCTGCGGCTTCAGCAATCCGCCCCAACTCGGATATAGCATCGCGCTCCATCTCGGCACTGTGCATGCAAGTCTGCCCGCGAGCGCATTGCTTGGCTTAAGGAGCTTGACAGTAGACATGGAGTGGATTATTCGCGGAGCAGGCTGACTTGCAAATAGAAGGACAGCGGAACTGTTTGCGAGGGTCGCAACGACGACATGCACTTGCCGACGAGAGTGCACAGGCTTCACTACCGAGGTATTCGCCATAGAGGAGGCTTGACAACTTTAACTTTAGGACAGGGAATGTAGCAGTCCCCTAGGTTGCCGACTGCACTTGTTGGGCGGCCCGCAGAAGACCGCTGCATCGTGCGCGCGTGCAATTTGCGGCTTGGCGTCCGACAACCAGCGGTTCGCCCCTCATGGTTTGTCCCTTGCAACCTTTGTTGTTATAGTAATATGCGTCAAGTCGGTCGGACCGGCTAGCAGAGCTGCTGTGGTGTGTTCGCGGGAAGAATGTTCGCAGTTGGTTGCCTAAACGGAGATTCGTTTCACGCCGTCATGTCAACATTCCTTTTTGAGGAACGATGAATCTTCTGGAATTCATTATATGCCGAAAGGCGTTGGTTTGACCTCGGCCTCTCGGTCCATGGAGACTGCAGAACTGGTTTGTACTCAAACAATGTTGGTCATATAATAAATATACCATGCAATAAAGAATGTATTATATTGCTTACATAGCGTTTCCGTTGGCTGAGGTTCTGCACTTGCCCTATTACACAGGCAGGCAGGCACGGACATGGGCAATCCTATAAGCGCGCGCCCTGTGGGCCGCGGGCTGCCGTAGCGCCCCTTGCGGATGCGGACGCGACGCGACGCACGCGACGCGACGCGACGCGACGCAACGCGATGCAACGCGTGCTATGTTCCGTTGCGCTTCACTACACAACGCTGCGCAACGATACACAATGCTATGCTTTGCTACGCTCCGTTATGCTCTGCTAAGTTCACTATGCTCCGTTACGCTCCACTACACAACGTTATGCACCGCTACGCAACGCTATGCAACGCTACGTCACGCTCCGCTATGCTCTGCAACGCCCTAAGTAGCGCGCGTGCACGATCGCATTTTCCTCGCAAATCTCAGTATGCGTGTGAAGCATGGGTGCATGCGAGTATGAGTGTTGGAGCACGGGTGCACGATTACAGTCGTGTGCACGCTACACTACACTACACAACGCTAGGCTACGCTACACTATGAAACGCTACGGTCCGCTACACTCCGAAAATGCAATCATGCACACTGCACTGCACTATGCTACACGACGCGACACGACGCGATGCTACGCTCCGCTATGCTCCGCTACGTTCCGCTAAGCTTCGTTACGGTCCGCTACACAACGCTATGCAACGCTACGCAACGCTACGCAACGCTATGCAACGCTGCGTTACACTATGGTACGCGACGCGATGCTACATGGTGCGATGCTATGCTATGCTATGCTATGCTATGCTATGCTATGCTATGCTATGCTATGCTACGCTACGCTACGCTACGCTACGCTATGCTACGCTATGATTCACTATGCCAGTCTACGCTCCGCTACGAAACGCTACGGTCTGCTACATACACTCCGAAAATGCGATCGTGCACGCTGTGCTGCACTATGCTTCGCGACGCTAGCCGAGCGCAGCGGAGCGCAGCATAGCCAAGCACAGCGCAACGCAGCGGAGCGGCGACGACGGCGACGACGAGCGGCGACAACGACGAGCGGCGGCGAGCGGCGACGAAGAACGAGCGGCGGCGAGCGGCAACGACGACGAGCGGCGGCGAACGGCGACGACGACGAGCGGCGGCGAGCGGCAACGAATAACGAGCGGCGACGACGCGAGCGGTGACGAGCCGCAATGAGCGGCGACTACCGAGCGCAGCGGCGGGCCGCGGCGTGCGCGGCTTTAATCGCCGACTTGCGTTGAAGCGATGAAAGCGAGCGAGCGAGCGAGCGAGCGAGCGACAGCGTCGCGAAGCGCAGCAGAACGTAGCGGAGCGCTGCGCAGGCGCGCACGACTTTAATCGCCGAGTACGCGACGCGACGCTATGCTCCGCGATACGCTCCGCTATGCTTCGTTACGATCCGCTACGCAACGCTATGCAACGCTACGCTATGCTATGCAGCATCCTAAGTAGCGCGAGTGCACGATCGCATTTTCCTCGCAAATCGCAAGGCGACTAACTTCGACAAGCCTAACGCTATTATATCGCACATAAAATGATATGTATGATCTATCTATGTGCGAACAGCACATTTCGGACGCAAAAGAAATTTACGCACTTTACGCGTCGGGGTTTCGGAGCCGAACAATGCCACTTCGCGATAACAATGCGATTCACATCGCGCCGCCATGTCACAATTCCATTATAATTTTTTGGACAGCGACGATTTCTGCGCGCGGAGACGTTGATGCGACTTCGGCCGCGATCGGGGGAAACTAGCACAAACTTAAAAATGGATGAACATGCGTACGGATACATATCCTGCAATACAGAATGTAATATGCGATGAGAAATGCCGAAACGAAAATCGACAAGGGGTTGGTGTCGGCTTCCTTGAAGCCGGAAAAAGGGCGGGGCCCCGTTCAATCCGTACGGGTTGTGTTGAGTGCTAGGGCGGTGAGGGCGTGAAGTGTGAGAGTGTGCTTTATTCCCGAAATGCTTGCTAGCCGAGTCGTTAGCAAGGTAAGGCCTGCCGGCGCCGCGCGAAGCGCGTCATCCCGCCGGGTGCATGAGCGCCAGGGCAGAGTCTGCCCTGATGAGCGCATCGACCGAAATACGGCATCATTTCCAAAGCGAGCGGCAAGGACGTCAAGTGTGAGAGTGTCGACATTACTGCTGATAGACAGCCCGAGCTTTATTCACGAAATGCCTGCGGCTTCAGCAATGCGCCCCACGTATAGCATCGCGCTCTATCTATCTCGGCACTGTGTAACTCTACTTCCGGCAAGCGCAGTGGCTGAAGTTATTTGACAGTAGACATGGAGCGTATCATTCACATATTACGCAGGCTGACTTGCAAATAGAAGGACAGCGGAACTGTTAGTTTGCGAGGGCCGCGACGACATGTACTTGCCGGCGAGAGTGCACAGGCTTCGCTACCGAGGTATTCGCCGTATCGTAGATGGGGCTTGACAACTTTAACATTAGGACAGGGAATGTAGAAGTCCATCCCCTAGGTTGCCGACTGCATCGTGCGTGCATCGGCGGCTTGGCGTCCAACAACCAGCAGTTTGCCCCTCATGGTTTGCACCATGCAACCTTTGTAATAGTAATATGCGTCAAGACGATCGGACCGGCTAGCAGAGCTGCTGTGGTGTGGTCGCGGGAAGAGTGTTCGCAATGCAAACATAGTTTGTTTCCGAAACGAAGATTCATTTCACGCCGTCATGTCAGAATTCCACTGTAAGGAACGATGCATCTTCTGGAATTAATTCTAGGCCGAGAGGTGTTGGTTTGACCTCGGCCTCGGTCCATGGAGACTGCCAAACTGGTTTGTACTCGTTCGATGTTGGGTTCCAACCAAAGGTGAGCCGCCACCAGAGTTCCACGGAACTCCAGCTTCGAAGTGTGTTTGCACGACATTGTGGGCCCAACGTCCACGAGATATGGGGTTTCGATCGGGTTATCCTGATACCAGGTCTCCCTTTAGCAGCCCGAATGCCCTTAAGGACAGTAGGGGCCTCACATATGTACCATACGTTTAGGAGGCCTTATCTCCTAGGGCCCGGGTAACTTAAGGTCCCCCTTAGGGCTCATACAGCCCCCATGAGGACTGTACAGCCCGTAAGGTCGTCCTTAGGGGCACGAAGCCCCCATAGTAAGCATTACTGGTGGTATACATACAGAGCCATCAGTGTCTGGTCAAACAACAGGAAATGTCCTAGGCCTACCGTAAGCGGAGGTTAGGCCACCAAACCAATTGACCGCGAAATCGAAGGCTGTGTGCTCTGTCCGAAACGAAAGAAACGACTGAATATAAAAACATGTTAATTTGAAAGGATTATGGTACATATAACGGTTACAGACTTTTATTTCATTTATTGAGGATGGTCCTGAGCTTGATGCTGTAAAAGAAGATATGGAATGAGGCTGGAGCATAGTAAGCTTAGTAAGAAAACGGAGGTTATTATTTTGGAAAGGAGGGTTGCAAAGATTAGAAATTATCGTCGGGTGCCGGTCAGCAGGCAGAAATTATTACTATGAGAACCCCGGACCGACGACCCCGGACCGCGGGGTTTGATTGGATAAAGTTATATAGTTCTATGTGAAAGGATTAGGCCGAAGTCGAGGCAATTTGCCAGGATTAGCCGATGGCTTGCCCTTGACCGAATTAGGAGCCGTGTAGCCGTCAGGGAGCGCGCTTTATTTGCGCGTTGGCGTCGGAGGGGCCGGCATCAGCGGCGGCCTTAGAAAGATTGTTTTTTTGATTTAATTAATTACAGAGGAGCTGGATAACAGCTACATCGTGCGATCGCACGATTAAAGAGGTCATTAAACGCGGCCGGCAACATGTGCGAGCGAAGCTGTGCCTCAGCCGCAGGTGATTTTCAGCCGATACAACTTTTGATATGTACGTGTTTTGTTTGCAGAAGGTGAGGTTAGCCAGTGTACCGCGGGAGTTTGGGAGCCCTTTTCCCCTCAAGCGACACTGGTCTTTCGACACAAGGCCGCGGTGCTGCTCTTAACTCCGGTGGTGCGACTTTACTTCAGGAGTGTCATAACCACGTGGAACGCGGCCCGCAACATGTGCGAGCGAAGCTGTGCCTCAGCCGCAGGTGATTTTCAGCCGATACAAATTTTGATATGTACGTGTTTTGTTTGCAGAAGGTGAGGTTAGCCAGTGTACCGCGGGAGTTTGGGAGCCCTTTTCCCCTCAAGCGACACTGGTCTTTCGACACAAGGCCGCGGTGCTGCTCTTAACTCCGGTGGTGCGACTTTACTTGAGGAGTGTCATAACCACGTGGAAGGGGCCCCTATGTATTGCGGGCAGCAAATGTATGCCTGCGGACGCCAAATACTCGGCGGTCCAATCCTTGGCCTTGGCCGGCAAAGTTTTTTTCTAGAAATGGCTATATGCCGCTGTCGTGGTTCTTGTAACATTCGCATTCTCCTCTATTTAGAGGCTCTAAAAGCCCTAGTCGCAGCCCCGGCAGCTTCGGAGCTAATTAAGCTAAATATGACGTCAGACTCGGTTTTCACGTCCACTAAGGGCGGCTTAATAATAAATTTACCGTGCAATAAAGAATGTAATCTTTTACTTCTGCAGCCTTTCTGTTGGCCGAAAGTCTACACTTGTCCAATTACTTCCCACGTCCCACGCACGCACGGACATGGGCAATCCTACAAGCGCGCGCCCTGTGGGCCGCGGGCTGCCGTAGCGCCCTTTGCGGATGCGGCGCGACGCGACGCGACGCAACACGATGCGACGCGGCCATTACGATCCGTTACGCAACGCTACGCTACGCTAGGCTACATGACGCGACGTGACGCGACACGATGCGACGTGACACGACGCGACGCAACGCTATGCTCCACGCTACGCTCCGCTATGCTTCATTACGATTCGCTACGCAACGCTATGCTACACTACGCTACGCTAGGCTACATGACGTGATGCGACACGACGATGCTACACTACATGACATGACGCGACGTGATGCTATGCTATGCTCCGTGCTGCTCCAAGCTACGCTCCACTACGCTCCATTACGATCCGCTACACAACGCTATGCTACGCTATGCTACGCTACGCTACGCTAGGCTACATGACGCGACGTGACGCTATGCTATGTTCCGTGATGCTCCACACTACGCTCCGCTACGCTCCATTACGATCCGCTACACAACGCTATGCTACGCTACGCTAGGCTACATGACGCGACGACACGACGTCGTGTTGCGTTGCGTAGCATTGCAATGCGATCCTGCATGCTGCGCTGCACTACGCGGCGCGACGTGACGCGACGTCACGCGACGCGACATGACGTGACACGATGCGATGCAACGCGACACGATGCGACGCGACGCAACATGATGCGACGCGACATGTCGCGACGCGATGCGACGCGACGCGACGCGACACGACGCTACACTACACTATGCTCCGCGGGAAGGCGCGTGCGCGACTTCAATCGTGCACGTTGAAATGTGACGTGCGATTTACGATCGTGCACGCTGCACTACACTATGGTACGCGACGCGACGCTACGCTACGCGGCGATGAGCGGCGGCGAGCGGCAACGAATAACAAGCTGGGACGACGCGAGCAGCGACGAGCCACGACGAGCGGCGACTAACTTTGAGCTACGCTATGCTATGCAGCATCCTAAGTAGCGCGAGTGCACGATCGCATTTTCCTCGCAAATCGCAAGGCGACTAACTTTGACAAGCCTAACGCTATGATATCGCACATACCGGTAAATGATTTTTATGATATATCTATATGCGAGCAGCACACCCCGCGACGCCAAAAAAATTTACTCACTTTACGCGTCGGGGTTTCGGAGCCGAGCAATTCTACTTCACGATAGCAATACGATTCACATCGCGCCGCCATGTCACAATTCCATTATAAAACTTTTGACAGTGATTGCAATGATTTCCACGCGCGGAGGCGTTGATGCGACTTCGGCCGCGATCAGCTGTTAACTATTTTAAACTTCAACTTGAATGAACACATGAAGGCACGCATATCAGAAATACAGGATGCAATATGCTATCAGAAATGCCGAAACAAAAAGCGAAATTCCGGGAAATCCAAATTACACTCCACGGACACACGGACATTTCAGTGGGGTAAGGCCTCCGCTTCTCTAGCTACGCTAGAGGCGCTACGGCTACAGGGCGGGGCCCCCCTGGGCGCTTCGCGCTGGGGCCCCGCCCAAAAAGCCAAAGAAAAGACTTTACAACTACGGACATTTCAGTCGGGGTAAGGCCTCCGCTTCTCTAGCTACGCTAGAGGCGCTATGGCGACAGGGCGGGGCCTCTTAATAAGTGATGGCAAAAGGATAGGTCGTCGGGCATGTACGGAAGGATATGTGTTGGGAAAGGATCGCTGTGCGGAAGGGACCCGCCCAAAAACAGCCAGGAATCAAGACGGCTTGGTCCTCCAGACCCATGGCGGCCTCTGGGCCCAACATACAGTACATGGGCGCTTTGGGGCCGCAGCCATAAAACGACGCTCCCAACCTCACATCACACATCGCACTGAGCGCCGCCAGGGCGACCACATCCCGGACAAATTACAGCACACCAGCCGGCGGGAGCACCGGCGGGAGCATCAGATGTTAGATGCGGTAATGTAACGAAACAACGCTGATTAACCACGGGATAGTCTTCATCATATCTTCAGCATTTGCCCGTCAATGTTGGCCGCATTGCCCCCCGTTGTCCACAGTCATTAATGCTTGTAGCCCACCGTCATTATGCTTGTGCCAATGTCCCGTCATATCACTCATCACCACCCCCCGCCTGCCTTCTGGGCCGCAGGGCAGCGACAACATCGTTCCTCTCACCATCTTCATCCAGACACGTGCACGATACGGCCCGTCTCGACAAGTCAGCCGCCCGGGGGACCGGCACGCAACGGCGGCTGCGGCATGTGGCGTTTTAAATCGGCGGCAGCATGCCCGCGGGAGACCCTAACAGCAGTGACAGCACCCTCACATACAGTCCCCTGCAGTCTCTCGGCAACCGTAACTTCTCTGGGCAGCTTTGTGGACATCTATCGTCCGTCAGTACAGTCACTAATAGCTGTTACGCGGCGCACCAATTGCACAGCGCAACGCGAAAGTGCTAGGGTTTAGGTGTTAATGACAAATAAACTACCGAGCCCAATCAATTTGACAGACCCCGTGCCAGCAAATGCGACATTGCCCGTCGAGGCTCGCGGGAGCGGTCTCCGCTCTCCGGCGACGCATCGTACCCGGTTGACCCGGGGCCCTGCCGCCCACCTCCCCAGCGGCATCTATGTGCTGTGACAACCCTTGCTCCCCCCCTTGCTAGCGCTGCGCCGCGAGGGACCTGCGGCCTACCGCGGGTGACGCCGTCGCGCCGCCTGCCACCTTCGCCGTCACGGCATCAGCAAACGCCTTCGGCACCCGTGCCTCCGAGCAGCAGGCCCTGTTCACTTGCTTGAACCCGGTCAGTGAGGAATCGAACGTCCAGGAGCTGAGATTTTTGTACGTGTGAAGCGTGTACGCAAACGCCTCCGCGATACCCACGTGATCCATCAGCATTTGCGAGATCGCCTGCATACTGCGCGCCAGCTTGCGAGCCCTCGAGTTCGAGCCGCCAGTCTGGCAGTCCGCGATGAGTTGGCGCGCCTTCTCCGGCAGGTCACTCAGGTCTTTTGAGAACTGGTCGATGGCTACGTTGGGAGCCATGAGGTGCTCGAAGAATCCCGTGTGGTTGCTGGCGAGCTTCAGGATGGGCGTGTTGAAGTGCACCATCTGGCCAAAGCGGTCGCTCCAGCCGTTCCCGTCCACATCCAGGATGGCGCAGTGCTGGTTGAAAGCCTCAAAGCCAATCAACGCGCCGGTGTCGTTGATCTGCTCCTTCACGAAGGCATCGCAGTTCAGCGGGTTCGCTATCCGCACGTCCAGGATGTCCGTGTGGTTGCGTGCAAACTGGTGCAGCAGGATGCGGAAGACCTGCAGCACGCAGCAGCAGCAGCAGCAGCGGCAATGGGGCCATTCGCCATTCGGGTATTTCTCGAAACACGTAAAAACGCTCGGTGCACACGTGGGTGCACGCAAGAGCAAGGCCCCCCGCCACGGTGGCCCGCTGTTGTTGTTCACTGACGCACCAACGGCAGTTGTCCATGCTGGCGAATCCAGAGCGCCTTTTTCCCACAGGTCACGCACAAGCAAACTCGGGTTCGACGGATGGCAGCGCAAGAGCGCGCACAGCAACAACGAGAAATGGTGCAGCCTGCTGCGAATGGAGACGCCACGGGGCAGACACTCCGCCTATGGAAATTGCTCTAATTACGCAGCCCTCCGTGCCCCAAAGGGCCGCTCGTCCATCCCAAGGCGTTGCTTTACGACAAGGGCCTAATGGTGCAAAGGCCGAGCTCTCACCTTCAGGTAATTGTCCTTGTTGAAGGAGCCGTGAACCGTGTCCGTGGTGCTGCCTCTCCAGAATACCACAGACTTGCGCTTATCCGCCGGGTACCTGCCGGGGGACGGGGGAACATTGGCGTCTGATATCTGATGCCCGATGACGTCATCGCAGACCCCTGTACGCCTCACCTCTTATTCAAGCACGCCCTGTACGTCGAGAGCTGCGTCGGTCCCAAGGCGCGCTGCCATACGGTGTACGACGGCATCGTGAAACCCGCATCCTGGAACTGACGGCATACATTCCAGCTGATGACAGGCAGCCCGTTGGTGCACCCGTCCCCGTAGTGCAGTAGAAAATCCATATCAGGGATTGGAAATAGGTACAACACCACCTGCGTTTAGGAAGCCGCGGGCGCGCTTTCCGACAGCCGTACGAAGGGTTAGCGCGGCACTACGGCATGCGATGCGCACCTGCAGCATTTCCTCGGTCACATTCCGCTGCCAGTCTCCCCAAGCCTTCTCAAGGACGTACAGCTTGCCGCTGACGACTTTGTAATGGACGACGTTCATGCAGTGCATGCAGCCGGGCCACTCCTTCGCAGCTGCATTGTCGAAGGCTTCTTTGCTGATGTTTCCTGGCCATCGCCAGTAGGCACGTGGTACAGTGCCCCCGAGGGGTAAAACCGTAGAACGGGGCTTGTACCGGCCGGACAACGGCTCCGTTGTGTCGCGGGCGAACTCCCAACACGAACCCTTCCGGGCTTCCCCCTTCAGGGAGACTTGGCTACCCGCACGTTGCGATGCAGCGTCATGCAAGACTTCATAGTAGTCACCCGCAGGCTTAATCTGAAGGCTGGATTCGTCCCAGGCTGGTGCAGCTCGCCAGGAGTTCTGGTTCTGTCGGCTTGTTATTGTTGCCCAAATGGCGATCGCCGTCCACACAATGACATTAGCAAGAGTTATTACATATAGCACGCGCTGGAGCATAGCCATTCTCAGTGCAGTCCGTTCCAATCTTAACTAGTCTTTGTCGAGCCTTGTGCGTGCCCGATCAGGCCAAGCCCTAAGCCCAATCAAAAGCCGTTATCTCATCAGCATAAGGCATATATTGAACGCAAACTCTCAACCGGATAAAGTCTGATAAGTGACTAAGTTCAAACAGACTCAGAACTAATTGTTGAAGTTCAACCGGCCCAAGGGTCCCCAGGAGTCGGATTCCCGGAAGTGTGGTGTCACAGGATACCTGGTACTGGCTTAGAAAATACATAATTTCTCAGATATAATTCCTGTTTTCTTGTAACGGGTAGCTCGTGGCGTCCAACGGGTGGCTTCCCGCTTTCGCCTATCGGATTCCCCCGACCGGCTTTAGGACTCCCGCGACCGGCCATAGGATTCCCACGACTGGGTGCCGGAGAAACGTCGTCGCCTACCGGTTTCATTAATCAGGGGTTTGGATGGTCGAGGGTCCTTCCATTGGCTGGTCGTAAATTTTCCTTAGGTAGGTCCGGCCGAGTCCGCCGCACCTCCTTTCTTGGAATTTCTTGCACCAACTAATAACATATATGCATAGTATTGCGTGAATGTAATTTTTCAGCGCGAAGGGCCACGTGCGAGAAGTTGCCGGACGGCCAATAGAAAGTAGATTTTTGGGCGGGGCCCCAGCGTGAAGCCCAGAAGACGAGCCATTCCGCACAGCGATCCTTTTCGAATGTTAAACTCAGCAAAGCGCCCGGCCCCTCCGTGGGCCGTATTGACTGCTACGACTTCTCTTCGTATATCAGTGTTGCGCTCTGTCTGACATTCTTGCGGGTGGTCGATATAAGGAAAGGGGGTTCCATTGCGGATTACGTTCATGCGTCATTACTTGTGGGAAGCGAATTACCCGTCCGTGAGCGGCAAGTTCGGTCGTTGGTGGGGCATCGAGGGGAGCTGCTGATAGGGCAAACACGGTCCGCTCTCGTTCTACCATTCGGGCGGTTAACCTCAATTTCCCAACAACAAAGGCGGAAACGAATCAAACTCCGATGATGACTGGAGGGGATGTACGTCTTGAGATGGCTGGGGTCGCCCATCCAGTGCTCATACCGACACATCTTTACCCCCGGCCGACGGTTATCAGAAACAAAGTCGCGAGGATCTACGGTGAGACGTTCATTAGCCCAGCCCGCATCCAGCCTATCCTTAAGCTCACCAAGCAGCCAAGGAACATCCAACTTATGGGAAGACAAAGCATCCACCTTGCTCTCGGTATCCAAACTCCCAGTCACACTATCCACGTCGTACCCCAGCGCCCGAAGCACCCTTAGAACCTTCGCACCCCACGAATCTAGAAGGCCGTCTCCCATTAAGGCGAGACGTAGCTCTTCTCTAAAAACATGATGGTAAATAGAACTCTCCGACTCCACCAACTTATTCCAAAAACGAAAGATGAGCCTCGCCCAAAACAACTTAAGGGGGTGTTGGCCAAATTCCCGAAACACCAACGCGGTGGTAGCAGTTTTAACACACGCTAAGGCACGTAAATACGAGAGCTGTAGCCCTACCATCCGATCGGCAACAGCCCTGTCAAACAGACAAGTCCGCGATTCGCCTGCCTCCAGGATCTGAACAAGAAGATTTGGAGCCCAAACTTGAGCCCCGTAAGAGAGGATTGGCCGAATCTGTGCATTAAAGCATTTTAGCCTTACCCCGGGAAGTAGAAGCCCCTGCCGCCGCAGCTTATTTATTAAAGAGAAAACGGCACGTTGCCCTGCCGAAAAAAGCTCGTTAGTGCATGACACGAAAGGCAAATCTGGTCCGTAGTGAATCCCCAGATACCGCGCGCGCCTCACCCAATCGATAGGCTTAGGGGCCCACTGACCGTTCTCCCAGCTAGACATGACAAACGGAGGCCCTAATCCCATCACCTCTCGAATGCGCGGGTTGGCGTGTACGCCTAATATTTCTGTTTTCTTAACATTCACCCGCATACCAGAGGGTACTCACGGGGGTCGATTTCGGGTATCCGATACACGGGCCGTGTCACGGCGACATGTAACGGAAAAACTATTTCGCGTAACGGTTTGGTATTAACGAGTATCCGTTTCGGGGCATTGAGAATTGGATACTTGTAGCGATCATTCTGAATTCGGGTGAGGGTAATCCTATGACCGGTCGGAAGAATCCGAACCTCGGTCGGAAGAATCCTAACCTCGGTCGGAAGAATCCTATACCCGGTCCTGAAGAATCCTATCACTGGCGTCGCGCATACGTTTCCTCAGTTCGTGTTCTCAATTGTAAGGCCACAGATTTCTATTGGAGGAGCTTGATAACGGAATTTGTTTCTTTGACCGCAACGACTTCTTCCGCTGGCTCTACCGGCAGCACGGCTAGATTGCAACAGCGACATTTATAAAGAGGATGTCATTCTTTTCAATGCTGCCCGCAGTATTTTCTGTCCCGAAATTTTTTTGTTGCGAGCCATTGGTTCGCTCAAGCTTGCACCAAGCTACAAGCATCCGAGTTTTGTTCAGTCACAATGTTTCGTGGGGAATACAGGTCTTTACCGTATTGTGGTCATTATATTGATACTCAAGCCTAATTGCGGGTCTGGTCGTAAATTTTCCTTAGGTCTGGCCGAGTCCGCCGCACCCCCTTTCTTGAAATTTCTTTCACCATGTATGCAAAGCATTGCGTGTACTTGATTTTTGCAGCGCGAAGGGCCACGTGCGAGACGTTGCCGGACGCGCGGACGGCCAATGGGAAGGGAATTTTGCATATCCCTCGCTAAGGAATTCTATACATGCTCCCGACTATGTCACAGTGGTCGACCTCGCATATACTCATCGCAGATGGGCCGGTAGGATCCAGCTCAACGTCAGTCGCTCGTCCAGTACGCCAAGACCGTACTAGCTAAATCATAAGTGAGTTGAAGCACATATACCTAACGCAACGGTTTGGAATAGCCTGACGTTTGTCTGAGAGGAAGGGAGGGTGATCTGAGTCGCACGTCCCGCATGAACCGTACAAGGCCTGCCAATTACGCTACTGGATACCACGTTTTGCCTGACGATATGAATAAGATTGGCGAAATTTACCAAGCCGGCAATTTCTCTTACTGTTTCACTGCGCAAGCGCCAATCTTTTTAAGACCTCCCCTTGCCCTTTAACGTCCAACCATTTACCGGCACAACATGGATATCAATAACCTCAATTGAGTTGACGGAGAGCTTGCTGCCAAGAAGTTGAAGGTAGGTTCTGTCGACCGTCAGTTCCAGCCTGCCATTCACAACATGATCGGCCGGGTGGGCTGTACAGCTGGTGATGGGAAAAGCACACCCGGTTGGTCGGGACTTCAGTTACCACTGTGGCAGCGGGACGGGGATAGAGTTGTTGCTGCTGGTCGGCTGGGTTTTCGGTCCCTGGGCGTGCTAACCACCACCCAGGCCCCCCCAGGTGGGGGGGGCCTGGGGGCTGAAGGTGGGGAGCTTCCGAAGGAGGCGCGGGGGGTGGCAAGTTCCCTCGCCTAGCTCCCACGGGATGATAGTAAGGAACCCTTGGCTCCGGGAGCGTGGTGTTGTAACACGCCCCTTTGGGGTAAACCACTGCTGCCGAGTTCCCGGGTACCCGCCCAGGATTGGAGGCCAGGCGCCCGGCCCTCACGGGCTGTCGGGCGTTGCGGACGCTGGGCAACCCATTGCAGGCGACGCTGGAGCTGCCATCGGGAGGCCAACGGGGGGCTGACTGTCGATGGGATTCCGCTCTTGTGAGTGATTCACATACCGTATGCGGAATGCATAGGGTTGTAGGAATGCTTATAATGCCAAGCGTTATAATATAATAATAATATTATTTATAATTAGAACCTTAGAAGTAATATTATAAGGGAGGGGGCAACTTAGTTTAAATGAAGTCCTTTGAGGCTGAAACTTCGGCTATGTAATCTCTCTTACTTACGCATACGTTTCCATTAAAAATTTGGGGAGTTTGGCAGCTCCTTGGGGGGGCTGCCAGCCAAACCCCCGTCTGTGCAAATGGCGGCCAGCGTGTCGCCGCCGTCCTTCCACTCCTTCTCAATCTCCCCAGCGAGCTCAGCGTGCGCCTCGTCCAGCATGGTGGTTGCGAGCTTGAAGCGGCTGGGAAGTTTGATGCCGACAGCAGCGCACGCCTTGACGAGATAGGGGTTCTCAATCAGGTGAAGAGCGGTGTTGGTGGTGAAGAAGAACAGCGCCAGGTTCTTCAGGAAGACGAAGGTCTGCGTGGCGCTCGCGACGAAGTTGCCGATGGACGCCAGGGAGCCATCACCGCGAGCCCGCTTGGTGGCCGGGGTGGTTTCACCGTCCACCTTTGAAATCTGCTCTGAAATAACTGATTCCGCCTTGTTCGCTGCGCGCTCGTGCCTCTTGAGGTGAGTGGGAGCTGTCACTGCGGGGTTCCTGGCGCTAAGCTCGTCGCCGCAGATTGTGCACTTCAGCTTAACGACGCCCTCGAGTAGATGCACAGTAAAATATGACCACCAGACAGTCTTCTTCTTTCCTTTGGCACTCTTCAAAGCTTCACAATAAGCCGCCGCATCAAGTTCACGCGGGCCGTAAGTGTAGGTGTCCTTCTTAGTGGTGATTTTTGATGGCCCGGCACCGGAATCGGCCATTTTGGAGGGACGGAAATGACCTCGGTCTGTCGCTTCAGTTTTAAATACGCGTTGGTTTCGGGGCATTATAATGGTAAACATTAGAAATATTCTAAGCCCTCCTCAGCGACTTTTATAAGTTCTAAGCGTTATTTATAATTATAATTTATTCTAATTATATTTAAAGTTCTAAGGGAGCTGCAACCCTAGGAATGCAGCCCCCACACGCTATGGGTGTGGGCAGTTCCTGGCGCGGCCGGGACCACTGGCCATTGCCGGGTGGCGCAAGCTGTTCTGGAGCAACTGGAGGCTCGGGTAGGCGCTCCTGTCCGCCGGGAGCAACTTTGGATGGTCTCCGCTCCACTGGGGGTGGAGCAGTGCGTGTGGAATGTGGTCGTTTTGGCGGTCATAAACGCGATGTAGGACCGGTAGGACTGGTCGCAGGTACATGGCGGCTGGAGACGCCCCTAGGGAGTCGCCCGCCAACCGGGCAGCGCGTCGGGCAGTCGCCAACGTCTGGGGCCGGCTGCAGGGGTTGGCCGCCTTGAAGGTGCCCCGCCGTGGCTGGGACGCGGTGGGAGCTCACCATCCCATTTTGCGAGTGGTGACTGGTCGCCTAGTGTGTGTTCGGCCTCCGCCCACTTACGATGCCTAGGTTTCGTGTAGCCTGGGGATCCAAGCGTGCAGCACCGTAACAGCGGGCTGGTGACACGCTGCTGTTGGGTGGGGGCGCCAATCGCCTTTCCGCCCTTCCCTCCTTGGAGCCACCCGGGAATGCATGAGCCGCCTTTCATGAGCCGCCGGCAATTCATGGCAGGCTGAGACTTCGAGCTTCCTGATAGGGAGCCCGTGCTGGCCACCTCGCCCTGTGCGGTCTTTATCTTGGTATGCGGGTCGTCTGTCCTGAATTTTCCCCTGAGTAAGGCTGGTCGAGGTTGAGTCTCTGGTTGCTTGTGCCCTAGTGGGCGTTTTGGGCTTCGGCCGCAGCAGTGTTTGGTGCGGTTGAGTACTCCCCTTCTGACGCGGACGGCAGGGATGTATGCACCGACGACCCGTTTGGGTTCACTGTAACATGGTACATACATGAAAAACTGCCATGTCGAGTTGCAGTCTGCAAGTGTTTATGGAAGTCCCTCGCAAGTTTAAGTGCGCGTCGTCACCCGGCTGCTGCTGTGACAGCTGGCAAGGAGCGCACCGGCGGGGTGGATCCTCTTCCGACGGAGCCTTTACCTAAGTGGGATATTACTGAACTGAAATCAAACCCCTGTACTCCACAGACGTCGCAATTATTCTATACTAAAAGGTTCGGCTTGACTTCACCGTTTTTTGTCCCATGGGTCACCTGTGCGAGACCTGACCGCGTAAATCGCAGTCCGTCAATGGACGCGAAACTTAGCACTAAGCCTTCTTATGTTACAACACTGATACCTGCCAAGCGGCGTGCCGTGAATATGACGTTGGTTTTCCCGGGTATTGCGTTCGGCTGCCCTTCAAGGCTGCCTTTTCGACCCTTCCGAAGCGACACCTGAAAAATCAAAGTCGGCCGTTGACACCCAAATTTAGGACACAGCAATACAACACAATAATAGTGGAAAGTGCCAAGCGGCGTAACCTAATGCGGATGTCGGTTCCTCCGGGTAGTGCCGTGACTAAGTGGCCCGGCCGTCAAGTGTCCTGGCCGAGCGCAACCACGGACCTTTTCCCCGTCATAGTTACCATGACTTCCCCCAATCAGGCCACCACGTTCTTCCCACTGTCCCGATGACCCGCGCTGTATTTCACGCACCAACGGCCACAAATGCCAGCCCTAGCGCAAGAACGAAGGCCAGAGGACGTGCCGCCACTGCCACATCAGGTATGCGCCAGGCCTCCGGATGAGGGGCAAGCAGCAGGTCTTTTTTGTTTTGGGTGCTCTATGGGCAAGTGATTCCCCCGGTTGCAGCCCGTGGGTTACTGTCAGATTTGCGAAAGAATGCGGTAATGAGTAGGCAGTATACCGCAGCTAGATGGGGAACCTCAAGGCAAAGTCCCCCGTGGCTGTGACCAACTGGTCGTTACTTTGGGCTCATGCACCCTTGGTTGGGTAGCTCGTGTTGTCTGGTCCGGATGGAGGAACTGCTGCCTGAGAAACCCAGCGGCAGTGCCAGGCTACATGGCCCACCGGCTCTACCCACTTGGAGGTCCGGGGCGGGCCCACTGTAACAAGTACTACTACTACATCAGGCGAAAGCGCCAAAGGAGGAGGACCCGCAACTTACAAATATCTGTGCTAACCGCAAGCAAGCAAGGCATTTGCAGGCCGACAGCCGTACTTGAATCCCCCGCCCCCACCCCCGCCTTGTGTTCGTGAGCGAGGCCTAAGTCGGAAGCGCAGACCGTTTGCCCTTCTTCCCCCCATTGACTGGCACAGATTTGTATGACCATGCATCGTCCCTTTCCCCCGTCTTCACCGTGCCCACCCCCAGCGGAACCGCCACCACCACTGCTTGCAGCAGCAGTTGCTGCAGCATCCCCCGCTACCACAGTGTCCTCATCATATTCACATATGTTTTCATTGGACATCCAACATATGCCGGCCGGACTTTTCTGCACAGAGATGTGTGTAAATTTTGGACACCGTCTCATGTTTGTGGTCGAATGTGTCGCCGTCCGTCTTGGTTATATATACAGAATGTTAGTGTCTAAGCGTTTAACTGAAAGGTACTGACTACAATGAGCATGCACGACAGTGGCTGCGAAAATCACAGGTAACTTGAAATGCTATTATAGAGCTAAATGATGATGATGATGTTACAAGCTTCAGTGAGCTCGTACGGTTCAAACGAACCCGAAGGCTCATGAACCGCCTCAGTCAAGCAAAAGGAACAAAAAGATAGGATAAAAAAATCAACCGTAGCAGAAAGGGCATAAAGACACCATAAGACAGATACGTCACAAAAGCGCAACATGACCTGAGAAGGAGTCTCCATCGACTCTACGCGGCGATGCGCTCGCGCCGTAAGCAAAACATGTCATAAACAACCTTTGCAAGACCGCGCTGATCGTCTATTTGCATGACGTCGCAAACACTCGCTCCCTCCGGTACACCCAGGTCCCAAAGCTTCTGCCGCGCTGACACGAGAGCAGAACACTCCAACAGGAAGTGCTTCTCGTCCTCGACGGCACCATTAATGCGACACGCCTTGCACACACGCAACTCCCTGGCTCGATTACTCTCGCTATTAACCGCCAGGTCTGATACGCATAACCGAAAACGGAGAAGGGCACGGTGGTGCGCCGAGGGAATGTAACCCTCGAACTGCTTCGGCTGCCCCATCCAGTGCTTGTGACGGCACATTTTCACGCCAGGCTTCCTGCCATCCGTAACGAAAGAGCCCGGGACGACGGCCAACCTGTCACTGGCCCAATCATCGTTAATGCGCCCCCTAAGAGTGTCCAACAGCGCCTCAACGTCGAGCTTGCACGTAGAGTACCGTCTAACCCTGGCGTCGATGGTACCCGCCGTCGCATCCTCCGGCCAGTCATGCCTTAAGATATTCAGAGCCCGAATGACCTTAGACCCCCAGCCGTCCCCCTGCAAATCCGATTCCAATGCCAGCCGGATCTCGTGACGAAAAACACTGTGGTATATGCTGCTAGTGTTCTCCACCATACTGTTCCAAAAACGAAACACAGATTCAGCCCAGTACATCTGCAGCGGCATCTGCCCTAGTTCCCTAAACAACAATTGAAGGGGCGGGACGGAAGCTCCGACCAGCTGCTTCATAAAGGCGATTTGCAGCTTGACCATGCGATCCCGAGTAGCGACCTCAAAATAACAGGAACGCGGTGCCTCGTTAGCCGGGAAACCCCTCTCGAGCAACGCTAAAACCAAATCAACACCCCACAACTGCGAACCATAAGACAGAACAGAACGGACTTGCGCATTAAAGCATTTCATTCCGACGGATGGTGACAATAGCCCCTGTCGACGCAACTTGCTAAGCAGGGAAAACATAGAGCTAAATGGTTCGCTTGACGAAGTAGATAATGAAATTCTCTTTCATTTGGGAAGGAATGTGGTTGGCGGTCTTGGCGTACTGGACGAGCGACTGACGTTGAGCTGGATCCTACGGGCCCACATCCTCACTCATCAGCTTCAAAGTGAGCAATGGCGTACAAGTGGTACGACAGATAAAAGTTGTGTATGGGATGGCTGGGTCCAATGGAAAGTAAATCATAAAATTATTATAGTCGGCTTGCTACTCTTATTCGCCGCTGGTCAATGGAAAGACCCTCTAAGGGAAACTGCACCAATACTCCAGTTCCGTTTCCGCCAGCGCCGGTGTCCTGCTAGAATGGCCCGCGAATGCGCGTATGGATTGTGATTGATAAGGACGAGCAACTTGTCCAGGCCCAGGCGGTTGCGCTTGCGACTTCCGCGTAGCGAACCAATGGTGCGTCCCCGCCATTTGCCACCTCACACATTTTCCTGGGCGGTATCGTCATCGCAAATAGAAGAGCTTATGTATTTGGGCTTTATGCGCGACCTAGCGACGGTGTTCGCCGTCGAGCTCAACATAAATTTCACCGAGGGCAGCAAGGACAGCATAGCGCAGTATGCGAAGCAACTGCAAGGGGGGGCCAGTATCCAGAATCCGCATGGAAGCGTGGTAATGTGCATGGGGCCCAGGGTGCGTGGACCGATTTGTCGATGTGTTTGGGGTCGTGGGCAGTATTCCGGGCGCCAACTCGTGGGCCCATCTGGGCCCATTTGCCGAGGAAGCCCAGCGACTTGTATGCTAGTGTCCGGAGGCAGTAACAAGTGCTTGGGTTGCGTGGTCATCGAGGGGAAGGTCGCAAAGGGAGTTGCTTGGCCAACCAAAGTATAACCAACAACGGTAGCGAGGTTCCCCTGCGTTGACCAACCGCTACCTGTACCTGCGAAACCGAAAGCCGCTAATATCATTCCTATCTAAGCTTTGGAGTATCCAAAGCCCTACTGCAAGAAACCGTTAGGCGGCGACGTTTCTCCGGTACCCGGTCGGAAGAATCCTAGACTCGGTCGGAAGAATCCGCATACCGAAGGTCGCACACCATAAACCAAGCATCTGTAACAGCCGCTCCAGACGCGCCCTTGAGCGTGCAAACAAACTGAGATCATCTGCGTACAACAGTAAGGGAATTCTAAAACCATCTGCACAAGGACAATTATTCGCGTACATGAACGAGGGGCGATCCCTGTCCAAGACGTCGATAAAGTCCGCAAAGGTCTCTCCAAAAATGCCATACAACGTTGGGCTAAGCGGGCACCCTTGCTTAACTCCCTGGGAAGACTCGAAGGGGCAACCCGTTGCGCCGTTAACGCATGGATGTTTGCGTAACAAGTCGCAGCCCATCTGTACGGCAACTGCTATAGGCTAAGAGCCTGAAATCTTGGAAGTGTATGAGTAACAGCATATTATCTCAAGTTGAATATTGTCTAAACCCCTTAGAACTGGAGCCATGCAGGTCGCACGGCTGCAGACTTTTAGCGGCGCCATGACGAACCGAGGAGTCCTGGCCGGCGCGTGCTGCATTCTCCTGGTTACGTTCTGTGGTAAGTATCTAGTGCTTCTAAACATGACAGTGTGAGGGGACGGTCTTTATGCACCGCATGCCGTTGCCGAAAGCTGTGAGCTATCAGAATCCTATGAACTTTTGCGCCAAACGTCCGCGACAAGGAAATATATGTTTAATTTTGCAAAGCTGTGCAAATCTTTGACCTGTTTGCTGAATTTCAGCCTGACCGCCTGTACCCCGCTGTTAGCTGGTCTGGCCAAAATACCGTATCAAACCAGTCCGTGTATATTACAATCAATTGCTTTGCTTTACAGGTATCGACCTGGCTTCAGCGGCGGTACCTAGCGGTGAGTTCAGCAGGCCCAACCCTGCCCAACCAGGCGCTGTACGTACGCTTGACTGTATTTTTGCCGCGCCCGGCCATCTGCATCCATCTACGCCACCGAAGGCACGTGCACTTCTGATTCACCCACCTGCGCTGCTGTCGCACTTGAGTAGTGACCAAGAACTGCGTCCGGTTGGTGGGCGACATGGGCTCCAAGGGGCGCCTGGAAATCAGCACCAAGGACCCAAGGTTCCCCGGCGTCGAAGGCAACAAGGGCGTGTGGCTCCCGGTCTGCTAGTACAGGTTCAATGACGGCTTGGCGCAGGTAGGGGTAGGTGTGGCTGTGGTTTCGGGCTGGGAGTGCGTGCGTCAGTGTAACGAAGTGGTGCCTACGGTAATGCGGCGCGCGCGGGTGCTGGCCCTTCCGCGCATGCACACCAGGAAGTGTACGTATACGAAGTAGATCGGCGTTTGTCTTGTGCGCAAAGTGAAGGCTTTCAAGATTTTCACGAGCCTTGCGTCTGTAGAAGGGCTCGGCGAAACAGAACTCGGCAGCCCAATCCAAAAATGCACAATACATGAATACAGGCACAATTCGGGGCATGGCTGTGGATACTGTGAGCCATCCGTGCGTGACGTGCAGCCACCCCACGTATATGCGCTGATGGGCGCGCTGTCGTTGCTCTTGCAGGACATGTGCGAGCTGTTGGGTTTCAAATACGGCAGGTCGTACTTCACCCAGGAGGTCGCTTACCCCTCCAAAAAAAGGTACAGTACGACGCCGCCGCGCACGCGCACGTGGGCACATGTGGCCGTATTCGCTTACAACACAAGGCACCAGGCGACCCCTGCTTGGCACGGCTCCGGCTCAGTGTCGGCAGCCAACTCGCGTGCCGTGCATGAATCAGACCGGTAACACAGCTCCCCCGGCCTTTTCGGGGCACTCTGCATTCCCTATCCCCGACTTCAGGTACACCAACTCCGCGATCGTGTTCGGCTGCGAAGCAAAGAGCCGCCCATCCGCCGGCCACCGGCGCCAGCTCCGCGGGGACGCCTCCGCCACCGCCCTCGCACTGAGTGCCGGTGCTGACACCCACCTGGATGATCCGCACTCTCTGGCAACCGCCGCCACCGCCGATGCATCTGGCCAAGGCAACCACGTTCGTGCCAGGTTGCTGTCGTACTTCCCTTTTTCCTCCTCCACCCCCAAGGCTGCCCCCTACGACTGCCGGTTCTACCCGGGAAACTGCCACTGGAACGGCCCCTTAGCCGGCGTCGAGTGCTCCAGTGAGTGGGGCAGTCTGCGTATGAGAGGGCAGAGGGGGGAAAGCAGAAGTGGCGATGGAGGGAGGATCACCCCCCCTGTATCCCTGCCTAGCTGCTGTCCCTTCCGAGCCTTGCTCCCCCTTGGGTGCCAGTATGAACTACCGTGTGGTTGCTGCCCATCGCCCCTCTTCAAAGCTGCCCAATTGGGGTAAAACCCTAGACAAAAAACCCATAAATTCCAAACCCCCCATCAACCCGCCCGCAGATCAGCCGCTGCCGCCGGCTCCATCGCCTCCCCCGTCCCCTCCAAGCCCGCCGCCATGTGGGTTGGGGCCGGGGTGGGCGTCTGTGAGCTGACAAAGGCAAGCGACGCGCACGGCCTTCAAGCCCTTGTGCTTGCAGTATCGGGAGGTCGAAGACACATGCCGCTTCCACTTTTCTTTTTATCCGCACCATCAGCAATACCGTAGGCAAATTGCGCACTTTCTTTCAAGCGAAATCACAGGCTGTGTCCTGTGGGGAGATGAAGATACCAATGAAGCAATGATGTGTTGCGGCAAAATCCCAGGGCCTCGACCCTGGCCGACCGCCGCTCCGCCGACCTCGCCTCGCTACGTGTATGCAACAGTGTGTTTTACATGTGTTTTCTCGTGTTAACAGATACATGTGTTTTCTCGTGTTAACAGATGAGGCATCCATTCGCATTATTGGCGGCCACGACCCCCCTACCACCGGCGGCCCCCTGGAGCCCAACCTGTGCCCGGCCGACGCGCCCCAGGGCTTCTGCCAGATGCACGCCCGCGTCGAGCTTCTGGTATGGCGATTGTTCAGCGTGTATGGCAACAAGGGAGTGTCAATTGATCAGACTGCTAAATCAATTTACAATTATTGGTAAACGGTTGTGGTTAGATATCCATTTGTTCGTGGCGGTTCATGAGCCTTCGGGTTCGTTTGAACCGTACGAGCTCACTGAAGCTTGTAACATCATCATCATCATCATTTGTTCGTCATATGTTCCTGGAGTACGGTATCACACAGCCGCTAATCAGTCGCTGCGGGCCCCAAGATGCCGAGAGAGCAGGTTTGCACTGCGCTCTGAGGAAAGGAGGTCCCAAGAGCCAACGGAACCAACCGAATGCGCACGGCATCTATTCCCGCCCGCTGCGCCCTGGGCAACACACGTGGTTCGCAGGTGGGTGCTCCTGAGGGCGACAAGGCCATCAACGGCCAGAAGATCTGGGCACCCCTGTGCGCTGTCAGCGAGGGCCTACAATACACCGTTGCGACCATCGCCTGTCAGCAGGTCAGTTGTACAGTACGGGCGGGCTGCCGCACTGGCATGAGCGCCTGCGAAACTCAGGCCCGTTGGTCGGTCTCGTGGTCTCGTGATGGACCCTGTGACAAGGTGTATGTCGTACCATTTCGTATGTGCAGGCGTACGGCTGGCCATCACTATGGCCGATTTTGCCAATCTTTGTCTTCGGCCGTCCGCCGGCCGTACCGCCCGACTCCTTTGTTGTTCCTACAGGTGCGTTACGGCAGAAAATTAACCGGATTGGGTTGGGAGCTTGGGACGGATTCGTATTTTGCACTGGCGGGGCTCGTGGCGGAGGCTGGAGGCGAGAGCCCTCGCTGGTTTGCTACCCCCTCCCCCTGGGTTGGGGGCTCCCTCCACATGCACTGCCCTCCCTGCACAGGCGTAATAAAGGAATGACAAAAACAAGCCAGCAGCATCGGATGTCAGAAGTTTCAGATGATTCGTTCATGAAGGACCAGTTGTGCTTGCACGAAGGAATGGGCGCCGTAATTGTGTAGAGCCAACGTCGCTGACTGCGGTCCACTGACTTCAGTGCAGCCGTGCGCCATCCGGTAATCCATGTGGGTCTACTGAAAAGCGGTTCACTCGTTCAGTACTGCACACACCGCACCGATGCAGTTCAGCTCTCGACGACAATCCCGGTGTGTCTGCGATGCCCCCATACTGCACAACACCCACGACGTCTACTGCTGCCCTCACCCCTCCTTTCGTACAGGTCCAGTGACCCAGGCAGGCGACTTCGACCCGGCATCTTACCAGGGTTGGGCCACCCTCACCGGCCTAAAGGACGTACAGCCCAGCATGGTGCAGGACGGCAACCTCACGGTGGGTGGGTGGGTGGGGGCTCGGCAGGTGGGTGGGGTGGCGCACCGGCTGAGATGCCTGGATTAGCCACCTGGAGGCTTCTGAAGACCGCTGACTACGGCTATCAAGAAAGCGTGTCATCATGGAAAACACATACGATGCACGCAATGCACACCGTTACTGGTTGACAGTTTTGATTGCGCTGTGATGACGTACATAGGAGACACCGGCCCAGGCCATTACTCACTCGCCTACCCCGCCTGCTTTTCCCCTGCTGCCACACACCCGCACAGATCTCTGCGACTCCTTGCGATAGCCTCTTTGCAGTGCAGTGTGTCGTGCTCTATGCTCGGCGCCAGAGTTGAGTAAAATGACTCACATGAGAATGGCCACTCCGGCGGCGTGGGCAAGGGGCAACCAGGGGTCGTAGGCACGCAGGGTCTGGCGCTCTGGCCCCGTGCGTCGTCGATTACTGCCACGGCCACCGGAATGGTGCAACCAACTGGCCGAGCACTGCACTCGATGCGTACGGCCGCAAGGGGCATGCGTGGCATTGGGTGTGGCAAGAGCCGGAAGTACACCGCCTTCTAGTGAACCGCGCCAAACCATGACGAATTAAGCTACATATCTACCACCAACAGGTACTGTCGCGTCCTAAGCAGTAAAGCAATTGCCTAGTCCAGAGGTGTCGCAAGGATACCGATACGGTAACTCGCCAACGGGAAGTCAAGCTCTACAGTGGTGACCTGTTTTGTGTTATTACAACCACTATTATCCATTGACGAGTATTGGGTGCAAGCGTCAGCTGCCGCTGAGGCAGCCGGGACGGGGCTGTGGCTGTGAGAGCAGCTGACCCACAGGTCGGGCTGGGCGCGGTGGCTGCTCAAAGCCGCACTGCCCGATGCGTTCCCGCTGGTGCCGCTGGTGCTTCTGCAGTAAGCCAGGCGTCAAATGGATTTGTAAAACGTCCATGCCCTGAGTAGGTGGTGTCCCTAGACACCGGTTTGCGAGTAAAACCCAACCTGTGACACGTTTCGTTATCACTTAACAGGAAACGTGGTCAGTTTGCATGGGGTAACGGAACCGTTACGTGGCCGTCGAACGTCGCATCGGGGGGAAGGTGTAATTGACCCGTTGACCCTCGCCCCGTTGCAGCAACTACAACCTCATTTTTTGATAGATGGTTCGAATGGATGGATAATGTTTTTCCGGAAATGCATCGACTGAAAGCAATATGGGGCTACCTGCGCCGACTGAGGACTCGCCAACAAGCACGTTTGTACTGTTTTTGGGACGCGAGGTAACACGAACTACCCCTTGGAGTACCGCACGTGGAACGACAACGCAACACAGCCCACTGTAACAACCACAACAATAGCCACCGCTAAATGGCATGCCGCCCTGGGAGATCTCGCGCTGCAAGGAAACGGTGCGTCGTCCCCCAAACAGCACTGGTGTGCCTCCGTACGCCTCATAACCCCACCCGTATGGATGCACGCGGCTCTGCCCTGTTGCCAGTCCTTAAGGAAGCAAACATCCTCGTTGTTTCTGACTTGAAACGCTTTGAGCTATGAAACAGACGCATGGTGGCACCACCTCCGATGGAGGCTGGCGGACCACTGGCAACCGTAGAGCACGCTGGTATGGGAACGGACAACAGAACGGGGGTTCGCTGTGTGTGTGTGTGGGCGGGGGCAGCTGGACGCTATGGGGACAGGCGAAGGCTTCATTGCTAGGCATGTTGGGCAGGGGTTGCGGTAGTAATGTAACGGTTTCAAGTCAGCCCCTTCCAATATGCAAACAGGAGCGCAACAGGGCTGCTTGTTTGCCCTGCGTACCGTGTCTCTGGCGCATTGAGTACCTCGCTAAATGCAGCAATGTGGGCGTGGTGTTCGGGCCGTGTGACGAACAGCTCACCGCGACTGTAGTCAGCCATTGACGCGGAGGTGGTGTTAGATGGACGGCTGTGGGCGGCTTTATTGAGTGCGTGTCAAGACATTCGCCGGCATCAGGTGAGCAGCTGATGCTGGACGAAGGACGATGTAAGAGCTCTTGCTAGTGGGCCCCCGGGGAACAGGGGGTGCACCGGGATCTCCACTTTATACGAGAAGGGAAGGGATCATCCATTCAGAACATGCATGATGGCCGTTATGAGCGAGGTGCCGGCATACGGCGCCTTACACGTCCCTTGGAAACGATTGTCCATTGTGCCTTTGCAACAACTGCTACTTATACATCTGACAAATACCCTGAAACATGGATCAGCTGTAAGACGTGCCAGCAGAGGGAAGCCCCTTGAGTGCGGCGCTGCGTTGGCCAGTTGACTCGGCGCCCGCAGCAAGCTTCTCATGCATTCTACCCATGCAATCTAACCCTACCCAGCCAACCTGCACACCCGCGGAGCAGCCCACGGCTCCCACAGGCCTGGCCAGAATACAAATCGTGGGCAGGATGCTGTTTCAAGCGAGCTGTCAACAGCGGCCAGGGCGAGCCAGGTACACAACAGCCAGCAGGCAGCAGCCGTTCTCCTCCTCACTTCAATACGGTCGTCCCCTCAAGGGCCGCAGTGACCACAATCTCGACCTGGCAAAGGAATGGTACATATGATGCGAGTTAAATTACCCGTGTTTGTGAATACCGTACAGCCAGTCGCTGTGTACGGGGAGTCAAGCTTCGCTCACACGGCAGGCACCCCACATGGTAGGCTTGCTTCAAACGGGTCTGATGGTTCGGCGGATGTTGCAAACGCTGATCCTGATATGTCACCTCCCTTTCCCCTCCCGCCATACCGTAATAAGCAGACACCCATGACCCGTGACCCGCATGTGGTCATGACAACCTTCAGCAGTGCGCCCCACCTTCCAGCCGGGATCTGCCAGCTTCGCCTCGACGGTGGCACGCGTGGGTGCGTGCCCGGAGGCGACCCAGGCGTCCCACGCCTCGTTCATTTGGGGGAAGTCGGCCAAATCTCGCAGGAACACCTGGCACAGTACGGGTTAGGTAAAGCGCAGCACCTAAAGGCCAAGGGCCGAAAGCCGACGCTGCAGCGGCGACCATGTGCACCGGACAGCTGCCCTAGTCGGCTGAATGTATGAAGTGGGAGCAGTGCAATGGGCATTGGGTAAGGTAACTGAGGACCTGGTTTCGGTCACTTGAGGCAACCGACCAGGGGGTCGTTGGCGAGGTGCGGGCGTTGGAACATTTGCCAACCGACCGTGTTGTTGCCACCCATCGGCCTACGATTCCAGAGCTTTATAAAATTATTCACACACCTGAGCGGATATGATCCTGGTCTTGTCAGTCCCGGCCCTCGCGAGTAGCTCATCGATTTGCTTCAGGACCGAGGCAGTCTGCTCCTTAGCATCCACGCTGACGTCCTCGGGCACCTTAAAAAAGCAATTAGCTATCTAAGTCGACGCTACTGGCTCCAGCCAGCGCCGCATCGCAAACGGGCTCAATGTCGCCAAGTCGGTCCCTGTGCAAGGCAATCGACACATGATCTACCCCACCTGTCCTGCAAGATAAACTGTCCCGTTGTGGATCACCATTTCGCTCAGACGAGCGCCGCAGTCAAACCGCTGGATGGTTGCCATGGTGCGCACGGCGCGACTTGTTTTGCGGCAGGCGCCGCTCCTACGGGCTGGCTTCAAACAGTGAGAGCGGTTCACAAGCATTCCTTTGCGCCTTACGGACCGAATGTGGTTCCGACCCATATAGTGGACGTGGCTCCGAAGCCAAGAAACTGCCGCACCAAATGACTAGCTCTATTCGGCCGGCAAGCACAATAGTTATGGGAAGGTAGCTAAAAAGCAAGGATGGCTTCAAGTTATATTAGTCGGAGTGATCAGAGACCCAGGGCGACCCCAAGGTATGTGCGTGCCGCAGCTCGCAGGCTTCGAAAGCCAAGATCGCACATCATTCGCGCCTCCATCCATCGCGGCACAACGCCTACCCCTTTTGTGCCCTAAGATACCCCCCCCCCCATCATCGTGAATGGCGCCGCGCTCGGACCCAGTCAACCTCACCCGCACCCTGCCCACTCGAGTCCCCTCCCAATCAGCCCCAATAACCTTTCCCCCATTCCATGTCCGCCGGCACGCTGCCGGCATCACACCACGCCACATGCGCACATGTAGCGAGTTCCGCATCCTTTCACACTTCGCATACAGACGAAGTTGTATCCGCCCTGTCTGCATGGACCGATATCACCGATCCACGAAGCTTCCGATACGATTGAGACCGTATCTGCGACTTCATCGTCGTTATCAGCCAGTCTGAGACACGCGCGCCCACAGCTGCAGCAGCAGCGGCAGCTCGGCCCACGCTTCGAAGCCTGGAAGGCGCCCAGCGCTAGGTCAGGCCGCAGCAGCAGCGAGCACTACCGTGCTGCCGCAGCCTCCCTCCACCTTCGCTTGGCCGCCGCCCTTGGTGCGGTGTGGTAACGGCGGTACGGTGAGTTGGGGTTCAGTTCTTGCGGATCACCTCCTGCAGCACTCCTGCAGTTGTTTCACCAGCAGCAGCAGTCACATGCCTCACGCCTCCTTTTCGGCCACAACCTATCGCGTCGAGGGGTCGGGGGTAATCAAGGAGGGACAGCGGGGGGTCGGGGTGGTCAAGCCCAAGAATGAACAAAACATAGGCACGTCAACCTCTGATCAGTCTGGATGTACTGGCCGTGTATGGTGGGAGCCGCAATACGGGACCCAAGCCCCGTTCCAACCCGGATGTAACCCGGATGTGACGGGGCCTACCGCATCCTCGCACTCCCCGTCTCCGTACCCCCGTCCAACGTGTCGCACCACGGGGCCACTTCAGCATTCCATACTCCGCAAACCGGGGGGCGGGCAGCCCCGTAGCTGCGGAGGCGCAGGTGGCGTAGGTGGCGTAGGTGTAGGTGGCGGCTGAGGCGGAGGCATGGGTATGGGTGGCGCAGGGTGTTGTCACTGAGCGGCCCATGTAGGCAGCTTCCCTCCCTTCCGTACGACTTCCTGGTGTTGTCCGTACGTATCCTTTACCACGCCGTCTATGGCGTGCAGGTCATTTTGCTGCTGGTGGCAGCGCATGTGGCCGGCCGGTGTCCGCAGGTGCAAGCGACACTGTCGACATCCCCCCCGCCCACGGCTCCAGCTCCGGTTCTGGCACCGTGCTCGGATCCAGCTCTGCGGCATAAATGGGGGGCCGGACGGCTTCACGGTTTGCAGGCCGCGGCACACCGTCGTCTGTGGTCTTGCAGCGGCGGCGCCATCCGGCACACTGCGGCGGGCTCCTGCTGGCGTGTCCCGGTCCCGACTGCAGAGGCAGCGCCGTGGCGGAGGTGCAGCCCGACTACCGGTACCGCCCCAGCCTCTGGCGGTGCTCGCCCCTCTTGACGTCACTGCCGGTCTCTGTCCCCTCGCTCGTCACCCTGGCACCCCCTCCCCCGCACTTTTCAGCATCCCGCTCACTGCAGCCATTAGCTCTCGAGCGGCTGCACAAACTACGACGTGGCCAACTGGAACTAGCCCAAAAGGCCGCAGTCGCGCAGCCTCGCCGGGGGCCGGGGCCCGCGGGGGCCGGTTCCCGCGGACAAAGCCCTGCCAAACACATCATTCATTCGTCTGGTCTGGACTTGACACTACCGGCTTTACGGTTAAGGTCTTGGATTCGATTCCCGGGGAGGACCCCGACATTGTCGGGGGCGGCGAGATTATGGCTAGCTGCTGAGATGTGGAGTTGGGCCCCAGGTGCTTGGGCAGATGACACGTTTGATTGGTGGCGATCGCTGAACCATCAGTCTCTACGGATGTCGGGTGAACGGATGAGGTGGGGTCCTAGTTGGACTCACAGTTCGTATGGCGTTGGACAGTGTGACGGTGGTGGATGGTGCTCTAAGCGAACAAACTCGTGGCTGTTAAAACAATGGGAGGGCGGTGCCCTCACCCTAGAATGGGCCCAGAAAGCCCCCCACACTGTAACATAACATAACATATAACATCATTCACGGTATTGCGTAGTCTGTGTTTTCCAGAACAGTTATTCCATCGAGGGCGTAACTCAGGAGTTTCGGTCAAGGAGTGGTTCCACGTCATGGTTTTAGGTTTTTCTTCCAGATCTTATGTAGGCGTTTACTTACCCGGGGTCCTTCCACGGGAGACGGGACGAAGGTTGGCGGCGGTGGACTCGGTTCTCGGTACGTCCGATTCCACATGCAAGTTGGCCGGGAATGCGAAAGTTGTTCTGCAAAATTTCCACTGCCGTCTTGCGTCCAAGGTGGCGAGAGAGCAGGTTTGCACTGCGCTCTGAGGAAAGGAGGTCCCAAGAGCCAACGGAACCAACCGAATGCGCACGGCATCTATTCCCGCCCGCTGCGCCCTGGGCAACACACGTGGTTCGCAGGTGGGTGCTCCTGAGGGCGACAGCGGCCAGCAGATCTGGGCACCCCTGTGCGCTGTGAGCGAGGGCCTGCAGTACACCGTTGCGACCATCGCCGGGAGGGAGTACTGGCACGGGGAGTGCACGGGCGGGAATACTGGCATGAGCGCCTGCTGACAAAAATTTAGGGTTGGCAAAAATACTATATTTCCAAGGACGTATAGTAATATGTAGTACTACATAGTATTATTTATGGTAAATATTACTAGATTACTATGTACTCTTGGGTAGGGGCCCTGTACACCCACCCGTTTTGGCTGAAAATAACACTGTAGGAATCCTCTTAATAATATTTAGAATGCAAGGATTACAAGGGGAACCGATGTTCATATCGGTTGCTAGCCGTACATGCTAGACGGACTGTTCATCCTACCCCAGGGGCACCCACGGAGGGGTGCCGAAAGCCAAGCCTCCAAGGCCCACCAGCACCAAGCCCGTAATGGAGGATATCATTACTGTATGGCATCGCGTATAACGATTTGACACATCCCCGCAATTACAACTGGCATGAGGAAGCGTAAATGATGTGAAATTCAAATGGGTTGACGTTAAAATTTGCGGATCTCCGATTGCCGGCCGCATGCGTACGATAGGAATGATCCCGTCTGTTTTGCTGTTCCGATCACAGTGTAACACCGGCACAGTATTTGAATTGAGTGATCTCATTAACGGCTCGAGAGTTTACAGTCGATATGGGAGACAAAATGATCCCGTCGGTTTTGAAACACCCACACAATATTTGACGAGAGTGATCTTACTGACGTTGATAATAATGGTCGACATCTGAGACGATACTTCTAATCTGCAATGATAGTTCGGCAAGTGTCCGCGAATTGACAACCGCCCTGCTAATGCATCAATGATTTTCCTAAGTGGCAATCGCAGAGCCATCCACAGCAGGCACTAAGCACTACCGTCCCCGCGGCTGCTCCTTGATTTACGTCATGAACGTTGCGACACTGCTACAAGGACGGCCCGGGCGGGGGAAGGGGTGTGTGGGGGGATGGGGGGCAACAGCCCCCCGCCCCCCACCAGCGGGGGGAAGGGGGTCTGGGGGAGGGGGGCGGCAGCCCCTCCCCCCCAGCATGGCCCAACGGCGTTGGCACACGGAAACGGATTCATGCATTTAATTGACTCATACTACGATAACGATAATGAACAAACATTACGGGCTACAGGGGCTAAGTTCCTAAATTGATATTTACTTTCTGAAAGGGAGTCTTCTGGGGTATCTTAAAGCCCGTTTTGAGTCGGACGCCCCTGGGAGTCCCCCGTCCAGTCCGCGCGGAAGTGCCATACACACCTCAGATTGACCCCAATATGTCACGAGCAGCTCATGCTGAACACAAACCATCTCAGGTCTAGCTATTTACCTCATCTCTCGTTGCCAAATAACCGAAATTCACAATAAACCGAACTTCCCCGCCAAAACTCCACCTAAACTCCACCAAATCCACCGCAAACTCCACCAAATCCGAACCGGTGTGAAAGCACGGGGTCGCTGGTATCCGTGCAAGTTACGACAAGTCCTGGGTCTGATGAGTTGGCGGAACGAACATCACCCCGTCAGCGTTCACCAGCGGCAGCTGCTTCCCCTGCTGCACGGGGCCCCCGGGCTGCTGCCCCTGCTGTGTCGGGCCCTCCGGCTGCCCCACATAGTGAAACATACTATTTGGGGGTCCATACAGTACTACATAGTACTATATTATAGTATACTATAAGACTCTGTACGGCTGTCATAAATAGTGCCATTTTTGGGCGGGGGCCCCCGCCCTGTAGGATTTTGCCCATGTCCGTGTGCGCGTGTGCACGTGTGGTCGACCAAATGTAATATCTCGGCCCGCGGAAACGCGATATAAGCAACATATTACATGCTTTAATTGCACGGTATCTTTCCTGTATCCACCAAAATCGTATGAGTACAAACCAGTTTTGCAGTCTCCATTGACCGAGGCCGAGGTGAAATCAACGCTTGCTTCTCTGTAATTAATTAATTACTCTAGTTATTTTTTAATTATTCCTCTGTAATTAATTAATATTCCTCTGTAATAAATTAATTATTGCTTCTCGGCCTATAATCAATTCCAAAAGGTACATCGCTTCTTAAAATGAAATTGTGACATAACGGCGTGAAATGAATCGAACACCAGCTTGGGTGACCAAGCGGACCTGGCTTAAGTCCGCCCAAGTTGGGCATAGGGCCCGCTGACGGGCAACCGACTCGAGCAGAATGTTCGCCCCAACTCGCTTGCTTTTAACTTTGTATGTATTATTGTATAGGCCTTTAGCAGGGCAGTCAAACGTTCAACCCAAACTCAAAAACGGGCACGCATCTTGGTCCAGGTCGCTTACGCTGCCGCTCCCGCCCGACGTGACCAAGTTGTATGTATTATTGTATAGGCCTTTAGCAGGGCAGTCAAACGTTCAACCCAAACTCAAAAACGGGCACGCATCTTGGTCCAGGTCGCTTACGCTGCCGCTCCCGCCCGACGTGACCAAGCTTGGTTTGACTGCCCTGCTAAAGGCCTATACAATAATACATACAATGTTAAAAGCAAGCGAGTTGGGGCGAACATTCTGCTCGAGTCGGTTGCCCGTCAGCGGGCCCTATGCCCAACTTGGGCGGACTTAAGCCAGGTCCGCTTGGTCACCCAAGCTGGTGTTCGATTCATTTCACGCCGTTATGTCACAATTTCATTTTAAGAAGCGATGTACCTTTTGGAATTGATTATAGGCCGAGAAGCAATAACTAATTAATTACAGAGGAATATAAATTAATTACAGAGGAATATTAATTAATTACATAATTACATAATAATAATTACATAATTAATTGCCTTAGTGAGCTGTGGGGCCACGTGGAAAGAATCAGTTTATAAAAGATTCTTTCAACCTGGAATCAGTTTTAAGGTTGTTTGACTGAGTCCATGGTTCAGAACTCCAACTTATAGCATGTTGTTTCACATATGAATGTTTACATGACGACGTCTCTTCGTTTCGACATCTAACTATATTTGCATAGCGAACACTGTTCCCGCGACCACACCACAGCCAGCGGGCCGTCGCCTAAATCGCGTCCGAGTTTAGAAGGGCCCGATGCCATGTGCCAAGGGTCGCGTGACAAACTTGCACCCACTTGCACTGTTCAGCAATATCTTTGCATGTAGCCAAACGTTGCTACTCCAATTGTAATTCTGCAAACTCAGACTTCAGAACGCCGACAAACGACCCCACGTCACCCGCTCGAGCCACACTACTAAATTGCAGAGCAGGGACGCGTCGCGGGACTTCGCGACGGCTTTGTACATCTGGTGCAAACCTGATGTTGGCATGCGGCGGGGTTGGGGTTGCGAAGGCCGGACCGTACGGGTTCTACCAGGGACGGGTCCAACTCATGGATGTCGAGATCCGCTGTCAAAAGCTGCTGAAGAGCTGTTGCCCCCATTTGGGTCTCCCGCGCAAGTAGATAGATAGACAACAGGACCCTTAACTCCGTCTCTTCCCGACTCGCATGCCGCCGACCTTACGCTCCCAAATCCCTAGGATGCGGGGTGGGAATACCGGTATTGAATGGACAGGACGGAGCCAACCTGTTCAGCCGGACGGACGTACGAGTGGGGATCACTCGCCGGGCAGGTCCGACGCCCCACCAGCTGAATCGGTTCGATTGCATCTCAAACCTCTCGCGGTGAAACTGCCCGAAACCACGTTGTCAGAGCCCCATAGGCGCTCTCGCTTAGGCAGCGGGCATCCAGCAGTTAGATATTAATTAATTACAGAGGAGCTGGATAACAGCTACATAGCGGTTAGACCCAAGTCCCTAGCTCTCAACTCCACCCGTACGGATTGAACGGGGCCCTGCCCTTTTTCCGGCTTCATAGGAAGCCGACACCAACCCCTTGTCGGCCTCCAACTAGGAAATAGTATTATAATAGTACGGGGGAGACGGGAGAGACGGGAGAGACGGGGTCTGGGGGAGGGGGGCGGCAGCCCCCCTACCCCCAGCCGGGCCCAACACGTCTGACACACGTCTGACACACGTCTGACACACGCATATGACGCATCGTATTCAGTGATGCATTGATGTCACTCCATGCTCGCACCGTCTCCCCAACGACAACACCTACCGGTCACACAGACCTACCCGCTGACCCTGCCCTTCCGAGAAGTGGAGCACTACATTAAGCACTACACGGCCCGTTTCACGGCCCGCTGGCCCTGCCCTTCCAATGATTGGAGCTTAATGATCCAGCCATAACCGAGAGCGATAGAATCCGAAGCTGCCAAATCGCACCTATAAACGGACAGCTAGTGGCACGGGCCGAGACTGATAGCGGTCATGCAGCTTTCCAACATCCTCCGAGGCCTTCAAAAGCATATCACCGCATACAGAAAGTGGAGGGCGGGCGAGTTTGAATGGTGCCGCTGATCCGAAACTTTTGTCGACGCAGGCGCGTCGCGGCCCGGGCATTCACGAAATTTCAAGGTGTTCGTGTGCACACGGTGCTGTTGGCGTTGAGCCAGGCAGAGTGCGTGGAACGTCAAAGCTGAGCGACTACGCCGCAGAGAGGCATGGCATGGCCGACCTCCGATGTGGAGCACGTACGACCACACAGCATCCAATGTTGTTTTGGTTGTGATAGTGGGCTTCAGACCCTCGTCCCTGGTGTGGGATCGTCACAGCTGTCTGTCCGTCCAAGGTCAACACAGCCCCCAAACCCGGCTGTACCCTGTAGGCCACGATTAAGCAGTTTTATATGTTGGTCAGGATTAGATATTTTGGGCGGGGCCCCAACGCGAAGCGCCTGAGGGGCCCCGCCCTGTAGGATTTGCCCTTTCCGTGTGTGTGTCAAGTGTGTGCGTGTGTCAGTAACGACCACACATCTGAACTCGCCCTACTGAAACGCAGTATTGGCAGCCTTTGATGTTCTATACTGCAAGGCATCTCGCCAAAAACCATATGAAGAAAGGGGGCCCAGCAGGCATCTTGGATGCGAAATGGCAGCCCTCCAAAGCTATCCAAATCGGTTATTTTGTTCATCTTTGGGACCATGACCCCGGCACATGCCTGTACGTTCATCTTGTTTCCCTCCGGGCCGACGACGTTGCATTTCACGCTTGAATAGCGCAACTTTAGTTTACAAGGTCGCTGGCCATTTATGCATTTGCAATTAGCCGGAAATCGCGGCCTTTGAGAAGGTGCAATACTCCAGGACGTCGGCTTGGTAACAACGTTATGCGCTAAACTTTGATAGCACACCACGGCACACCAGATTTTGCGCTCGCGTCGATGATTGATGTCGATCGTCCGCTACCTTTAATTCATGTCGCTGCTTCAGTATGCATCCAACCCCATTTTGCGGTTTAATCGCCTCTCTCCCTCACACACAAGTCCGTGCTCTCGACGCGGCTCCATCGGTGAGACGCGCCCGGCGGTTGGCGGCTACCCGTACCGACGACTCGGGCATGCACCGCATGGCACACGGGAAGCGGGCGATTCCTTGCGTGAATATGTGGCCAAAAGCATTTGCCCTCTAGGGACGTGGCGCCTGCCTCTGTGGGCCCTGTTTGCCTCCAGCGCCCAGGAGCTTAATCGAAACTGCATCATCTCTTGATGCGCCGAGCGTGGGATGAAGGCATTGCATGCGATGGCCACCTTATAGCCTCCGCCCTTGCAAGAGACAGGCGCACCCAGCCAGCAGTGCTTGCACTTCGACATTTGCACATCTGGTTGCTTCCCGTCTGATGGATAGGACGAGAGAGGGTTGATCAGCAACCAATCAACACGTTCTTCGTTCGGCCTGACCGTTGAGTGCGGCAGCCAACTCCAAATATCATACTCCATACCGGCTCCGTGTACGAGAAGAACCACATAAAGGGTCAGGCTGACGTCGCATGCGTGCCTTGGGCTCAGACGAAACAGTGCAGGGGTATGTGTTTCGACGTGCTTATTACCAAGTGTGCAGCGCAGTCGTAAGCGCGTCATAAATGCTGTGACACTGGGCAGACAGAGGTCGAGAAGCATGTGATTTTGGACTGCCCGGCTGTCAAACGCGTAGAGAAAGGTTTGCTGGAGGCTGTGACATGGGACTCAGACTTTCTGGCAAAGATGCTCGAGCTGTTTTGCCTTTCGGGCATTGGTCGTCATCTATTTTCTTGCCAATGCGTGTTGTCCTTGTTGTGCTTTGAACTCTTGGCTCCCGGTCCGTCTTGAGAGTTTGAGGGTCTGGGGTTCACACACTCCCCAAACCTGTAACTAACAAACGTATTCTGACGCTCACATTTGTTCGGCCTCAAGCGTAGCCTACTGGTGGACAAGGAAAAATACACGAAGACGCTACAGCTGGACACGTACGGCTGAACAATGCCCTACCCGCCTACCGCAACAAACGCAGATGGTTTCTGCAGGTTTCTGCTTGTCCACCTGTCGTGTTTGGGGCGCTCGTCCGACCTCCCCACGCACCCGGGAAGACTAGGCGCAAAACATGTCAGGTTGTCACGCCCGATTACCGTACTCGCTGGGTTTCACACACTCTGGATACCAGAACTTGAAGGTTGTGGTGTGAAGGTAGAAAGAGAAGGAGGAAAGTGAAGCAATGGCAGCAGATAGGAATATTCCGCCTGCAGCACCAAAGCTGGAATAACGGAAAGCCGCCGAAGGAACGCCATCAGGTAGCACCATCAGGCTGACGAACTCGCTGCTCCGTAGCCCAATTCATAGACCGGCCAGTAGTCTGACTACGAAATATGTCAGGGTTCCGTTACAAACGAGTAGTGGTCCTCGGTACGCGACTTCCGGGTCTCATCGTTCCACGGGAGGGCTGGGCTACATTCGCCCAATGATCCTAATTCCTCACATGATACTCACTGTCGCGAATCAGGCTACGACTAAGCGTCGAGCAGTCAATCGTGACACGAGACGCTGGGACAGCGTCGAAATGACCCTTAAGAACCAACAGATCATGACTGCCGTACCAGAAACCAACCACAGGTAAGCAAACCACCAGACTGCCAGGAGATCAACGCAATGGAAATATTCCAACCATAAAACACATCTTCCAAACCAACCACATCTCAAGTATGATGCACATCAGCGACCCACAGACCCAGGCGACATTACACCGTAACCTCGCCTTCGACCTCAGACCAGCGCGCCTGTCCCGCAAATCGAACGAATTCAGTAATCCGTCATGACAGCTGTCACGCCCGATTACCGTACTCGCTGGGTTTCACACACTCTGGATACCAGAACTCCCCCCCCAGCCGACAGAAACGGCGGAAGGCGCCGTAAGGGCGGCTGACACACCAGAGCAAGGAAACTGCCCGACTAACGCTAACCTGCTGCCAGTCACTAAGCAACAGCAACGCAACACCGACAGTGGCAAAACGCCAGGCTCACGACAAAGCACGCCAGAAACAACTGCTCCAGCCAAATCATGTCCCGCACAGCTCAACCAGACCGAGAAAAGGTACCTATCTAGAAAGGAAAACCCTGAAGCGCAGACCGGCAAAGCAGAACAGAGCACCGCCAAGGCAACGAAGGAGACAAACGATACCCAGTGCACAGGCTCAACAGGCCTGCACCGGGCAAAAGAAAGGCTGCGGGCTGGACCTACTCACGTGGCATGCAACAGGTGGACTCGGCCGACTGCTGGGATAGGCTAGCACTCCCTTGGGCCGCCCTAGCCAGCCAGGACACTCTTCCTGAGGCTCATGCACCAACCGACGGACGTAGCGAAACTCAGCGGCACACCGTGAACGGAACACAGTCAATAGGCTCAGGACTAAGGACTTTTGAGCCATTGCATTCCGTAAACATAATCCAATCCAGGAACTCCTCGGCCCTGCACGTGTGACTCTCGAAGTCGCTTGCACGGCAATCTGCATATCCCCTGGAAAACCCTGGCCCTGGTAAAACACTATTCAACAGAACATCCCTCAGAAATCCCCTGGAGAACCCTTGTCCAGCACGGCTGGCAGAAACGGTGCACTAGAATGACACGTCTGGGCAGTGAAACACGGCGCACCCGCGCGGCCGGAATAAAGCCATTCCCGGAAAGCGCCACATACAAAAGAAAACCGCCCTATCAGAGGACCAGATGTCTGCGCCCGGAATGCCGCACTCGGGGGAAAACCCTGGCTAGCACGCCCCCCCTGGGTATCAAGGCCGTACACAAGGGGCCGCCGGTTGTCAAAGCTCTTCACGCTGCCGGCTTGCTAAAAGTCAAATCCGTCGGCTATCACGCATTATGCCGTAAGGAGCCGGCACACATCGCAAGCTACTGACCGCCGCTTATCTGCGGGCACGGGCAGGCTCTCCGTTCGGCCCCCGTCCCTTGGCTCACCCTCGCGCTGGTGGCTCGGCGCGCGCTGCTAAATCATGCCAAACAGGACCCCACCTGTGTAACCTCCTAATTAAGGCTATAATAACGCTGCCCGGTGACCTGCAACCTTCCCGCAAAGTAACTCGCAAGCGACGGACAACCCTATCGATGGCCGGCGGGTACACGACAAGGAGCCGGACGCGTTTCGCACTCATTAACCCACTAAAAGGCATCCAGATCATGCATCGGTCTTCACAAAGGGTACTTGATCTCCCTTCCAAACGCTCAGGTCTCGGCGGGCATCACGATGAACATCACAGGCCGGCACTCGATCATAATCGCCGGCATCTTCAAGGCATAATCATCAATTAATAGCTCCATCGCGTAATCACCAAGCGGTCTCGTAGCTCGATCCTGGCTGAAGCCAGGCATGGTCTCGTGTCAGAAGGTTGTGGTGTGAAGGTAGAAAGAGAAGGAGGAAAGTGAAGCAATGGCAGCAGATAGGAATATTCCGCCTGCAGCACCAAAGCTGGAATAACGGAAAGCCGCCGAAGGAACGCCATCAGGTAGCACCATCAGGCTGACGAACTCGCTGCTCCGTAGCCCAATTCATAGACCGGCCAGTAGTCTGACTACGAAATATGTCAGGGTTCCGTTACAAACGAGTAGTGGTCCTCGGTACGCGACTTCCGGGTCTCATCGTTCCACGGGAGGGCTGGGCTACATTCGCCCAATGATCCTAATTCCTCACATGATACTCACTGTCGCGAATCAGGCTACGACTAAGCGTCGAGCAGTCAATCGTGACACGAGACGCTGGGACAGCGTCGAAATGACCCTTAAGAACCAACAGATCATGACTGCCGTACCAGAAACCAACCACAGGTAAGCAAACCACCAGACTGCCAGGAGATCAACGCAATGGAAATATTCCAACCATAAAACACATCTTCCAAACCAACCACATCTCAAGTATGATGCACATCAGCGACCCACAGACCCAGGCGACATTACACCGTAACCTCGCCTTCGACCTCAGACCAGCGCGCCTGTCCCGCAAATCGAACGAATTCAGTAATCCGTCATGACAAGGTTCTGACTGGGACATGACTCTTTAAATATGACTTGCAAGGGGACAGCAACCAACTCCCAGGGAGCTCCAACGCTTCTGTCGACCTCAGCAACAGGGGTTGGAGGCTCCGAAACGAACAGCTGCGTCTCTCATGCGCGGCCATTCATAGTCGACAGTAATTATCACTCGCCATATAACGTGGACTGCTCAAAGCTTCAGCCACTGAGCTCATGTGTCTCACTCGTTGCACAGATTGCACAACCCAAGATGTCAATTCAGACCGCGCACCATCCGGTGCGGAAATGACTCTGCGATTTTTCCTGACGTTACCTGTTTTACTCATACGCAAGGCCCTTCATGGGCTCCATGGGTATGAATGTTCGCTGTAGCACGATTACGCTGTGAGGGGGCATGCACGCCCCTAGTCCATATAAACAGCATGTATGGGTAGTCTCTCCAAAACCAGGATGATGCTTACAAAAAAAGCTGCTGGACAGCAGTTGGTGACGCTGTTTGTACATGGAACGTCCAAACACACATGAACGAAGGTCCCATAGGATAGACTCAGCCTTGCAATTCTCGGAGCGTCTGCTTGCCAAGGTTGAAACGTAACGCACAAAGCTGTATGCTGTAGCTTGCCCCTACCCATGGACCTGGCCATAGTGCTACCTTGCTCCGCACCATGAACTTGCTGAACCCGTTGTACATAGGACCGGATGGCCATCAAGTTCCATGCACACCATCCAGCACCATCCTCCGGTCAAACACTGTAACCGTTGGCTCCTGAACGAACACCGATGGACGATAGCTGTCATCCGCCGTCGAGGAGCGCAAGGGCTCCTGCTGGTGCTGAACCTTGTACGTTCACCAAGCTGCCCACTATCCACACCTTCAACAGCTGTAGTAACGGAATGCCACCGCATTGATATCACAAACCACGCCGCCTGCCAAGGCAGCGCACAGCAAGAAAAAGAACCGTTTTGACCGCTGCCAACCAGGGCAGACCAAATGCTGAACGGATCCTGGACTGCTTTTCGATTTAGCTCCATGTCGTTTGAATGGTAATCCATGTCCAGACACCAGATAAGTGCCACCAGACAAGTGCCCGTTTGCGATGGCCGTGGTGCGCGCCAGCACGACTGTTAGGGCTGATTTACGAGACAATCTGCTGGCAGCTGTGAGTGCGTCCTGAAACACCAGGCCAACGCGCAATGTTGCCAGCTGTTTATCTGCCCAGATATTGACAATGTTACATGCAATACTTCCACCAACATTTCAGCCCAGCAAAGGAGGCGCCAGCATGACGGCTAGGGCTGATTTAGGAGGCAGTCTGCTGGCAGCTGTAAGTGCGTCCTGAGACGCCAGGCCAACGCGAAATGTCGCCAGCTGTTTATCTGCCCAGATGTTGATAATGTTATATGTAGTACTTCAACCAACACTTAATACCCGCAAAGTAGGAGAAGCGTGACAAGAAGCGATATGGCCGCGGCGTGTACACAATCTGTAGGTGTGCTGGTGTGGCATTACCGTACTCGTACGGCGCCATGCGCTCGGTCAAGCCTTTTTAATATGTGGACGTTTAAACACGCACTTTCTAAGTCTTTTATAACTATGAGAATGGCTGGTGAGTTCCAGTGAGGCATGAGTTTCCTTAACCTGACTTGTCTGGTCTTATGAGCACAAATATCGTGGGACATCATGCCACAAAGCATGATCACGTCATGTTCATGTCATATTATGTTACATCATCCACAAAGCATTCGTAGGCATGGTGGTGCTTAGGTGTTGATTGGCTGTCTCGGTGTGCGGGGCCCCAGCGCGAAGCTTCACACTTACAACCGGACGCGCAACATACCAAACACATCTTTTAGTTTGCCCAAAAAAACGAGCCCTTCCGCACAGCGATCCTTTCCCAACACATATCCTTCCGTACATGCCCGACGACCTAATCCTTTTGCCATCACTTATTAAGAGCCCCCCCCCTGTGGGATTGCCTATGTCCATGTGTGTGTGTGTGTGTGTGTGTGTGTGGTCGGAGGTCGGTCATGTGTAATGTACCAAACATATTATCTCGCCCGGCGGAAACACGATATTGGTCACGTATTACATTCTAAATTGCAAGGTATCTATCTTGTAGCCAACAAAATTTGTATGAGTGCAAACAAGTTTGGAAATCTCCATTGACCGAGGTCGAGACCACATCAACGCTTCTCGGCCTACATTTATTCCAAAAGGTGCAGCGTTTCTCACAATGGGATTCTGACATGACGGCGTGAAATGAATCGAACACCCAGCGTGGGTGACCATTCTGCCCTCACGGCCATTGCGAATTGCCACCAGCAGGTCAACGAATTTGCTTACAATTTTCTACTTAGTATGCAAGCTGTTCGTTTGTACAATTAACTTTAACTAAAGCCAATGCTAGGTGCGGATGATGATGATGATGTTACAAGCTTCAGTGAGCTCTTACGGCTCAAACGAACCCGAAGGCTCATGAACCGCCTCAGTCACGCAAAAGGAACAAGAAGTAAGGGAAATACAACAGGAACAGAAAGGACAGCTGCGGAAGAGTTGCAGAGAGATGGAGCTGAATGCTGTGGGGCACGGTGGGGCCACGTGTACCGGTACCCGGACCAATAGAGCAGGAATCAGTCCACGGTCCGAGGCCTCACTCGCTCCAACGCATGCAGAACTCCTATTCATTCCAACTTATACCGCGTTGTTCATACATGAATGTTAACATGACGGCGTCTCTTCGTTTTAACGCACAACCCTGCACAACAATATTTGCATACGGTAGCGAGCATTGTTCCCGAGGGGTTCCCTCGACCACACCACAGTTCTGCTGGCCGGCCTCAACGCATAATACTATTATAAAGAATAACAAAGGTTGCAAGGGACAAACTATGAGGACTTCCTGGTTGCACGCCAAGCCAAATGCACGCACGATGCGGTCTTCTGCGGGGCGCCCAACAGGTCCAGTCGGCATGCCCTATTAAAAGTGTAACGTACGCTGTGCAGCATAGTGACATTATGCCATAACTTTACGACGCGCGACTTCGCGACGGCTTTGGACCTGATGTTGGCACGCGGCGGGGTTGGGGTTGCGAAGGCCGGACCGTACGGGTTCCAGCAGGAAACCAGGGACGAATCCAAGTCATAACTGTCGAGATACGCTGTCGATCTGCTGAAGAGCTGTTGGCCCCATTTTGGTCTCCCGCGCAAGTAGATAGACGACAGGACCGTTCACTTAGTCTCTTCCGACTTGCACGCCTACCTTGCACTCCAAAATCCCTAGGATGCAAGGTGGGAATACCGGTATTGAGTGGACAGGAGGCAACCTGTTCAGCCGGACATACATTCCGCGCCGCCTTTCAGCTACATCTCAACGTGTCGGACGGTCACTTTGTTCACGGGGCCCACTCCCCAGGCAGGGCCGAAGCCCCACCAGCTGACTATGTCGATTGCGTCTCGAACCTCTCGCGGTGCCCGAAACCACGTTGTCAGCGTACACACTGAACCCCAGAGGCGTTCCCGCTTATGCAGCGGACACCCAGCGGTTCGGCCCAGTTCCCTAGCACTCAACCCCCACCCGTCCGGATTTAAGGGGGCCCCGCCCTTTTTCCGGCTTCAAGGAAGCCGACACGCCTTGTCTAGCATAGGATGCCGGCCAACCCTACTGCTGAGCGCATTTCCCCGCTCGGGCATGTTGATGTAGTGTGGGAGGTGGAGCTCAGACCCCGGGGCGTCAAGGGTTTCAAGGCTAGTGGTCGTAATGCGGCCGTGCAAGAAAGCAACAGAGGACACAGCTCGTGTAAATGCGACACTCAGTTGTTCCAGCTGGCATGAGCGTGCAGCAAAGCCAGAACAGATGGATACGCGCCACTCGCTAATACCCTACAGGCCTACACCTGTGACAAGGTGCATGCCGTACCACACCATATGTACAGGCGGACAGCTGGCCATCGGTGCACATGTTTCCGCCACTCGAAGTCTTTGGTCGTCCGCCGTCCGTACAGACCTGAGGTTCTGTACGGCAGGAAATTAACTGCATTGGGTTGGGACGGATTCGTGTTTTGCACCGGCATCCAGCCGGGGGCGGAGGAGAGAGCCCTCGCTGGTTTGCGACCCCCCCCTCTGGGTTGGGGGCTCCTTACACCGGCACTGACCTCCCTGCCCAGGGGGCAATAAACGAGTGCCAGAATCAAACCAGCAGCATCGGATGCCAAAAACGTCGTTTTATACACAACATGTCCATGACTAAGGAGCGGTGCATGTGGAACTGGACGCCGTACTAGACGCCGTACTAACGACCGTGTTAATTCCCCTGCACATGCCCACTGTGGTCCACCGTACACAGCGCATACGTACGCCCTCCGACCAACCGTTGCAGTTTTAGCACTCGACGACAGTCCAGATGTGCTCGCATTCCCGTATCGAAATGCACAAGCCCAACTTGGCTAGCAGCTCCTGAGCTAACGCTACCATTGCATTACTGCTGCTACTGCTGCCCTCACCCCTCTTTTCGTACAGGTCCAGTGACCCAGGCAGGCGACTTCGACTCGGCATCCTACCAGGGTTGGGCCACCCTCACCGGCCTACAGGACGTACGGCCCAGCATGGTGCAGGACGGCAACCTCACGGTGGGTGGGGTGGGGGGGGTGGGGGGGGGGTGGCGCACCGGCTGAGATGCCTGGATTAGCCACCTGGAGGCTTCTGAAGACCGCTGACACGTCCCTGCGCCTTGTTGCCCCTTGTTACCCCCACCTCCCTCGTGGGTGGGTGGGTGAGCCGGGCGGGAAGTATCGGTTGGGGATGCTCCGCACGCTTTGCACTCCCAGCGTCGCCCCCTCACCGCATTTCAGCTTCTTGCACCAGCACCTGGACATCTTCACTGCCTCAACCATTCGCCGACCGTCCAGAGCTGCTCGGACTGCTACAACCGCTCGGGTTGTGCATTTGCCGCAGCCGCCTCGCTTGTATTCACCCCGCTGTTCTTTTTCAGACGGACGAATTATGATTACCTGCGCCATCATTTACCGTTCCCGGACTCCGGCCTATCCGTGGATAGCCCTGGTGCCACGCACCTGCGCAGGTCTCCACCACTCCTTGTGACAATCTCTTTGCGATGCGGTGCGCGGCGCTGCATCATATTTGGTGTTGTGATGTGTGACTGATGCTGTTCGTTATGCTCCGGCAGGCCCGAGGATACAAACGGAAAGAGAAGGACCAGCTCGAGGTAGACGGCTGCGTGGCTCGGCTGCTTGCGCACTTGGTCGGTCGGGCCCCGGACGTTGGTTGTTGCTGTGGAGTGCGTGTGCGTGCGTGTGTGTATTATTGTGTGATATAGTGTGTGTTATTGTGTGTGTATGCGTGTGTTTGCGTGCGTGTGTATGTCATTGTGTGTTATATGTGTGTATGTGTGCAACTGTGGGTACAACTGTCTGCCAGCGAGCAGGAGGGGGCCGACCGGGTTGCCCGGCACGTGCGTGCCGGGGTGCTGCATGTGGGTGTTTCGCCAGCAGCAGCAGCAGCAACAGCAGCCGGGGCTTACCGGTTGGGAGCCCAGGCAGGGCCCGAGGCGGGCGGAGCACCTGACCGGTCGAACGCCAGCAGGCCACCTTCCAGTCGGCGACAGCGGAGCTTGGGACAGGTGGCTCCGAAACCGCACGTGCGTGAGATCCTGCTGCAGCGTGTGGCAAGTTGACTGCTTGCGGGTGGACGTCGTACCACATGCAACGGCAGCAGTGCGATGGTCATGTACGGGTGCACGGGCCGTCTCGCACCGTTGGGCGCTTGCTTGGGCCCATCGTGTACTTCACTGTTGGACCGTGTACCGTACACCTGGGGCAAGGCCCCTCGACTACAAACAAGGAAGGCCTTTCCAACCCACCCGCTTTGCTCGTACATGTGAAGTACAGGTATGTTACATGCCAAGCGGTATTTGTACACCAAAACATTCCGTACGCTGGAGCCACTTCATTCACATTCACAGCAGACCCGTCTCAACCAAAGGCCTGGCTCGGGCGCAACTCGTGACAACCGAGGACAGCGACCGATCTTCTGCGAATGGTTTCACGTCACGGCAGCACAACCCGCCACACCGAAGGTTTATAGTTGCTGAGCCAAGGTTCTGGGCCGAATGGCCGCGGATTTCGGAGCCCTTTCCCCCGTGCACACGTCCTTCAGTAGTGTCCTCGCACGAGCAGCCACGCCACGAACGGCAGTGCTTCACGTTGGGCGCCACATGACCCCCCGGCCCCCGGCTCCGTCCAGAGAAGCAGGCTTGGCCCCCCGCCCCCAGGACCCCCAAAGCAGCCGCGCGCGTCCCGAAAGAAGCGGGCGAATGCACCCTCGCTCCAATACTGGAACGCAGCGCAAATCGAGCGCCCATTGATCTGTGTGCAGGCGCCAGGATGCAGACAGAGGGTCCTTCGGTTGGTGCAACGTACGGTACGAAGCAACTCGCTGCTGTTGACTTTCAGCAACTCGCGGTTGGAAGCCACCTACCTTCCGATCTACCCGCCTACCCAAGAAGAAGTGACGGACTCGCTCAGACTCACAGTGTACGGCAACTTGGCCTGCTGGCTCTCGTCCGAGGGTCTGGAGCACGTATCACAGTAACAACCACTTGAAGCTCAGACTCGCGAATGCACGTGCCAGCACCTAGCGATCATGCAGGCAAGCAAGCATTCCACACAACGGCTGGAGCTATTCGGCAGGCCTACACATAATCTGAAGGGATCACCCAAAGCATTTGTTTTGACCCTGTATAAATATGTTATGATATGCTGTGAGTACATTGCGTTACATGTTATTACTTGCGCGAGCCTGAAGGGCCGTTTGCACGCTGGTCATTGCCCCCCCTCCCCCGCCCGCCCGCCGTCGTATCACCGGGAATGTAACCGGGAAGGTAAGCTAACCCGCATCGCACGCGCGTCCGCACGGCGGAAGGCAAGTCGCCATCACATTTGATCGAAAATGCCTCATCGTTCATTCGCTGCTTCGTTTGCTTCCCTTCATGCTGGTCTGAATCCCGTTCAGAGTGCTGGGCATCTGAGGCTGCTGCGCTGCGGGGGTACGGTGTCATGATTGCTACAGGGGCAGCGGCCGCGCAGCACCACTTAAACGGACGGTAGCGCTGAAAAAGCTCTCACCCACTTCCGCGCACTCTTCCCATCTAGCTGGCCGGCTTGGGAGATTTCCCCCGTTTTGGGGGCGGAGGGAACGAAAGCGTCTCAGACAGCGGACTTGGCGGGGGCGGTGATTGTGCCTTGGCAGGTAGCGGCGGGCGGGGTGGCGGCGGTGACGGAGGCGACCGAGGCGGACTCCGCGGCTGGCGTGGTGGCGGCGGCGACGGAGGCGACGGAGGCGACCGTGGCGGCTTGGGTGGCGACGGCGGCGACCTCGGAGGCGACGGAGTCGGCGACGGTGGCGACGGAGGTGGCGCCGGTGGCGCCGGCGGAGGTGACGGCGATGCCACTACACCCCTACAATCGGGATCGTCATTGTCCTGTGGGGTCCAGGGGTGGGTGTCTGGGTGAGGAGCAGGAGCAGCATCGGCCGCATGTAGCTACGTAACGAGTAGGGGGCGGTTTGTCGTACGAATATACGGTAGCTAATCGTCAACGGACAGGCCCAAATGTTTGCATCCAACGCATCCACCATTACTGGCCACACACGCAATCTCCCGCAGGCATCGATTGCAACAAAATGCAGCACACAGTTGGGGACTTGGGCCGTTGGGCGACTCAAGTCCGGGTGGGGCGTACTCGGGTTGGGTGCCTGGTCCGTGTCGGGTGTTGCCGCTGAGTTGGTCACCTACCCCCACCCCAACCCCACACCCCGCGAGTCATCGTGTCTTGGAGCTTCCCCTTCCAATGCTCTTGTTGGGCGGTAGACGCCTCATTGGGGTGCCTGAGTTCGTTGGCCTCTTCTCCCCAATACGTGGTCTTCAGTCTTCTGCTGCGAGGGCCCCTTTGTGTGGCCCTTCCGGGTTCAGTCTCTGCTTTTGCTCCGGAGGGCTCCGACCGCGACGGTGTCGTGTGCGGTGTGCACCAAGTGGCTGTGCTCGGGGACCTCTGTAAGCCCACTGACAGCCTCCGAGTGAACACACGCGGGTGTCCACGCAGCCGCCCACGAGCCCACGAGACACGGCTTCTCGCTTCTGAAGATCCCTCAGCCCCCTGCAGCCCCGTGCTTCGATATCTTCTTGCCCCCACTCTTGCAGGTGTTGCATCAAGGCGTGTGTGCATGCTCCACCCTTTCCACGACCCCGAAGCCATCAGGAACTCACCACGAGGCCGTCGCAGTCGTTGTCCCGCCCGTCACCGCACGACGCGCCGCCCTGGGCCTCGATGGCGCCGGTTGCTCGGCAGACGGTGATGGTTGCGTTGCCGGAGGGCGCGGGACCGATTGAAGCGACGCGTACGACAATGCCGTACGGCATTTCAGACCTGTACTCCATGCCGTCCATGAGCTCGGCTTGCAGGCTGGACTTGACGAACGAGTTGACGAACTGCGTTCGGGGCCGGGTTGGGTCGGAGAGCGATGCAGGGCAGAGCGGGGTTGGGATCTTGAGAACGGTGGCGTTTCGGCGGGCGGGTCCCCGTTCAGGTTTAATTGAGCTGCACACGAACACACCACCATTGGCAGGGGCGCCAGGGGCGGCGGTTGCAGGTCGGATGCGACCTAGCGCACGCGCATACACGGCAACGTGGAGCCACACGGCTGGCAACTAGCCGGACAGATTCCGTGTGCAGGCGGCTGCTTGCGCTCCCCCGACCGCCCTGAGGCGCCGCTTCTCGGTGACGGTTTGAACGCCGCCCGCCGCCGCCCAACAGCTCCTCTCTTTGCCACCAGCTGAGGAGACGACCACACCCGCGACACAGCACCCAACCAACCAACAGCCGGCACCCACCGTGCGCCACATGCCGTCATGCGGAGGTGGCTAAGCCACCTTCATGACCCCCACCCCCACCTGGAGCTCACACCGACAGCACATAGGTATTCACTCACAGCACCAAAACGCCACCCACCACCACCACCACCACCCGGCACACACGCACCCAGCCGCTCACCTGTGTCGCGAGTGAGGAGTGCACAGTGACCCGACTGGCCGAGGGCTTCAAGTTCTCGAAGGGCGACTCGGAGTGGCGAAGGGAGATGTAGAAGGCGGGGACAGGCGCGGCATCCGACCTCAACCTCTCCTTGCCCGTGATTGCCCAGGTGGGGTTGATGCGGACGAGCGACTGCCCCTTGTTCTGGTTGGGGATGCGGAAGGTCCTCGGGCGGCCGACGTCCAAGTTGGTGCCGTTGAGGTCGGCGCCGGGCAGCGGAGCCAGCCAGCCCAGGCGCCACAGGTTGGGCGCGTTATAGCAGGTCTTGCCACTGCAGAGGAACGGAGGATGGAAGGGAGGAACGGAGGGAGGGCGTGGTGGGGATGGCGAGGTCGGGGGCTTGCGGGACCTTTTCGGGGGTCGTCCACATACATGCCCACACGAAGCGAGGCAAGGCGCCGTGGGCGGCGATCTCGGGGCGCAAAGAAGCCGCCAGGATTGCCACTGCGCAGGATTGGAAGAGGGCTTAATACGGCAGGTCTGCATCCGCTATGCGCGCGGCTCGGCGCGTGTTTGTGCCTTGCGATGACGCAAGCAGGCATGCATTGCATGCGTGGCTGGTTCGGGAGCCTCGCTACCCTCAACTCCCCCTCCTAGCTACCGTACTAAGCAAAATGCGGCGAACAATGAGAAGGAGGCGCGCTGCAGCCCCCCCCAACTCCCAGTCAGCAGTACGGTGAGTGCCGTACTAGCGTACTCACAGCCCCATCGCGCATGTCTTGTCGCTGTACTCGTCCCCAGTGTCGGCTCGGCCAGAGTGCATCAGCCCAAAGTTGTGGCCCATCTCGTGAAAGAAGGTGGTCAGGTCTGATCCAAACCTGCCATTGATCCAGGTGAAGCAGCGCGTGCCGCTGCAGCCAACGGAGGCGAGGCCTGTGCAGCAAGGCGTGTGTATGGAGAGGTGAGCAAGCGAACGGTGCTGGGGCTGATGCGCAACATGATGTGGAGAGCCGCGGATCCGGAACGGGTCGTTGGTTGGTTGTGTTAGTTGTGTCTTGGTGCGGTATGCATGACGAGGAGTAGGAAGCAGGTAAGGTTTGCGAGCGGGGCTGTTTAGGACGGGACCCAACAACAACAACGCCATCGGCTTCGGCTCCGACGGAATCAGTATCAGGTGCGGTACGCAACCGCGGTCCCCTGCCTACCTGGCCAGGTAGGTGCACTGTAAACCAATGCAGTTTGGTTAAATGCATTAAGCGATCCATCTAACCCCAGTCCCGGTTGCAATATGGTGATTGCTGTTTCTTTCACGAGGGAAACGAACTGGCTTTGCGCAGATTTGCTGCAATCTGCCCATCCTGCCCATGTGTGTGGTGTAACTCTACTAGGACGGGCAAGGGCAGCACGCGGCATTGTGGTTGCCTTCATCTAATCAGCCTTCATGCAACACCCCGTCATCATTGTCTCTGAACAACGGAGACGTTCAGGAAGGGCAAGGTGAGGTGTCTACACCTACAGGCACGTGCGGGCAGCAAGAGTGGCGGCTGCCTGATATGGGTCCAGGCAGGTTCGTTGGGGCCGCCCCAGGCGTGCGCGGCCTGTAACCTGCGGTCCACCCCGGCCCACTCACCGGCCCAGGGGCAGGTCTGGATGGACTCTCTCGGCAGTACGGCAATGCGCTGCTTAATGGACGAGATGTTGCGACCATAGGTGCGCTGCACGTAGATCTCGGCCAGGTCTTGCATTGTGTACAAATCCTGGGGGGAATAGGTGGGGAGGGGATGGTGATGATGGCTAGCGGGTGTTCATGAAGTCACGTAAGGAGCGACCATCGACCTGATGACGGAGAGTGCGGCAAGCGCGCCCGTCCAACGCAGCCTCCCCATGTAACGGGGAGGTGCACGCATGAAACCAGTGGAAGAGCTGCTGCGCACCTGATATCCGATAGGGTCAAATCCGCAGCGCAGCAGCACGGCACGACTAGGCCTCTAGGCCCTGTTTCATTGCCTGGAGGCGACGGTTCGCTGGGCCGTTTACGATACCGGTACTGGCATGTGGCTGGTCGTTGGTTCGCGGCGTGATGCTCACCTGGTCTTTGCATGATGTCTCAAAGTTGAACGGCTTATCGTTGTGAGTGTCTTTGCACGGCAGCTGCGGCAAGGAGTAAAAGGCGGCGGCACGGGCGAGAGACGGCCGGCAGCAGCGGCAGCGCAATCGGGTGCAGGTGAGGGAGGCCGCTTGTTGGACCCAGAGCGTGAGGCGCTGGAAGCCCCCAGGGTAGGGATAGGGTGCACCGAGGCCAGCAGGAAGCCAAAGTATCGAAATCCAGCACGACTTCCAGCGCCGCGTCCCGCATGTTCACGCAGACGCACGCGCAAAGGCATACCTCGCCCCCGGCTGGTACCGCTGAGGCGCGTTTTCCCACCGTCCACCGTCCAGCAACCCCATTGCCAGTGAGCGAGTCAACACCACACCAGAGACCAGACCACACCACACCACACCACACCAGATCAGACTGCAGCCACTGACGACACGACACGATACGGGTACGATCGCATTGCACCGCACCGCACTGCACTGGGCTGCCACGCTACATACCGCACGCTGCCGTATATCAGAAACCCTTCCTCCCCAATGCATACGGTATTGCTCAAGCACACGCACACGCACATGCTCACCTCGACCTCGTAGATCTCCTGGTCCGCAGCCGTCATGACCGCTGCCCCCTGTGAGCAGTACGACCAATAGTTCTGCATCGTGGGGACGCTGAGCGGTGCGTCCTGGCCGGCGGGGTTGAGCCACATCGCCCGGAAGGACGACGGCGTGTGCACCGCGCGCCAGCCGCAGAAGCGCACCAGGAACACGACGCTGCTGATGGTGCGCGGGCCGGAGGAAGCGTCCTTGGCGGTGTTGGAGTCGGCAAAGCCAAGCACCCGCGAGATGCTTGCGCGGATGGGGGCGGCGTCCTGCTGCAGACTGCGGTGGCGGGCACCCTTGGTGCCGTTGCCGCCGGCATCGCCCCTGCCTTCCTCCGCCTGGCTCTCAAGTTGCACGATGTAGCCGGCGTATGGAATGGCCTCCGCCTGGTCCAGCTGCACGCTTGTGACGGCACCGCTCTCCTCGCGCACGACGAAGCTCGCCTCCTGTGTATCGGACACGAGCACATCCAGCTCGCCTGGGCGAGGCCAACGGCGGGTTACCCAAGGGCTTAGGGTTGGGGCTTGGGGCTTGGGGCTTGGGGCTTGGGGGTGGGGGGTAGGGGGTGGAATGAACAAGCGTGTGGTATTGCAACATCAGGAAACGCTTGGGCCCAGGACGGGGTTGAAGACGGGATTACAGCGGGCGGCCGTGCTAGCCTCAAGGTCCAAGTGGGTGGCTTACGGACTTGTTGACCACGGACGCATGGAGGAGGGCCGACTTCAGGCTCTGGTGTTTCGCACGCACAGAACCGTACCTTGGATGAGTCCAGGAGACAGGGACGGAGGCGGGCTCAGAGACGACGGTGGTGGAGGCTTCAGGCTGCGGTTCAGGCGCTGGCGAGGTGAGCGCGGGGGCCGGCTGGGCTTGCGCGCCCTGCCAGTCGCGGCCGCGGCCTCGGCCCAGCTTGACGACGGCGCGGCAAGGGCCCATAGCGAAAGCAAGGCAATCAGCACAGCCGCTGGACTTATAGGACTGGCAGCCATTGATAATGCCTGGAAAGCGTTCAAAAAGCGAGACGTTGCAGTCTCCTGGTAAACTATTTGCGGTCGCCTTCAAGGGGTAGGCGCGTCAGGTAAGCTTAGGTATAGCACACGACTGCTCGTGTGTTCTTGAGGTATGAAGTTACTTGTATGACGCTGAAGATTATTTGTGGGTAAGTAATACGTGCTTTGGTCAGCACATTTCATTGACGGGTTGCTGAACGACAGGTTCGTGAACCGACGTCGTTGTGCGCCAAAGGACGTGCACCTGCCGGTCTTCCGTCGGCGCCGATCCGTTTTCGCGATTATCCGAAAGTATATCACTTTTCCAGTTATTAGTATAATTATGCTGTTTTCGTATAATCCTACATGTTACTGTGAATTGGCGCAGGGCTTACGGGTGAAAAAAGATACAGGAAGGCATTATGATCCGAGTCCGTCGGGTTACTAGGTGTTAGCTGCAAAGATTTAAATCAGAATCATAGCAAAATCGTGAGTTAGTACTCCGCTTGTTTAGTGGGCAACGGGAGTGTTTACCGGGTGGCGACCCCTTGCCGCCTCCCGTCCACCTGTTCGCCACTTATCTCATCAGATAATTACGTAACACCCCCAAAAGTCGTATAACGTTAGGAGAACATTACGGTGGCGAATCCATTACAGCGTAACGGCCAGTAACGGCCCTCTCTGAAGCCCAGTAAATTGGAAGTCTGTAACAGTTGGCCGGTACCGTACCCCCCTTCCACCCCTTACCAACATCACTTCTCTTCCGGAACAGCCATCTGCAGTATCAGCCCAATGAATGTCTTCTGGGTTGTAACTGCTTATACCACGGCCTGGCCGATCTTCAGGTTTAGCTGCGGTGACCCGGGTGACCCTCCGACATTCAGATGTCAGTCATAAAACATGTTAAGGGAGAATGGGAACGGAGATAGCTTTTGCTATGCAAAATGCATTATACTTACGTATGAGATACACTGAAAGCTAAAAAACATAAAATGCAGTATTACGTCATATAGCCTTTACGGCTGGCTGTGCTAAGAGGCTGTCGAACGGGAAAGTGGTCAGGGCCGACGAGACGGGCTTCTTGCCGACTGGAGGGGGTTGGGGATGCTGCTCTGCCTCGGGCCTTACGCTACTGCAGGAGCCTGGAGTTGGTCTCGCAGCGCCGTTCGGCGCGGTCTGCGCCGAAGCGCGGTCTGGCGCTCTGCACCATCTGACATGGGCAAGCGGGCGCCCGAAGGGCCGCAACCGCAGCTACACCGAAACGACCGTCAATACAAAAAAGCCGCGAGGTGGGGAACAACACCGCACCAGAACCCAACTGACAAGGGGTTGGTGTCGGCTTCCTTGAAGCCGGAAAAAGGGCGGGGCCCCGTTCAATCCGTAGGTGTTAAGTTGAGTGCTAGGGCGGCCGGAGGGTTGCAAAGGGGTCCCAATCCTCTAATCCAAGGGGTGGGTACTGGTCAGCAATCCTTCAATCCTTGCTGTGGGGTACCACTTTCAATTCTCTATCCCAGAGTGGGGTTCGTATCCAAATCCTAGGGGCGGGGTTGTAATCCACATCCCCGTGCAGTGTCCCAATCCTAATCCTAGGGCCCGGGTCCCAATCCTAATCCTGCGTCCGGTCCCGTAAACCTTAACCTTGTACCCGGTCCAAATCCTAATCCTGTCTTCTGTGTCGCAATCCGTATCGTGAAGCTGTGTTCCAATCGTAATCGTGTGACCGTTTCAGTAACCCTAACTTTGGCTGCCGTACAGCAGGCGCGATCGAGGCTACGCCCAACGCAACCACGCTTGAAAAGTCACATTCCAGTCTTACAGCGGATACATCAAATGAAACGAAACCCGAATTATGTAAAGCAGTCAACTATCCTGAACACTATCGCACGACCGTGCCTTACGACACTGTAATGTGTTGCGTTTGAACACCTTGAATCAAGAACAGGGTACTGTAAGCCCTTGCGCTCTCCCAAAGTTGTAAATTTAGGGCGCGAGGGGAATGAACCAAAACTAATCCGCGCGTGATAATGCAAACGGCACGATAGCCCGATTCATATGCACAAGATAATACGTAACACGCCTATGTGCATGGAAGGCGAGCAAGCATATTCCTGTGCGAAGAAGCTGCAGCTGGTTGAGAGAGGTGAGAGAGGTGAGCCAATGGTTCACCTGTGGCTCCCTTTCCACACTTGCAGCGAAGCAAAGATCTTCAATGCAATAACTATTAGGGGATTATGAAGCTTTTCTATACAGCCCGATAAGCAGGACGTGCCTCGCGAAACGTATATTGAACCAATAATTTAAACTTGTGCTCATGAAAATTTTCATGCATTGCCTGGCATTTCATCTACTTGTATTGTATAACAATTCCTCAAGGGGATATTCAACATCACTGCCGTGGAGGTTGGAGCGTCCCTCAATGTCGTGCAGTTGGTTTCGGAGGAGAAGTATGCGAAGACCGTCGGGTTGGTGCCTAATCTCCATCTAAATCCAATGTCTTAATCCTGACTCTGAATGTTGGATAATAATCCGAATCCTGCCCGCTGGGTCGCAATCCTAATCCTGTGGGCGGGGTCCCAATCCTAATCCTGCGGCTGGGGGCGAATCCTAATCCACACCCGTGGCCCTAATCCTAAACCTTACATCGACTTTGTATCCTAATCCTGTCCCCGCCCGCCGAATACTAATTTCTGCCTGACCGGTACCCGAACCCAATTCCTAATCCTTGCAACCCTCCTGGGCGGCGAGGGCGTCAAGTGTGAGAGTGTCGACAGTCCTGGTGATAGACAGCCAGAGCTTTATATCCGAAATGCCTGCGGCTTCAGCAATTCGCCCCATGTGTAACATCCAGGGTGGCTATCTTAAGATATGAATATATATTCGGGGGAAAAAATTGGAAATCTGAAGATACTTTTGCCGTGCAAAAAGCTGAAGGTTTAGATAATCCGGCCGCACAGGTGGGCATGATATCTCCCGGGGCCGTGTTTAGTCGGGAAAATCCCCTCATAGACAGATCCTGACAGATACTCTCAGCGCTTCTGAGCCAGGAGTATCTCTGGCCGTAGATACTCAGCAAAATAAGATAGCCACCCTGGTAACATCGCGCTCTGTCTCGGCACTGTGCAACTCTTCCCGCCAGCGCAATGGCTTAAGTAGCTTGACAGTAGACATGGAGTGGATTATTCGCAGAGCAGGCTGACTTGCAAATAGAAGGACAGCAGCGGAACTGTTTGCGAGGGTCGCGACGACGTGCACTTGCCGAAGGTTGCCGACGAGAGTGCACAGGCTTCGCTACCGAGGTAATCGCCACAGAGAGGCTTGGCAACTTTAACATTAGAACAGGGAATGTAGAAGTCCCCTAGGTTGCCGAATGGATTCGTTGGGCGGCCCGCAGAAGACGGCATCGTGCGTGTATTTGCGGCTTGGCGTCCAACAACCAGTTTGCCCCCAATAGTTTGTCCCTTGCAACCTTTGTATTATCTGTAATAGTAATATGCGTCAAAGCGTTCGGATCGGCTAGCAGAGCTGTGGTGTGGCGTTGATTTGACCTCAGCCTCGGTCCATGGAGACTGCAAAACTGTTTTGTACTCATACGATGTTTGTTGACATTAATAAAGATACCATGCAATAACGAATGTATCATTTTGCTTATATCGTGTTTCCGCTGGCCGAGATATTGCACTTGGTCAGTTACGTCAGGCACGGGCATGGGCAATCCGACAGGGCGGGGCCTCTTAGTAAGTGAGGGCATAAGGATAGGCCGTCGGGCATGTACGAAAGGATATGTGCTCGGAAAGGATCGCTGTGCGGAAGAGGGCCCCGCCCAAAAAAACAAAATGGAGCGGAACAAGGGATGTCGGCTTCCTTGAAGCCGTACATACTATAAATATACTACATATACGTACTTGAATCCGTACGGGTGGAGGACTTGGGCCGAACCGCTGGATGCCCGCTGCCTAAGCGAGAACGCCTCTGGGGCTATGACAATGTGGTTTCGGGCAGTTTCACAGCGAGAGGTTCGCTGGTGGGGCTTCGGCCCTGCCCGGGGAGTGGGCCCCGTGAACAAAGTGGCCGTCTGTCACGTTGGGATGTAGCCGCAAGGCGGCGCGGAATGTACGTCAGGCTGAACAGGTTGTCTCCTGTCCACCCAATATCGGTATTCCCACTCCGCATCCTGGGGACTTGGGAGCGTTAAGTAGGCGTGCGAGTCGGAAGAGACGAAGTGAAGGGTCCTGTTGTCTGTCTATCTACTTGCGCGGGAGACCCAAATGGGTGGAACAGCTCTTCAGCAGCTTTTGACAGCGGATCTCGAACAGCCACTCGATGCGTCCCTGGTGGAACCCGTACGGTCTGGCCTTCCCAACCCCAACCCCGCCGCGTGCCATCATGAGGTTTACTTTGGGTGTTCAAAGCCCTCGCGAAGTCGCGCGTCGCGAAGTTATGACGTAATGTCACTATAATTCACAGCGAACATCCATTTCTATTCAGGCTTGCCAACCGGACTTGTTGGGCGGCCCGCAGAAGACCGCATCGTGCGTGCATTTGCGGCTTGGCGTCCAACAACCAGTTTGCCCCTCATATTTCAGCCCTTGCAACCTTTGCAATCTTTGTCATAGTGGTATGCGTCAAGGCGGTCCGACCGGCTGGCAGAGCTGTGGTGTGGTCGCGAGAACAAAGTTCGCTATGCAAATATACTTGGTTAGATGTCGAAACAAAGAGATGCCGTCATGTAAGAATCAATATATGAACAACACGGTATACGTTGGAATGAATAGGAGTTCTGGATGCGTTGGAGCAATTGCGGCCTCGGACCATGGACTCAGTCAAACATCTTTCTACTGATTCCTGCACTATTATTGTTTCAGATTGTAATAAATTTTGTCGAGGACTATTTGTATTGCTGAACATGTTATCGAGGGAATAGAGTAGGTCGTCACTCAGCCAGCCAGCCAGCCAGCAAGCCAGCCCGCCAGCCAGCCACGGATAGGGGCTGTAGCGGCTAAGGCCCACACCCACAGATAACACAACCACCCAAAAATTTTCGTGTATGGTCGCTTAGAGGGGCGGGACAGAAACTACACCAGTGATCGTTCTCAGTGGTATGCTGCCAGTAAAGCCGTAGGTGACGATATACTTCACTGTTTTACCCCAGACTGACACGCACTGACCCTAGTACCCGTACCGACGCAATCTTTTTGCGACGCGGTTATTTTGCGAGGGCAGAAAATGTTTAAAATTTGGATATGTAAACGCTATTAATTTGCGAGGCACCGGTAGGAGTTTATTTGTAAACTTTGGAAATTTGCGAGCTCTCGAGCCGTATGTACAAGTTTGCGAACTCGCATCGTATCGTCAGCGCAAAGGCATTGCATTCTACTGAAGGAATTGGACATACCGGGTGCCATACCTGCTTCACGCCACCCATCCGCCCCAAAACCCATCCGCCCCACGCCACGGGCTTGGCCTTGGGCTGCTTGCCTTTCGCAGTGGCCTTCCCGCGTTCCCGGGCCCCCTCCTGTCCACCCGCTCACCCCGCTGCCCTTCCTCTCCGCCTGCCACGGCCCCTTGCCGGCTGGGACGGGCCGGCCCCCGTTGGCTCCACCACCGTCGCCGCCTCTACTCCCCGACCGGCCGTGCCCGCCATAGCCCCGGTAGCCCTTCCCCGCCGGCCCCCACAGCGCCCCGACCACCCGCAGCTCGCGGCAAATAATTAATATTTGCGAGAAGATTTTGCGAGATGCCTTGGGAGTTTTTTTTGAAACTTAAAATATTTGCGAGGGACCCTTCTGAGTTTTGTTTGACACTTTGCGAGGCCCCAAACAGTTAATTATTTTTTCGCAAAAAGATTGCGTCGGTACGGTAGCCTTGTACTACTGTGTTATAGATGTAGTGTAGCGCTCTAAGGCCTAAGGCCCAGAGATGGCTCTTTCACTTGCTCAGGCAGCGTTTGTCCTAAAGGCCAATGGCCCTGTTATTAGTAGCGTTGGCTAGAGCGGGCTGCTCTCGAGTCTCGAGTGTCGTACGGTTGTGAGTCTTGCCGTACAGTTGGGTCTTGCGAACCGGGGAGGTTCGAGAGGGATCTTGTTCAGGGAACTGATGAGCGATTGATTGCTGGTTAAGAGAGAGCCTCAATGCTTGTGTGCTAAGAGTCCGGGGGTTTGAGTCAGAATTTCCTTGCTTCGCGTACTACAAGGGCTCAGAGGGTAATCCTCGCTCGAGGGGTCCTCTTATTGCCGAGTTTGGATTGCTAAATGCCCAGTTGTTAGAACAACTGTGAAAGTATGCCAAATGACTGCCGCACCCGGCCTTTTATACTATTGTCAAAGTACGCAACGTAATGCACTGGCCTGGTGCAACGTAATGCAACCATCTGCCAGCAGCTTCCTCGCGGCCTCGAAACCACGCGGCAACTACGCGAACGTGACCAATTGGCAGCTATACGAACGTGACCAATTGCGTAGTGGCTTCCCGCAGCTTCTCTTTACGTAATAGCGCTACGGTGACTGCAGTAGCTACTTGAAGTTGTATGACAATGTGCTTAGCTAACATCGTACAGCTTCTCAAACCTTCTATCAGGCTTAACCGCAGGTCTTTGTACATCGTGTCCTGACACAGAATACCTCTGTGATTAAGTAACGGCTGACACAGATAACGGTAATCCACGTTTGTTCGCTACAGGGCAACCCTAGGGGGCGGGGCCTCTTTTGCGCTGGGGCCCCGCCCAAAACTCCAGCGGTGCTCAAGAAGCAAGCGATGCTCAGCGAGCCTCTACAAGAACCGACAAAGGATAAATAACAATTCGATAACTTTTGGCGTGGAAAGCTTCCACGTCCCACCCAGCTGCAATAACCTAACAGGCGCAGGGAGCCTCAAGATTTGCGAGGCATCTGTCGGGATCAAACGCCACAGGAACGAGGCCCTAGGGACTTATTGTTCCGCTGAGTGGTCCCGAAATCAGGGGACCGAAAGGGCAGGGCGGGAGAGGCCAGGGCAAACGGCCGTGCGCGTGTAATCCCCCTGTCTCGCCAGGTTAGAATGCGTACTCTGTTTGCGAAGGAGATAAGAGAGCTACGCTTAGAAAGGAACATATTTTTGTGCGGCTGGACTAGACAGCGCGCTGAGTGCGGATTGCGCATTGCAGAGTGTTCCCCATCCAACGGTTCCGGCCGTCCGGGTGATTAAGTGCGCCGCGCTGGTGGTAGCGAGCGCAAACCCTACAGCGAGCGAGGCAGCCAGCGAGGAGGCATGTCCTTTCACGGCCCCAATGCTTTGCGAAAGGTGCCTGGAACAGCCTTCCGGTGTTGCAGCGCCAAGTACCCTGTGAACGATCCCATACACATAATGCGGGGATCACAAAGATTCGAAAGGCTCGACGGCCCGCTCGGAGGGGAGGGAGGCAAATCGCTACGGAAGCGGCTCGCGTGCAGTATGTACGGTAGCTGGATTTGCGCACTGCAAAGCAGTTCACGCACTCCTGCTCTCCGTTGTAAAACTGCAACCCCTTCCCGGAGGGCCCATTTCGCGATGCAGGCGCTGACAGCAGCCGCTGGGCAGGTCAGCAGCCGCTCGGGCAGCTGTGGCTTGAGCAGTCGAAGCAGCGGAGCTGCCCCACTACAGTATATGCCCACCCCAGCCTCCAGCTTCGCCCCCGCTACCCGTCGCGGCTCGCAGGCGAGGATTGCTACGCAGCGGTAGTGAGTTGCGGCCTGGCGATCAGCGCCTGGGATTGTGTGCGACGCTCTATGCCGTTGTAACGGTACCCAGCCGGCGTGTGCCATTGTTGCAACGCATGGCACCTTACCTAACCCACCCTGCTCCCCAAACCCGCCGCCCTGCCTCCGCCATTGCCGCTCTCCGCACGCCCCAGCTTCGGGTGTACGATCATGATCTAGCCTGGTGGTGCCGTGTACATCATGGTAATGGTCGCCACCACCGGCAGTAGCTTGCCCGCACGTGCAACGCAGTAGAGCCACCGGTACGTTTTCATCCGGTACATTCCTCATACAGCGGTACAGGTATTGCATTCGCCGTCACCGCCCGGTGGTCCCTGCTGGTCCTGTCCCCGAGTTACGGAAGCAGCCCGGGCCTCGTGCGTGGAAGGGAATGCGACGGCTGACGTTGCCGGTAAATTTGGGGGCAGCAGACGGCTAGCGGCAGAAGTAGTCCCGTCTGGACGTGTGTTGGAGCAGTGACGCACGGAGCTCTTCGGCTCTGCCCGTGCACGTGTATTGCTGCCAAATCAGCCAGGCAGAGGCTAGGCAACTTCACCGCAGCCGCGCTGAGGTCTAGGTGATGGCGCTCGTGGTCTACGCTTGTGCAAAATACTACCGTAAGTGTGCAGGTTGTTGTTGTTGTTGTTGCTGTTGTGGGTTTGTGTTGTATGTTACAGTGGGCTGCAGACCTTCGGAAGGGCAGTGCCATCGGGGCAGCTGGCCATACACTGCTGCGGAGACGACCAGCGCAACATGAAGGCGCGCCCAGACCAGACAGCACACGTCACCGAGACACGAACGAGCGAGCCCGGGGAGAAACCCGCGGCTACGGGGGATCTTGCCATGAGGCTGCATAAGTGGCGGCAGACCCCGGCCATCCACAAAAAGGAGCACCAACAGACATGACAGCAACCCGCGGGCTGCAACGGGATGAGCCGTTCACATCATGTAGACGCCCAGGGACGCCATCAGGAGCCGCTTGATGCTCGTACGCGCCAGTACGATGCACGCTGCGCAGGCGCATATGCATGCTGGCCCGTGCGAGCACGGCTGTGGCGAGAACAGAGGCTGTGTTCTTCGCGACAATGGGGGTAAGAGGGTTGTGTACTGCGTGCTTGAAAACCTGTCATATGACCAGCTCTTTAGTGGCAGGCTTAACCGCGGCCTTTTTCGGAAACGTTGGCGAGCACTGCAACGTACCGGTACGGCTGCGCCGGCTTTGACTGGCGGGTTACTCCACCCCCATCCCCGCAGCTGCATCTCAGCATTCCACCAAGCTCCGGAGTGCCGCGTCCATAGCTCCAAGTTGCCTCGTCAATCCGCCTGCCAGCCTTCCAGGCCGGCGTCACAAACCCACCATAGAGGTCTTTAAACAACAAGAGGCTCACACTACGGTAGATCAATCTCCTCGCATGGGCAAAGGGGTAACTACCAGGCGCATTTCTCCCAGTGGCACCACATGCAGAGCAGCGCGCCTCTACAAGCCGCTTGGGCGCATCAACCAGTGGCTTCCCTCTGGCAGCCACACCACCAACACCACCGCTACCATGCACCACCACCTCCATCATTGCCGTGACCATTGCCACTTCAGCCTTCGCCGTCCGCAGCCGCTACAGCATACACGGTACATCAAGCCCGACATTAACAAAAGGAGCGCAGGACAACCCACAGAAGGACAGGGCACACAGAGGGGCACACATGTACTGACACAGATGCGCTGGGAACTGCCGCGTGTGCCTCTCTCCGAATGACCTGCCCTCATTCCTGGTCCGCGTGATAAAAGCCAGCGCGAGACGTCGCCTCCAACACGACACCCGGACGCACATCCGTCGGGGAAGGTCAGCGGAAAAAGGTCGATCGGCCAAATGCGCGCCGCTACGGACTCCTCATCTGAGCATCACGGGTGCCGAATGCCCACCGCAACAGCGCCACCGCAGCTAAATAAAGGTGCACTGTTCAGGCGAAGGACGGTCAAAGCGTATCACGAAAACCAGCACATGATGTCGCGCCGCACAGCATGACACTGAGCGGTGTCGCACTGCCGGCGCGCCTTTCAAGGAGCTGCCATCACGTTCGGCGGGACGGCACGTGGCGATACGCCCCGCCCCGCTGTGCCTGCTGCGCAGCACAACACCGCGCACCACACCACATTGCAATCCATGCCATGAACAAACCGTACAAACAGCGGCAAGCTGCACGCCCGTCCATCCCTTCATCCTATCCAGCGCGTCGCCCTGCACTCGCGCTTTGTCCGCTTCAGAAAGAAGCCAGCAGCAAGCGGCCCAACCTTGCACCGCAGCCGCTGCGGCCAACCGCCTGCAAACAATCACTCCACATCAACACCTTCCCTGCCCTGCCCCTGCACGTCTTGCTGAGGCCCTATTCCCGGCATTTCGACCCCCCCGCCTTCTCCAGACCAGGCCCCGCCCGCCCTCCAGCTCCCCAGCACCCCTCCCTTCCACGTCGCCCTCACCGCCGCAGCAGCCCGCTGCCCTGCAGACGCGCGGCCGCGTGTGCCCTTGGGGAAAGCCCAAGCCTCCACCTTGCGGGCGGCTTAGTTTCAGGCCATCCGAGTTATGCATGGCGCAATGTGGAACGACGTGGGCCTCCCGCAGCGAGAAGGCCCACCGCCTCGCAAGTTGCCGCCACTCCCTCCCCCCCGGCTCCTGCGCTTCACAGAGCCAATTGACCTACTCCAGGGGCATGACTGCGCCCCAGGGCCATACTAATGACCTTACCTGACCTTGCCCTTCCGACTCGTCTCGATCGATCAGATCATCCCCAGAGGCCGCCACCCCCCGTGCGGCCGCCGCCAAACGCCTGAAGCCCCGAATGCCCCGAAAGGCCATACGACTGCGGCTCAGGCTGCTGCAGCTGCTGCTGCCGGGGCTGCTGCGCGGGTGCCCCGCCGCTACCGCCAAGCACGGATCCCTGCTGCCCCTGAGACATGCCGCCGCCGTACACGCCCCCAGCGCCGTACTGATGCTGGGCCGCCTGCGATTGTGAGTACGACGATATGCCGTAAATGCCCGACTGCGTCGCCGCCGACTGCTGCTCCGTCCGCGTCTGCACAAAGGGTGACTGCGGCTGGACCGGCTGCAGCTGTATGGTCTGGCTCCCGCCGTGCAGCACCTGCTGCGAGAAACCCAACTGCTGCTGCTGCTGCTGCGCTTGGCCGAACCCGCTGTAGGCGGTTTGCTGCGGTGCCGGGACCACAGACGCACCTAGCGGCACCAGACTCGGCTGCTGCTGCTGCTGCTGCTGCTGGCCTTGGCTGAACAACGGCTGAGCGTACGCGCTACCCGGCTGCTGGGTGGTGGTGGGGACCTGCAAGCCGCCCAACACGGGGTGCTGCCCGATCGGCGCCTGCTGCCCAAACGCACCCGCGATTGACTGCGCCCGCGACTGCCCCAGAAAGGGCTGCTGCTGCGCGTGCACATTCGGTGGCGCCGCAGCCACTGCCGCCTGCAGGCCTCCCATGCCACCGGGGGTCGTAATCCCGATGCCGTCCCGGCTTCCCCCGCCACCAGCCTGCACCGCAAACGGACCCTGGCTGCCACCGCCGACGCCGACGCCGCCCAACATGCCGCCGCCGGAGACGGGCGCCTGCGGGGGTTGTACGGGCAGCAGGCCCTGCGAGGAGGCCGGAGAGCCGTACGCAGCCTGCGAGAAGGGAAGGCGCGTCAGGGTTGCTTGAGGTTGAGCTCGGGTGCCGGGTGCAGCATGTCGAGAGGTAGAGGGAAAAGGGGAGGATGACGGAGAGTAGGCTGTTTGCGGCAGGTGACAAGTGACAACCCATGGAGGAAGCGGCGAGCCCGCCGCATTACGACGTTCGCCCGCTCCATATCCTCTTCAAGAGCCGTTACTCGCTCTGACACAGAGCCTCAGACACAGCCGGTGCTGCAACCAGCAAGCAGCCTGCACCCTTGCCTTGCTATACGTGAAAGGTAAAGGGTTAGACACGGCAGGCTACGTACATGTCCTCAAAACTCACCGCAGCAGAGCAGCGTTCCCGACTCCCACCGCCCAAGCCCCGCTCTGACCGCACCTGCATGGCCGTCGAGTAGTTCCGCTTCTGCCCCGTCGCCGTGTCGTACGATGGCACACCGCCGTACGAGTCCTGGTGCAGCCCGCCGCCACCCCGGGCACCCTCTCTGCCGTACAAGCTGCCATACTGCCCGCCCGACGAAGATGCTGGTGCGCCTCCGCCGCCCCCGCCGAGCCCCAACTGCACCATCGAGCCGCCACCGCCGCCGCCGCCACCGCCGCCGTAACCACCGATTCCGCTGCCGTACCCTGATCCTCCGTACGGTTCCGCTCCAGATCGCAGTCCCCGCCCAGCGCCGCCGTGGCCATCCATGGCGCCGCCGAAGGATCCGGCCCCGCAGGCACCGCCATTGCCGTGACCCAGCCCGCCCACCGGGCCCCCCGCGGGGTGCAGACCCGGTTGTACAGCACTGTAGCCGCCACCGGGGCCACCGCCGAAAGGCCCCCTGCCAACGGGTCCGAGGCTCCCCGCCCCGCCGCCGGCGCCGTACGACGGGCCGCCTCCGGGGCCGCCCATGAGCGCGCCGCGGTGGGGATGCGGCGGCGGTGGCGGCGGCAGCTTGAGCTGCGGCGGCGGCGGCGGCGGCGGCCCGCTTCGGTTCAGCGCGTCCCGGTGGTGCGGATGCGGGTTGTAAAACTGCCCCGGCGAAGGACCCGAGCCCGGGCGGCCCCCGGCGGGCGTCTTGCGGCCACCTCCTGAGCCGGCGCTGCTGTTGTTCCCGGGCTGCGGCAGAGGAGAGGCCGGCCGAGGAAGGGCCGAAGGCGGGGGTGGAGGCTCAGCAGCGTCAGGAGCGCGATGTGCACTGTAAGACGCGGGGCCCCTGGGCCTTTGGCGTGAGGATGGCAAGGCTCACAGGCCCGCCACCGCCGCTGCGCGCGCGCGCGTCGGCGGCGTTCCCAGCCGCCGAGGTGCGTCGGTGTCCGGGCGCCTTTGTTCGTTCCTCATAGCGATAACTTCAGCTTCAGCTTGGTTGTCTCCTCGTCGACGTCCGGCCCCCCGGCCCCCTCCGTTATTCCCCCCCAATCCCGCACCAACACTCTTGGCGTAATCCCACGACTGCCGCCGCTCTTTCAGACCCGCACACGAATATGCGGCACCCCCCACCCCCAACAGGGCCCCCGCAGATCCAACTCCTCACCCCTTCCTCGAGGGCCTTACCTAAGCCCCTTCCCCTCGTGCCCAACCCCCCTCTCCCCATCCGCCTCTTCCGCCCTCCCCCCAAACTTACCCCGCCCCTCTCCTGCGCCGCCCTGCCCGTCCGGCCACCGCTGCTTGCTGCGGCCGAGCTGGCCGGTGGCTTGGGCGTTGGCAGCAGATCTTGCGGTGCCAGCCCCCTGGGCCCGTCCAGCAGCTTCTCCAGGCAGGCGGCCGCGGAAACCTGCTTGGCGTCCTTCTTGGTGCGGGCCTGAGGGGGGCCGGGGAGTTGGGGGAGCGGGGCAGCGGGGGAGGGGAACCGGGAGAGGACAGGGAAGGGAGGGAAAGGGAGAGGAGTGGTGGCTTGTGAGGGGCTTGTGAGGGGCATGTGGGAGAGGGTTCGTGCAAGGGGTCACGAGGGATGTGGCTTATCGAACAGCGGGAGCGACGTGTCTTGGACTGGAGGACAAACTAGAAGAAATCGCAGCCAAGGAAGGGACGGAGGCGACGCAATCAAACCCATACTGCGCTACTTCCCGTACCCAGCTCTCCCTGTAAGCGGCAGTAGGCGGGTAGGTAGGTATGCGGGCGCTACTGCTACGCTGGCTGGGCTGCTGAGAGCACTACAGCCACCTCCCTCCCTCCAGCCTGGCTGTTTGATCGTACGGCACAATACAGTACGGTGCAAGGGATACAGGGTGCGTTAGTTGGGGTTGCCGCGGGACGGGGAAGGGGAGGGGGCGCCGCACCCGCATCACACCTTGCCCGACGCCTTCGCAATGGTGGTGCTGTTGGGGCCGCTCTTCATAATCCGGGCCTCCACAGTGTAGGGACCCGCGGGTCCGTCGCTCGTCTCCAGGTACGACACCTGCGGCACGGCGGGCGGGCGGGCAGGCGCAGTCAGGACATGATGGCGCGAGGGGAGGGAGCTGCAGGGTCGGTTGGATATGCGGGCAGTCCACGGTGCTGCGGTCGCCCTGACCAATAAACCCATACGGTACGGTAACCAAAAAATGTTGTTCAACGTCCCGCGGCAAACCAAGCGCGGTTACATGGAAGACATATACACCCGCGGGCAGGAGAGGAGGTGTTAGCGCGGGGATTCATGGGGCGTACGGCGCCCGAAGCCATCGTTTGCTAACAGGCTGCGATGGGCAGCGCCCTCAGGGGGGAGGACAGCCGTTCGTTCGTCCACCGGCGCCGTCTTCCTCGCTCGGGTATGGCAAGCCGGTTCGGGAGAAGTTGTACGATGGCCGTACCTCGTACGACATTTTGGCGGCATACTCGTGCAGCACCATGAGCGGCGTCTTGGGGACCCGCGTCGTTCCCTTGAGCGACTGCACCCGGGGGAGGGGGCGGGAGGGGAGCCGCGGGGAGAGGTACGGCCATGGGAGCCAAGTGCGTTAGTTGATTCTGGTAAGCTGAAACAGATATGAGGCCGAAGAGTACCGTGGCAAACCACTGTGGGGCCGGTAATGGGGGCTGCACGACGTGGGGGGTTAAGAGATGTACTGAAGCTTGCTCGTGGACGCGTGAAGAGCTCGAGGGATCTTCCAATCAAACCCGTCCGCTGTGGCAGCAGGGCAAGGCCAGCATCTGACGAGAGCAAGGCCTGCGAATCCAATTCAAAATATTCGCAGATCCTCCCGTCAGCAGGGTCGCTGCTGCCAGTTGACCACACGGCTCAGCCAAGCCCCCTCATACCGTCAACCCCCGCCCCAACATGGCTGGTTGCCCCAACCATCGCCGTAGGGTTGGTCTCCCCCCCCCCGGCTGACACCCCTACCTGCAACCCTCTTTTAGGACACGATACCGGGTCAAACCATGGAAGAACGATGGAAACCCTAAAACCCTGAAGGCGTGGCCCCCCGGTCTCACACCCACACCCACAACCCACATTCAACAGTTTGGAAATCTTGGGGTACGTCGCCAGGGCGGCCATCAGGTCCGGGGACATGCCCCCCGTGGCGGCTCCACCACCGCCCGCGCCCTTCTCCGCCTTGATGTTATTCGCCGAGCCTGCGGCCGCCGCCGAAGACCCCGCTTCCGCAGCCGCGGGCGCCCGCGCCGCGCCGTCCTTGACCACCGCCGCGTTCCCCTTGGCGGCGGCATCGGCGGCCTTCGTGGTGCCCGCCGATGCCGGCGCCGGCGACGCGGCCGCAGCCGGCGCCGCTTTCGTGGCCCCGCCTGTAGCGGCAGCAGCGTTTTGTACGACTGCAGGCCGAGGCTCCTCCGTCCTCGCGGCCGCTGCGTTCGTGGCCGCTGTCTCGACCATCGCCGCCGTAGCCTGCCGCTTGCCCCCAGCCGCAGTCCGCTGCACGCCCGCCGCCGCGGCGGGGCTGACAGTGCGGGTGGCACCGCTGCCGCTGCCGCCGATGTCCACGGCAGTCGCCGGCGGAGAGGCCATCGTCGTCGCCGCCGCCGAGGCCTGGTTCGCGCGCTTCGCGCCCCGCTGCACGACCTGCAACAACACGTGCGAGGAGGTACCGCAGTGGGGCCACCGTTTAAGCGCCCACGGGACGGAAGAAGCGGGGGATTTGAAGAGTGAATTTGCAAGGAAGAAACATGAAGCCCTGCGAAGAAGAGGGGGATGGCCTTAGTAGGGCAGCAGGGCACCGATACCACGTCGGACACCAGTGCATTTGCGACTTATTTTCGACGCCCCCTCCTAGCTCGCCGCATCGCCTCAGCACCGCCGCCTTCCACTCGCAAGGCACACGTGCGCGCCCGTCTGTCGTTGCAGTAAATATCCGCGCGCGTTCCGGCAACGTCATTGCCCCAAATGCACACCGATCAGCGAAATCAACGCCTTGGGGGGGTTCACAGCCGCACCCTCCAACACTCACACACACACAGACGCCCGCAGTACTCGCTATGCGCCCTGACCGCACGCACGCGCGGAGACCCGGCCCCGCCCCATCCCACCTGCAGCGCCGCAGCCACCGCCGCCCGCCGGTCGGGGTGCCCCCTCAGCTCCAGCAGAAGCGCATTTATGGAGGCCGCGGGGTCGGGTGCAAGGTGCAGCGGCGGCGCAGCGCCCGCCGCCTGCGCGCCCGTCAGCACGGCGCGGAAGGGCCGCCGGGACGTGTGCAGCCCCACGCGCCTGTTGCACAGCCGCGCGCCCGCCGCCGCGGCGGACACGGCGCGCTGCGCGGACGCCTCGTCGGCGAAAGTGGCAAAACCGTAGCCCTTGCACACGGACGTCCCACGGGTCAGCTGCAGATCGGGAAAGTGGCGGGACGAGGGTGGAATGAGGGCGGTCCCTGGCTCCTCACTTCCAAGCTCATCAGTTGCCAGCTTTGCACGGAAGCGCCATCCCCCCCAAGGAAAGACGCTGACGTTCCGCAAGGTTGGACCGACCGACTGCACGACGGGGTCAGGGCGCCCGCCGTCTCGCGTACCCGCAGCACACGAATCCAACAAACAAACTGCCGTCGAGGCCCCCCTATTCCCCTCCGTGCGCACGCCACTGAGGTGGGCTCCACCTGGGCCCGGAGTGCGAAGCATCGGCTGACTGGCGGAAAGGCATGCAGGAGGGAGACCTGCACAGAAGTGCACTGTGCGCGCACCTGCAGCCGCACCGACAGCACCTCGCCCTGCGCCAGCGCCTCCAGCTCCCGTCGGACCTCCTCCTCGCGGGCGTCGGGGGCCAGGCCACCCATGAACACCTGCAGAGCCGCGAAGCGCCGGTTGGAGACAGCAGCAGCGCCAGCGAGTAGGTAGGTAAGTCCGGAAAAAGGTTTACTCCCAACTGTCGCACGGAAAGGCAGAAAAGGTCAAGCGCATTTTCAAGGAGCGAGACGGTACAACAAGTGCCCAGAGTCTTGGCAGAGCGAGCGCAAAGTGTGAGCTTGGATGTCCAACCACGTGTAATGAGTATGCGACAACAAAGGCAAAGCCCGGGAGGGGGCAGCGGCGCCCGAACCGACTTTCAAGGCGCAAGGCGATTTCAACGAAACACTCGCCAGGGTGGGGCTGGTTTGTGTGTTACGGCCTGCTTGCGACCTTCGCGCTCCACTCCGTGGCCTAGCTTGGGAGATGCAAGGTGCGCACTCTGTGCGCCGTTACGTTGCCAAGCCCTCCATTCGGCGGCCGCCGGGCAGCTCGACTCGGCGGCCGCCGGGCAAGGTCAAGCAGGAAGCCACCGTCTGGCGGTGCCAGGACCGGCCTCACCTGCACCCTGGCGCGACGAGGGCGCCACTCCCCCCGCCTTATCACAAGCCAGACGAGACTTTATTTTCCCGAGGCCACTTTCCTTTAGGCACGCCACAGTCATATCCCACAGCGGCCCTCCTCAGCGTGCTGGGCCGTGACTGGCAGCCCCAGTACGGTGGCATGCAAACCCCATGGCATGGCGGGCGCCAATGCCGTGTCAGTGCACGTGCGACCTGCGGCCCTGCCAGCTCCGGCAGTGCCAGTGCAAGGCTGGGGGGATGCCGGCCCTCTCCACATAGGCCCACAAGCCCCCCGACGCTGAGCCCCGGCCCCCGACACAAAACAGTTCACGTCCCATCCCACAGCCTATAGACATCCCACCCTCGCCTTAGCCCCACCTCGAATCCCCCGGAGCGTCCCCCGCCGGCTCCGTCGCCGCCCGCGAGTGACGCGCTCCCCATCTGTCGGCTGGCCACCTCCCCCTCGCCCTCGTCACCGCCCAGTCCCTCCAACCTGTCCATAGATCGGAGGGCGCGTCCACCGGGGCACAGCCGCGGCAGGTGGGTGAGGGCGTGGGGCGAGGTGTGTGTAGGTGGGTACAGCAGTCGAGCCGCAGGTAGGTGCGCGAAGCGGATTGACGTTATCCCTCCTCTGAGTGTTTCGCCAAACGCATGCGACACAAGAAGCGCTCACGGCTTTAGCCGTCTTCGCGCCTTTGCAAGCACCGGAACCTGTGGCGATACCGACGCCGAAATGCTAAAAGTGTGCAGTAGGCCGCTTGCTGCTTGTCCTAGGAACACCGTCAGAAGCATAGCCGGTTGCATTCCGAGCGGAAGCTGAAGCGCGCTATCAGGCGGGACCAGTCGCAGGTGTTTCAGCACATGCGCCGAAAGCGCCATGCCGTACTCGGTGGACCGCACGGCCAGGACGGCTTCCGCAGACAACAACTGCCAGCCAGTTGCGCTGCGACACACGCGGGCGAACCGGCGCTCCTCTGCCCGACCCTGCACACCCGGATCGCTCCGACCCGGACCGAACGCCGCGGTGCCGTTTTCGGAGTCCCGCAAGCCCTGCGCTCGGTCGTGCACGCAAGCAAGGCCCAGCGCGCCAAGGCGTGGTGCCAACGCCGGCGAGCACGACACAGGTCGCACGGCCTGCATAGACCTCCCTGTCCCAGCGAGCGGATCGCGGTCTACCGTAGTTGGGATCCCACACGTTTTGGAATCTACAGGGTCGGGGTCCGTCGCATACGGCATGCGGCTGCCTTGTTCTCTCGCCCGTCCTTATTCTTTTGGACGGCCCCCTGCGCACCCAGCTACGTATGCACAGGCCTTGACCGATGAGGCCCCAGCGCACGGAGACTGCCGCCGCAGGCCCTGTGGTTCCCCGCATCCGCATCCAGGTTGACCCTCCCGGCAGTGCACGTCGGTACACAGATAGCCGCCACCCTTCGCACAACAAGGACCTGAGCTCACATGCCATGACTCTGGTTCCTGGTGTATACCTAAGCGCCCTTTATTTGGTCGGGCACTCTAGGTGCTTGCAAGAAGGGCCGGACTTCAGCGCACTCGAGCCATCCTCGCCTGGCCCCGCCTTGTGTCCGGGTTGACGGCGGAAAAGGAGTTGATCGTGAGGAATGGAACGAGGCGGCACCAGCGCGAAGTGCCTCGGAAATGCATTTGGTACACATAGCCCCGCTTAATGGGCCAACGCTGCTATCCTACAGGAGACCACTGACACAGCGCACATCCAGCACGCTCTACCCAACCCCGGTTCCAACACTGGTTTTCTATGGACTCACGCGCTGCTGCCTGCGCCGACGTCGCAGCTGACGCACACGACGGGGTCGGACGGCGCCGGCTCCAGGGAAGCTTCCCGCTGGTGTGAGGGTGCACCTGCCGGTTCATCCGGACTTGTGGCGGCCGCTGCCGCTATCTGCCCCGCCTGTGGGGCCTCTCGTGATGGTGCTGGTGCGGCGGTCGCAACGTCGTCGGCGGAGGCCTCGGCAGTCCTGTTGTCCGTGGCCATTGGTGCGTCGGTTCCAGATGCCGATGGTGCAGTCGCCTCGGCGGCATCCTCCTCGACACCACAAGCCGCAGCAGCCGCCTTCGGCGACGCGGGCTCATCGCCGGAGCCCAGCTGCAAGGTGCCCAGCTGGAGCTGCGCTTCCTGCTGCTGCGCTGAAGTGCTGGTTGGCTGCAGGACTGCGTCATCGAGCGAGTCCGGAAGTTGGATCAGCTCCAATAATCTCGATTTCTTGTTTGGTCCGTCATTCGAGCCCGCAGCGTTCGGACTTGTAGAAGACATTTCCGAAGGCTGTGTGCACTACTACCACTAGATGCTAGCTAAAGCGAGCAATAAAATTCTACGTCGAATATCAAGCAATACGTGCAGTGGACATGTCAACTATAGCTAGGTAGCTGCGAAAGATCAATGGAAAACTGTAAACCCAGCTTAGCAACTTTCACCAGATTCCAGCTAAGTTGCTTAAAAGTCTATTGCACCGCGCTGCATCTGTGAGCGGAGTGCAGCTCAACCGCTTGCTACAAGTCGCAAGCAGCACGGACAGTGTCAAACACGGTGTGGCAAAGGTATATAGCTGAGCATGGTGGATACTTTGTTGTGCACATGCAAAGCAAGTAGCTTTACTTTGAGCTATGATTTTGAGTATATCCAACATCTGACTTGCCACGGCACGGAGGTACGGCATACACACTCCGGGCCCAAAAAGGTGTCCGATTTAAATCTAGTCATCTGCGATCAATGCTGCAAAGGGTAGAAGTCGTCCGTGCACGAAAACTGTGCAGAGGCGCGGTATCAGGGCATGTCCAAGCACGGACACGGTACACGGGTGCACCAAATACACTGCCGCAAGGCGTTCAGGGGAATGCAGCACTGTGCCCCCAAGCGCGTTACGAGTCCCAGAGCTCATGCGGCTATGATGAATCAGGATTCACAAATTACGGCATCTGGCCTCTTTTCACAGTCATGTACGGCGAGTAACGACGTTAGCATGGCGTCAGCCGCATTTCACGACACGAGCATGGACTGACACACACTGACTGGCAGAGAAGTCCAGAGCTATCTTCGTCCTGTATCTTTCCGCGAATCACCAGGAACCGGGTATAATCTTGTGCAGTGGGTTATGGAAGTGGACCAGGTTGTCACAGTCGCTTCACAGGTGCCAGGTTTGCGCTCGGTTCCCCCCATATTTCCCCCTCCCCACCACCACCACCACCACCACCACCGCCAGGACATCGTCATTGATCCCTGTGGGGTAACGAGGCCCGCAGCGAAGGAATGATGGCGTTGCTATTAAACAATTCTTACTGTTACTTCAAAAACCGACGATTTACGACAGGGTACGGTCGTACAAGGGGAACCGACTTTCACATCGGTTGCTAGCCGTACAGGCTAGACAGAGTGTCCATCCTACCCCAGGGGCACCCTCGGAAGGGCGCCAGAAGCTTGCCGTGGCGGCACCAGAAGGCAGGGAGAGGGCGCCGGAGCTGAGCAGGCTGGAGAGGATGAGGACAGCCACGCCGGCCGCAAGCAGTCGTCACAGCGGGGCACCACCAAGAGGACCAGTCACCAAACCGCTCCTGCCGCGCCACCAAGTGGAGCAGGGTCTGCGCCCGGGGGTCTGCGGTCACGGATGCCCTGCGCAACAGCATTGTGACTGAGGACGCCGACGAGCCCTCAGCCCGCTGCCTCCTCACGGTGGGCTGGCCCGTCGGCGCCACGGCGGCCACCGTCAAGGTGCAACTTGCGACGTGGTTCGCCGGCCTGCGGGTCCTTTCCGTTGAGGGCTAGACCGCGCCCACCTCGCTTCCCGGCTTGCGTGAGGCCCAGGGCATCCTCGCCCGGGTCGTCCCCAGTGAGGAAGCCCCGCTCCCAGCGACGAGCGCCTTCCAACTGCGGCTGCACGGGCCCTTTGGCTTTGTCGTACAGGCGCGCGACGTCGACTACGACCAGCACCGCCTGCAACACGCCATGATGCCCCCCCGGTGCGGGTGCCGGTGCAGCGTGGGGGGGAGGCTCGGGTTCTCGCGGGCCTCCGCCGCCCCGCCCTTCCCGCCCCCCACCCGGCGGCTGGCGGGTCGGGGGCTGGCGGATCGGCCGCGGGCTCCGTGGGTGCGGATGGCCGCCCCGCCCCCGGCCCGGCCTTTGGCGCCGTAGGCCTCCCGCGGACCCGTCCTTCAGTACCGTGCGATGGATTCGATGTACGCTTGATGTTTGCTAAGTTGTAAGTATCTAGCTACGACCGCGTCACCGCCAGACCGACCCAAACTGACAAATGAGCGCGACAGCACAACAACGATACGAGCACCCAGTGGGGTGTCATCAGTTATATGTACAATGGCACGCTTTTCCATGTCCATAGCACGACCGGAGCACACGTCCTCTTGGTGGACACGAGAGGCGTGCGGACCTGTGCGGACAGTGACAGGGACCTGTGTTTCAACGAGGAAGGGTGCACAGGCGCACGGCGCAGGCACACGGATGTGCACCTGGCGCTGCTCAGCGCGACTTGCATACTAACACTTACCGTTGGTTGCATGAATGCCGCGTGTTCACCCGTCACTCAGGGCCATCAAATCGCCGATTCAAACCGGCGATGCTGGTTTCACTTATCACTGAAGCTGGCAAATACGGTTTTATCGTTGTTGTACAACTCTAAGGGTCTACCGGAAATTTTCAAAGTATACAGGCAAACATGTTATCAAGTGTCCGGAGTGAACCAAGCAGTAGGCTACAACAAAGGTCATACATTGTGCAGTGTCATTTGCAGACCTTATAGACGCCAACTTGCGGCAGGTGTTTTGCGCGCGTGCGCGAGCAGAAAGATGTCCCAACTGGAGCTGCTTGGCACTACGCTCCTCGATCATGTGCATAAGGGGCCCAACCAGGTTAGCCTTGCCCATCGTGCCAGACGCGTCTAAGGCAACGCTCTAGATTTGCCACCCGGGGCACAGCGATGACAACAGAAATCAAGATAATTTTATTTCTTGCAGTCATCAAATTGCTATATCTGTGCTTGTTCGGCCAACTAATGGTTGCAACCCTTGCTTCTCGCACTTCGGACCCCCAGGCCGGCAACAAAAGTATGCTGGCGTACAACAGCTTGGTTGGAATCCCAGGGTACACCGGTTACATTTCAGCGGGAGCTACTGTCCAGGTGCCGGTGAAGGTCCAGGACCACACTGGGCGACCCGCGAGCACGCTGGCCACCGAGCAGCTAACAGTCAATAGCGTGGACCCAAGAAAAGCATCGTTGTGAGTTCCCACCACACAGGTGCCTTCTGCACGCGCCCTGACATCGGGCGCCGGGAGAGGAGGGGGTGTGGGGGCGGGGCGCAGACTGGCAGCCGCCTCATCCGTCCCCAGATACACCGTGGAGGTGCAGCCAGAAAGCGCTCGGGGTGTCTCGTCTCACCATTGGGGCATCCTCGCTGCGTGCCGCCGTCGCGGTGTCGGTCTGCTGGCCTGACCGTGGCCGAGATCCCCCTTTGGGCATCCGGGGTATTTGACGTTTTCTGCGGCGTGTGGGACGAACCCCGTTCTCTGGACCCCGTCTGCTCCGCGACCGCATCATCCCGCGCCATCCCGCACCCTCTTCGCCGCACTGCCACCCATACGCCCTTTCCCGTTTCGGCCCATCTCATCGCCCACCCGCGCTACCCCCTTCACGGCCCCCCGCTTTCCCAATACCATTACCAAAGCTCACGTCTTACTCGCGACTCCCCCTTTCACTCTTTTCCTCTTCCCCTCCTCCCCCTTCCCCTCCTGCCAGGTATGCGGACGACTTCCGCAAAATCCCCAGCGACACGCACCCGCCCTCCAAGACGGGCGGCGGCTACTGGATCCCCGACCGAAAGCTGCCCGCCGCAACCCCCTTCACCGCCACCTCTACCTACCGCGCCGAGGTGCTCCACGGCGGCGACACCGCGTCCGCGCAACTGGCTCGTGCCGAGGGCCTTGCCTGCACGCTGGTGGGCTACGAGGCGGCGCGGCAGCGGGCGGGGGAGGTGCGCCGAAGCATCAGCGCGGACCCGCGCAGCCGCGCCGAGTCGACCGTGCGCGGGCTGAGCACGCAGACCGTGCCTCGTCCCGGCAGCGGGGGCAGCATCCTGGACACGCAGCGCAAGTCGCTGGCGGCCACCGCTGCAGCCACCAGCGCTCAGGCCTCCTCCAACGTCATGTGCTCACCGGAGCGGAGGCCACCCACGGTGCCGACCGCCGCCGGCGAGCTGCCGGGCTACCAGACGACGTACGGCATCATGACGGACAAGACGGCGCGTATCGCGACGGATTCGGCGCTGGCGGGCCCACGCGACCCGCAGATGGGCGACCCACGGTTCAAGGTCCTGCCGCGCGTCATGAATCCGGGCATGTGCCGCACGTATTCGACGTACGGTGCGGATTACGGCGGCGAGGGCCACGACCCCATGACTCGTCAGGCGCCGGACAAGACCGTCATGACGCGGCTGTCCACCACTCGCGACCTGGCGGCGGGCACCACGCGCAACGTGTGCCACATCCCGCGCTACACCGGTCACATCCCCGCCTCGGCGTACGCCACACCGGAGGGTGCCGTGCAGGGCGAAGCGGCCGAGCCGCGGCCCGACCACAAGGCCCGCTCCCTGCCGTACCAGCTGGACCAGTACCCGCGGGGCCGGCTGCCGGGCTACACGGGCTTCAAGCCGCAGGCCGCGCGTAACGTGGACCCGGACCACGGGGTGCGGATACCGTCTGCGGTGACGACGACCGGCGAGCAGGGTCTGGCGGTGACGGGCGGGGAGCAGCTGACGCAGGAGCGCGCGCACAACATCAACAGCAACGCCGGACTCATGACGTTCTTCACAAACTCGTTCGCGGGGACGGAGTTCGTGTCGGACAACGGTCTGGCAAACGCGCACGTGAGTGCGGCAGTACGGTAGTACGGCACCACGCAACCCGCGCCGCGGGGCGGCTGGGGGCAGCGGGGGCACGTGGCTCTGGGGGCTGTGCCCGCTCCGTCGTCGCGTAGTGTATACTTTGTTCGGTGAAGTGAAAGACAACCAGTGCGACGGATTCAATTTGAGCTGGATTGGATTTGATTCATTTTCTGCTTTCCGCAACGCCCTTCTGTTGCGTTGCCCGATCGGTTGGGCAGCACGTCGCACCTGAAACCAAGAACTGCCAAACGCTCACCTCCCTGGCCCCCCCTGATCCCCGGCCCCCCCATTTCCTCGCTGCACAGTTGTACTACCGTCAAGCAAAGAGCCAGGGCAAGCTGGGCATCCGTACATCGCAGCCGAGCAAACTTACGGTGTACGGCGCGCCCTTCCGCTCGGCAGCAAATATGGTTTAACGGAGGCGAGCGTTGGGCAGCGGGGCGTTTCCTCCCCTCCTTCTGTGGTTGTTCTTGGTCTTTTCAGCTGGGTGGGTGTTCTTATCGATGGGGCCCCGGTGCGTCAGCCGATGTGGAGGCCGGCTTGCCACTGCTGCCGCCGCTGCTGCTGCAGCTGCGGTGGCGCGATGGTGGCGGGCGGGGGGGGGGGGCTGCGCGCCGCTCGGATCAGCGGCGCCCACAGGTCTAGGAATTTTACGGTACTTGTAGCACGATATGGACTTGGGGCGCCGAAAGGCGCTGCCTTTTGTCCCCCTGCACTGTCATGGACCGCTCAATAGCACGCAATGGCTCTCGAAGACGCGGCGTTGGCCGCGGGCCGTGACTGCTGCTGCTATTGCGGCCGGTGGCCAGGAGCAGGCCGCAGGGGCTGCAGTTGGCGATTGGCAATCACGGGGTTGGGAGGTGCCAGCACGGCGCGGCCCGCACGTTGGAAGCAAGCATCCCTATGGCTGGCTGGTTGGCTGGCTGGCTTGCAGGCAGGCTACAGCAGGTTTAAGCGCAGGCACGGCATACCAGGGTCAGTTGGACATGCGGGTTGTCGCTCTGGGGAAGGGACAGGGGGGGTGCAAGAGGTCCGCTTGCGCTTATTTATTTACGCCGCTCAGTGGAGCCGGTCCGGAGTTGGGTTGGGTCCGCGGCCCGGCTGGGAGCTGCCCTCGCCGCTGTGCAGCCCGCCAGGTCCACGCGCCCCATCAGGTCACTGCCGGAACGGACCAGCCCGGTGGCCCCACTCGCTGGCGGTCACGCACCCCGTCGGACGGGGCACGGGCTGGCGGGAGAGCAGATAAAACCAAACCATGCATGAACCAGGGCTCACGGGTTGGGCAGGAAGACATGCGGGCGGCTCACCAGGGTGTTCTCCACCAGGGTGTATGCAGGTTTCCATTGGCGGGCAGGAGGGGGGAGGGGATGACGCTCGTGCGTGTGGGAGGGAGGGACGGAGTGCCATCCGTCCAAGCGCAGGCAGGGGCGGTGCTTGCGGGCGCGCGGTTGCGGTTGCGGTGTGCACCCGGCTTTGGTGGGGCAGGGCGTGAGTCCTTCAAGCGGGCGGTGCGGCCCCCCCCCTTGCTTTCTGTGTGTTGGTGTGTCCAGCTGGCGCGCGGTGCTGCAGGGTTGGGGATGGGGGGTTGGCTTGTGGGATGGGCGGCGACTCCGGAGGGCGTTGCTGCCGGGGTCTGGTTGGGTCGGGACCGTGTGGCAGGTAGGGCCGGTCGGGCGCGGAGCTGCCATGTGCTTCGGTCGCCATCGCAGCTGGGTCCGCGGGTGAGCAGCGGCAGAAGGCAGCTCGGACAACCCCAAGTCGGCTCGCACGCTCGCTCTCGCTACGGGCCTTCACTCCGGCGACTGCAGCGCGAGGTTCAGGGCAGTGATGGCGGCGCGATGTGGGGGCGTGGCAGGAGGCCGTTTGCGTCTGGATTCGGGGGGCTTTCAATTATATCACGGCCAGCGGCCGCTAGCGCAGAGTGGCGGTGGTTCATCCGTTTGCCGGTGGCTCTCTTCGTCGCCCGGGCTGCCGCTTGTCCGTTCAAGGCGGGTGGCTGCTGCGGGGACACGTGCATGGACGGACGGATGCCTGCGTTTCACCGCCGTGATACCGGCAGGCACCGCCGAAGAGTCATCCATGCATGCGCCCGGTGTGTTGGGAGTGATCTGGGTAGCATTGTGATATTCCCGGGGGGGGAGCGTAAAGTTGATCCCAGTGCGATCAAAACGTGTTGGATGGTTTGTAGGGTACCCGTGTTGAGATCCAGAAAGGTTGCTGCGTGAGAGGGTGCCTGCGTGCGCTACGCTTGGTGGATGGTTGGCGGGACGCTGCTTTGGCGAGCTACGAGCCCAAGGACGATTGTGTTGGTGGCGGATGCTGTACTGGGAGGTACGGGCCTGGGCGACGGCGTTACGCTTTCGTGAGGCGCGTCTTGCGAGTTGAGGAGCCACCCCGTAGTGTGTACATCAAATGACACGACAGAGACGTAGAATGAGACATCATTGTCATCTTGACGAGCGATTGATTGCGGCCATACACGAAACTGTGGGACGCGGACTACGCTTAGGAGGCGGGCGTCCGGTACGACTTTAGCTGGCGTGCCGTACGTTCCATTGTAATAATTCTGCACAGCAGCTTGCACCGATTCACACCGCGGCTAACGCGTGTATTAATGTGCATGGATGCATCGCCTACAGCTACCGTACCGTATGATAAATCCAGATAAATTACCTACGCACGGTCGAGCCGAAGCCGACCCAGCTCGGAGCCAAGGGGAGGGCCGGAGCAGCCCGTCGAACGCCAGTTTACATTACAGTCGTGTTTCATACGTGCTTCCCCTGGACAGTCGCGCGACGCGTCGCGAGCAATAATTACGTTGTACGGTCACCACGCTGCCCCAGACAAAAAACAGTTAAGCCCAGGTTTGTGCTCACAAACCCGGGTACATTGCAATTCACCGTGCTGTTTCGGGTGCAGTGGCGACTGGTCAGAAGATAACGTAAATGCGTAAAATTTGGCCGCAGTAGCATACACATGTCTGGAGCAGTGGAGTTGTAGAGCCTACATGAGTTTGCCGGTAGTTAGTTGTACCGGGGTAAGGAGTCATATTGACCCATTAGGGGCAGTTAGGGGTGTCTGGTACATTGTAACGGTGAGGTTCTCTGTTACGGGGTACAACCAGTTCGGGGGGGGGTATGGTGGGAAGGGGTCCTATGACGCCGTATCGGGGGATGGAGTCCTATGGACCCATTATGCGTGGACTAAAACACCGTAACGGTGAGGTTCTATGTTGCGTGGCTTCCCTGTTGGGGGATTTATGGGGTACAGAGGTCCTATGGCGCCGTACTGGGGGGGGGGCTGATCTAGGGCGTCATGCAGCCTCTCCCCTTGTCGGGGCGCTCCAAGCGGGGCTACAGGTCTGCTACAAATTTTCCTTATTTAGGTGCAGGTGTAGCGTGTAGGTGTGTACCTCATTCTGCAGCTTGGGTGATGCAACGTGGGGTGGTGGGTGCACGTCACCCATGCCCCGCCGGGTTGAGTCCGTTCCCCGAATGTGCGGATTGCGGCACCGATGGGTGGACCATGATGCGAGCCCACCGCGAGGGGGGCTGCAGGCCGTGCTGCGTTGCGCTGTGTTGTGGTGCGCTGTGCTGCGTTGCGCTGTGTTGTGGTGCGCTGTGCTGTGCTGCGCTGTGCTGTGCTATGCTGCTCTGTGCTGTGCTGTGCTGCCATGTACGCCACTAGGTTATCCGCGGCAGGTATCCAGCTGGGCGGCCCCTCCCCTCACTGCTGGGCAGCGTCGCCAACCCGTCAGCCAACCCGTCGCCAACCCGTGGGCTGCTTTGGCGACCAGCAGGGGGTGCACTCCGGGGCCTTCACCTCCCTCTGGGTCCCTGTTTCCGAGTTTTCTTATTATAATCCCTCTTCGCACGTCGTGTTTCATTGTGCGGAAAAGGAAAGGGCTCGTGCAACAGGTAGCTGCTGTCGCCACCTGACGAGCTGGGCCATCCGTTTCGTTCACAGCGTTCTCATTGTTTCGGCACACTATGAAAGTAGCCAGGATCATGAAGGGTGCTAGAATGCTAGAAGTAGGCAAGCAACAATGAGGACCTGTTGATTGCCGACTCCTCAACAGTGAATAAGAGCTAAGGATGATGCCCACCTCGTTCGGCCGAGCGCCGATGCGAACGCGAGGCCGAGGCGAGTCCCTCGTCCAACAATCGAACTCCAAGAGCAATGTCGTGAATCACTACGGGTTCGCAAGCTCCCGTCGAGGCCCCGACTGGACTGAAAGTCGCGTTGCATCGAAGCCCAAAAGCGCAGCGTGTGCTGTGCCGGGCGTCCCAAAGTACGGTGCGAACGGGCGAACTGAGGTTTGAGCAGAAAAAGACGCGTCGGCGTTGCTCAGCAGCGCTCCATCGCACCTTTTGGCTTTCAGTCTGCTCACACCCAGGGGGCGCGCGGAACATTCCGCGCTTCGCCACAGCATCGATTCCGCCGCCAGCCGCATTCAATATTTTTCGGTCGCTTGTCTTTCTACGCGGGAGGAGAGAAATCGTCGGGCCGAACGGGCTTTGGACAACATCTTCTCCTCCTGGTGTAGCCCTCTGTAGCACAGCCGGGCAGCAGCAGCAGCAGCCGCAGCAGCAGCAGCTTTTTTTGGAATCCAGAATCGCAGAGGTGTTACGCGAGGACGGCCTTCATCCCCATCTCAGGCCAGGTCCGGCTCGGGTGACCAGGGATGGGCTCTTGCAGCTGCTCACGTGGAGCTCTCCGGTGCGAGAGAAACACCGCCGCAGAGAGCGCTCACCGCAGCACAACAATGCTGCTGCTGCTGCTGTAGTCCAATTTCGCGGTCCGCCGACCCGGGTCGGGTCCGGTCACAATTTCAGAAGCGGCGGCCCATGGGTCACAATCCCGATTCCTTCACTTTGTCCGCGAGCCGGATGTCCGAACCCGCTTCCTGGTCATGTATGTCGAGTGGTCTCGCCAAGTGCCAACCCATCCTCCATCCTCTCCCATTATTTGGCCCGCGCCTCCTCTCCCGGTCACGCTCCCTTGCCCCGCAGGGCTTGCCGCCTTAAAAGGGACGAAATTGGGCGGCAAGAGTGAACGACAGGCTGTAATTGAGAGCGTGTAATTGCTTCAAGGAAGTTAGGAAGTTATAGCACGTGAAACGCACAACGGCTGCCCCTTTTACGGATCTTTTCTCAGCAAAATGGCGGCAGTGCAGTTCCAATCGGCCGATCCGCCCGCGTCGAGCGACGGCGCCATCGGCCAAGAGCGCCATCCGCCACCCACAGCCGGCGGCGGCGCCGCCGACGACGACGGTCGCGCCGCCTTCACTCGGACCCTGGATTCGCTTCCGTCGCTGCCGAGGCTGAAACCCTGCGAGACGGTGGTCCAGTTGCCGCCGGCCGACCCGCGGGTCAGTGGCGCCATGCTGCCGCCCGACTACAACCGCCGCGCACTGGCGCTGCTGGTTCGGATGGCGGCGGCCGCCGTACTTTTTGGGGCGACGGCGGTGGCGGTGGCGGCGGCGGTGGTGTGGGCGCTGGGCCTGCGGTCGCTGCTCGTTTTGTGGGTGGCGGCGGAGGCGGCGTTCGCGGTGTACTTCAAGCACAAGTGAGTTTGAGTGGGTTTACACGTCTGCAAGGCTGGACGGGACCGTTCTGGCCCCCATGTCCGGGAGAGGCTGTGTTGTGTGTTCCCTTGCTCGCGCGCCAACTAACATTAAAACTGAAACTGAAACTTGAGATAACCTCGGGTGAGCTTACGTGCGGTAGCATTGATCCACCACGCCCACGCCCACCCGCATCACCTGCACGACCAGCACGTGCATCCGTGACAATCGAGGGGTCGCGTTTCCACCCGCGGCCTGGGTAAGGGCGGGGAGGGGAGGGGGGGATGCAGGTACTCTTCAAGTGGGGGCAGGTGCATGGCACACCTGTAGAAACACATTGAAGCCCCGCCCCGCCGCGCTGCAGCGCTCCATGATGCTCCCCCCTTGCCCCATGACCGCGACCCGACTCCGAGCCCTGTCCTCAACGGCGTCACATCAGACATCACCCTCCCCGGCCCCGACCCCGACCCCGCCCACCCCCCTTGGGTTGCCGGCCTCCCCGCCCCCCCCCCTGCCCCCATGCTCCCACCTGTTGGCAGTTCCTGACGCATGTCTCCGCCCAATCCACCCCTCCCCTCCCCTCCCCTCCCCTCCCGGGTCAGGTATTCCACTCTTAACGCCCAGCCGCCGCGCCACGCCCCCGACGAATCACACGACCCACTGCGGGCCTTCAACCGCCTGCTGCAGGTGAGTTGAGGGAGTTGAGTGAGTTGAGGGAGGGAGGGCGTGTGTGTGACTGTGTGTGTGTGGTACGTGTGCGTGTGTGTGTGTGGTACGTGGTGCGCCCCAGCGGGGTAGCTGACCGGGTTTGAATCGGCAGCAGCATTTGCTCCTTTCCCTTCCCCCTTTCCCCATCGCCCTCCCTGCCTCCCCTCCCCTCTCCTCCCTCATGGGTTGCACCATCGTCCTCCGAACACGTACGGACGTACGGACGGACGCAGATCTCCCGGCACTCGTCCTTCGTGCTCGACGTGGAGGACTACCTGTCCCGCTGGTTCTGCGGGGCCGACCCGCGGGTCATTCGGCAGGACAACCTGGCCGACCTCATTGCGTACGGCTTCTGGTACAAGAGCAGGTCGGTCGGCGCCGCGCAATGTACCGGCGTGCGTTTCCGCAGGCCGGTCGCTTTTTATATGACATTTGGACACCCAACATCTTTTCTCTCGCCAACATCTTCTCGCGAATAATGTACCTGCCGTGTACTTGCCGTGGCAAACGTTCCACGGCAACGCAACGCGGGCGGCATATTGTGCCCCCCACCCCCGGGGGGGGGGGAACGGTCTGGCCACTGGTCACCGGTGTCTGTCCGCCAGGGCCAAGAAGAAGTATGCGTATGAAGATATCAGTTGCCGTACTGTACGACGTCTCCTTTCGCAGCCAGCACCGTGGGCCAATGCACGCCCTCGCCTCCCAAGGTCCAAGCCCGCCCCAACCCAACCTGCGTGCCCTCCCCCCCCCTCAGGCAGGAGATGGAGGCATGCGGCCAGGGCCCGCTGCTGCGCGCCTGCGTGACCCACATGCAGTCCACCATGGGCTTCTCACTGCCCCCCGGCCACACACCCGGGCTGCAGGTCATGACACATCTTTGGGAGCCGCTGAGAGTCATGTACAGGTGGGGGTGGGTGGGAAGGCGGGGCCCCGAGGACCGAGTTAGCGATGGAGGGGAACTGAGGGTGGGGGCCAACTGACAACAGGCAACTGGCAACTAGAAACTGGCAGGGTGGGTAGTGGTACTTTGGTACGGCAAGGCATTGCCGTACTTGTGCCGATGTGCCGCGCCTCGACGCCCCTGGTCCGTGGTCCCCAACCTGGCGACTTGACGGCTTCCCGTATGGCCCCCGCTCTCCTTGCGTGCTGTCGTACAGGCCGGTGCTGTGGTACGGCATCACGGAGGTCCTGGCGCTGCTGTGCCGTACGGTGCTTCTGGCTCTTGGCTTCCGCCTGGGCTCCATCACCACCGACCAGGCGGGGAGCATCATGGTCGCAACCACCACCACAACCACCACAACCACCACCACAACCACCACCACCGGAGTCGGAGTCGGGGGTGGCGGAGGCGACACGGTTCCGGTGGTGTTTCTGCACGGCGTGGGCCTCGGGATCCTGCCGTACACCAACTTGCTGAGGTGGGTGGGTGGGTGGGTGGGTGGTGGGTTTAATGGATGGGCGGTGCTGCGGCGAATGGGGTCGACTGCTTGCGCGCGTTGTCTCTCCCAACGCCCCAGAGGCCATGGCCTGCGAACTATAGCCCCAGTGCACCCCCCCACACACACCTGTCCCCGCCCCTCCCCTTCCCTCCATCCTCTGCACTGTCCTGCGATGCGCTGAGCTACCGTTGTGCTGTGTGCTGTGTGCTGTGTGCCGTGCTGTGCTGCGCTGCCCCGAGGTGACACTACCGGTACGCCATGCTGTGTTCTACGGCTGTACTGCGCTGTCCTGTGTTCTGTTCTGCCCTTCTGCGCTCCACCACCCTCCGCCCCTCCCCTCCCCTCGCCTCCCCGCCATCCGCTTCGTTCCTTCACTACCTCGCCAACCCCACGCGCGCTGCCCTCCCGTGCTTCCACGCCCGTGTGCTCCTCACCTTCGGCCTCCTAAATCGCATTACGGTACATCCCCGCTGCCCTCCTTCCCACCCTCCTCCCCTCCCTCCCTGCCTGCCCTCCCTCCCTCCCTCCCTCCCTCCCTCCCTCCCTCCCTCCCTCCCTCCCTCCCTCCCTCCCTCCCTCCCTCCCTCCCTCCCTCCCTCCCTCCCTCCCTCCCTCCCTCCCTCCCTCCCTCCCTCCCTCCCTCCCTCCCTCCCTCCCTCCCTCCCTCCCTCCCTCCCTCCCTCCCTCCCTCCCTCCCTCCCTCCCTCCCTCCCTCCCTCCCTCCCTCCCTCCCTCCCTCCCTCCCTCCCTCCCTCCCTCCCTCCCTCCCTCCCTCCCTCCCTCCCTCCCTCCCTCCCTCCCTCCCTCCCTCCCTCCCTCCCTCCCTCCCTCCCTCCCTCCCTCCCTCCCTCCCTCCCTCCCTCCCTCCCTCCCTCCCTCCCTCCCTCCCTCCCTCCCTCCCTCCCTCCCTCCCTCCCTCCCTCCCTCCCTCCCTCCCTCCCTCCCTCCCTCCCTCCCTCCCTCCCTCCCTCCCTCCCTCCCTCCCTCCCTCCCTCCCTCCCTCCCTCCCTCCCTCCCTCCCTCCCTCCCTCCCTCCCTCCCTCCCTCCCTCCCTCCCTCCCTCCCTCCCTCCCTCCCTCCCTCCCTCCCTCCCTCCCTCCCTCCCTCCCTCCCTCCCTCCCTCCCTCCCTCCCTCCCTCCCTCCCTCCCTCCCTCCCTCCCTCCCTCCCTCCCTCCCTCCCTCCCTCCCTCCCTCCCTCCCTCCCTCCCTCCCTCCCTCCCTCCCTCCCTCCCTCCCTCCCTCCCTCCCTCCCTCCCTCCCTCCCTCCCTCCCTCCCTCCCTCCCTCCCTCCCTCCCTCCCTCCCTCCCTCCCTCCCTCCCTCCCTCCCTCCCTCCCTCCCTCCCTCCCTCCCTCCCTCCCTCCCTCCCTCCCTCCCTCCCTCCCTCCCTCCCTCCCTCCCTCCCTCCCTCCCTCCCTCCCTCCCTCCCTCCCTCCCTCCCTCCCTCCCTCCCTCCCTCCCTCCCTCCCTCCCTCCCTCCCTCCCTCCCTCCCTCCCTCCCTCCCTCCCTCCCTCCCTCCCTCCCTCCCTCCCTCCCTCCCTCCCTCCCTCCCTCCCTCCCTCCCTCCCTCCCTCCCTCCCTCCCTCCCTCCCTCCCTCCCTCCCTCCCTCCCTCCCTCCCTCCCTCCCTCCCTCCCTCCCTCCCTCCCTCCCTCCCTCCCTCCCTCCCTCCCTCCCTCCCTCCCTCCCTCCCTCCCTCCCTCCCTCCCTCCCTCCCTCCCTCCCTCCCTCCCTCCCTCCCTCCCTCCCTCCCTCCCTCCCTCCCTCCCTCCCTCCCTCCCTCCCTCCCTCCCTCCCCGCCTCCCTCCCCCCTACTGCCCAGGTGCCTGGTCGCCGCCGGCCTGCCGGTGGTTGCGGTGCAGTACAAGCACGTTTCCATGCGCCTCTGCTCCATCATCCCCTCCGCCGACGATGTCGCGGCGGCGGTGGTGGGCCTTATGGATCAGCTGGGGGTGGAGCAGGTGGGGGGGGGGGCGGGGGGGGGAGGGAGGGAGGGAGGGAGGGAGGGAGGAGTGGAGGGGCGGTGTACGCGGGTGAGCGGACCCGTGGGGCTTGAGGGCTGCTGGGGGGCGGGGGCGGGAGTCACGGTGATTACACGCTGTACGATAGCGGTGCGATAGCCGGGGTGGCAATGTGGTCTGTTACGCCTCGGAAGGCAATTGAGGTCTTCCCTCGTTCGCTCGCTCGCTTGCTGTAAAGCCATCGGGCCGGGTGCGGTCATGCCCCCACCCCCACCCCCACCGCCCTGCCGCCCTCCAGAGTCTCCCCATTCGGCACCCGCTGTAGTATGCCCACAACGCACCGGTCTCTTCGCCTTGACCTTTGCTCGCCTGGCCTTGCACGCCTGGCCTTGGCGGCTGGTACCCTACAAGCCAACCAACCTACCGGTATAAACCAGCCAACCAACCGCAACCGCGCCTCGAGCTTCAAACCTTGTCGGTTACCCATGGAGGTCTCGCCCCTCATTGCCGTACCGATCGTACTGTACAGGCCTGCGTGGTGGCCCACTCGTACGGCACCTTTGTGGCTTCTCGCCTGGCTCAGACGTACGGCTCGCGGCTGCAGAGCCTCGCGCTGCTGGACCCCGTGTGCTTCGGGTGAGGGGGGTGGGGGTGGGGGGGGGGCGGTGGGGAGTTGGCACGGGCGTACGGGGGCTGCGACTGAATCATGGCATCATCAGACGATGGAGTGGCAACGTGTCTGGAACACGTGACTTGCAGACTGTAAAGGTGCGACCCTACTGGCAGTCGTCCGCTTCCAACCGATCAAACCCACGTTCCCACCCCAGAACCTATCCATTCCTGCCCGCAACCCGAACCCTAAACCCCGCAACCCCCCTCCCCCGCAACCCCGCTCCCCCTCCTCCTCCTCCTCCTCCTCGGGAGCAGCATGTTCCTGCCGTCACTGCTCGCCAACTTCATCTACCGCCCGCCCCGTACGAGCAGCATTCGGCACTGGATCCAGGTACGAACAGAACAAGATACCGTACAGCGCATATGAGTCTTCTGAAACGCCCGCATGCCGCATCGGTGCGCCGTGCATTGCATTGTTGCGAAAGGTTTAAAAGTTGCACCAAGTTGGGAACTCGTGCGGCACCTTTAGCGTCCCAACTGTCCCAACCAACCTGGAACTTCTAACCGCCAACTGCCAACTGCAGGACCACATCCGCGCCTTCGTATCCCGGGACCTCCATTGCGCCGCCGCCATGTGCCGCCGGTTCTATTGGTCCGAACTAAACCTCTGGCCACATGTACGACTGTACGACAATAGGGCGTGGTGGCATGGGCGCTCTTTGTATTGAGAGGTCGCACCGGACAAGAGGGGGGGGGGCTCGAAAGACACATGCCATTCATGTCATGAACAGGTGCCTTAACAACGCCGATAATGTACCAGTTAGATAGATAAGTAGATAGTGTATGTCTGCATCGGTTTGTTAAGAGACGCGAAGACGAATTGTCCGGGACGATTTTGTTGCGCTGGGCATGCTTTGCTTGCCTGGTCGTCCTATTTCTTGCGCTCCCTCGCCCGCATAGCTGCTGCTGCTGCTGCAGCTGCTGCACGTTTTCGTCTCATTGTTTCAGAGCAGAGTGAAGCAGAGGCGCTCCTCCACTGTTGAAGTCTTACCCCCTCCTTCCCGCCTTCCCCCGACACCTGTGCCCCCGCGCACACCCGCAACCCGTCGCCTGGCCCGCACCCCGTTCGCCGTCGTACTCCGTGCAACAGCACCTGCCCTGCCGTACGCTGATCTCCATGGGCGGCGGTGACGAGCTGGTACACGTGGACGCGGTGAGGCGAGGAACGGTTGCCGTGCGGTAGTTGGAAGTTGAAGGTTGGCGGTTGCGCGGTTGAGAGCGTCGGCTTGATGGTATGGATTGTGGAGGCCACAGCCTCTTGACAAATTATACCGAACGAACAACCGACCGGTGACCATTGCTGTGGGCGATAGACTTACTCGTTGCAGCAGCGCGCAGTTGCCAAACTTGTCGTATTATCTGTGCGGTCGGTCAAAATGACAGATTTCCCAACCGCCAACCGTTTTCAGGTGATGGAGTTTGTACGACACTACGCCGCCAAGGTGCTGTTCCACCCCGACCACTCGCACGCGCAACTACTGCTCGACCCGGCCTGGCAGCAGCAGGTCAGTACGGCATTGGTTTCGTGCACGTCGTGCGGGTACGTCGTACGGCACGGCTGCGGGACGAGCGTCAGGAGGCGTCTATTGTTCCGGAAAGTAAAGCGGAGGGTGCGGGGCCCCGGGCGCCAGATGGTTTCTCAAGGCCTTATGTCATGCCTCATGCGACGCTCAAACTTCTTCACGCCCCCTCTGTTCTTCCCCTCCGTCGTACTTGTCGTACTTGCCGTACCGCCAGCTGGTGGCCGACGTGCTGTCCATGGCGAGCTCCGGTGTCGGTGCAGCGGGTGCCCGGGAGGTGCAGCGCCGCCTCACCGCTCAACCGCCGCTGCTGCCACAGCCGCAGCCGCAGCCGCTGCCGCAGCCGGCGACGCCCACTCCAGTGACCCAGCCGTCGCCGCAGCAACAGCAGCCCGCGGCGGCGGCGACGGCGGCTCCGCCGCCGCTGCAGCCCCAGCGCCGGATCACGGTTTCGGAGCTGCAACTGCTGCTCCGGCAGCAGCACCGCCAGCAGCAGCAGCAGCAGCAACAGGACGGGAGTACGGCAGCGGCGGCGACGGAGGAGGGCGTAGCCGCGATCGCCTCGGACCTCCGCCGCTTCCTCAGCCAGGGCCGTCGCACCGCCACCGCCACCGCCGCCAGCGGCCCCATGCTGTCGGCGGCGTTGGACGAGCGCCTCCGGCTCCCCCTTCCGCCGCTGCCGCTGCCGCTGCAGTTGTTGGACCTGGAGCTGAGTGAGGTGGGGCTCAACCACGCGGTGCTCATCTCGGGGGAGGACAACGCGGAGGGAGGCGAGGGCAGGACGGCGGAGGCGGCAGAGGCGGAGGCGGCAGAGGCGGAGGCGGCAGCAGGGGCGGCGGCCGCCGCCCCGGGCATCGGTGCAGGCGCAGGGGCTGGTGTGGGGGTGGAAGCGGGCGTGGGTGAACAGGGCAGGTCGGGGGCGGATGGGGGGCGCGGTGCCCGCGAAAGGGCCCCGGCGGGGGTGGAGGAGGCTGGCGCGAAGGCGGGGTCTGGGCCGGGGGTTGGAGTTGAGTCGGAGACTTAGGTGGAGGAGAAGGCGCACGCGGCGGCAGACTGGCAGTCGTGGACGAGGGCGGGCGGGTGGGAGGGGATTGTGTGGTGGTTTGAGGTGCGGGGAATGACAGCAACGCATTCGGTCGGGTGCAACCCGGGAGGGAAGGGGAGGGGACAGGGAAGGGGAGGGGGACAAGCGAGGGGCCACGCAGCCACATCACGGAGCAGGGCGGGACCAGTACTTTGTCGAAATGTGCATTTGCGTGACTTCAGTGCCTCGGGGGATCGCTTCGGGGATTCGCAGGCGGAGTTCTGGACACACTTCCCTCGTTCCCGGACACATTGAGTCCCATGTATAATGTACAATGTACAAATGCATGTGTGGCGTAACGGGGGCCCCAGCGCCACCGGGGTCCCAGCACTTGGTTTTGGGGAATAAGTCTGCAGCCGCGGCCCAGATCCCACTGATACATTTGGGGAGAGCAGTAGCTACCCACGCCGCCGGAGCATTTCGTCTTCTCTGTGTGTGGGGGGGCTGGGGGGGAGCTGGGGAGGGGGGGCGGAACGCGATGATGAAAGGGAAGGCCATAAAGTGGTTCTGATCTTCTGAAGCGATACCGGCAAGGCGGTGCCATGTGGCCCTGTGGCCCTGTGGCCCTGCGGCGGCCAACTTGTACCCTCGTGCCGGTTGTCATTACCGACCTCGAGCCCCCACCGCTGCCGGCCGAAGAGCCGAACCCCCCTCCTGACCCCAGCCGGGGGTGGGGGTGGGGGTGAGGGTGCAGCTCGGGGGGTAGGGAAGGGGCTGTGGACAGTTCGGGGAGGCCGGTTCGGAAAGAGGCACCGGCTACCACCACCACCACCACCACCACCACCACTGGCGGGCAGTTGCGGTTTGTGTAGAATACGTGGATACGTAGGTGGAGGTATGTGCAGGATTCGCGAGGGCGCATACCTTGGGCTATCGGCGTGGCGTGGCGCCCCCCCCCAACACCCCCCCCTTGCAGGGGGTCATCGAGCCCAGGTCCCTCGGGTCCACACATGTGGGCGTTTCGGGAACCTGGTACGGGGCCCTTGAAACCTGTTAGTAACGCTGCCGATCCTACTGCTTCTCAACCCGGGGCCGGGGCCGGGATGTCGAGCCGTGTTTCTTTGGCCCACACTCCCGCGGCGGCTTCTTCGGACTCCGCTGTCAGCACCTCCGCAGGGCCTGCTGCTGCTGCTGCTGCTGCTGTTTCACACGCCCACACGCTGTCATATCCGTATCGCTACTTCGCCAGCCAGGGCGACGCCTCCCCAGTGCAACTGCTGGCCGGCTCGTGTCCCTGTGCCTCGCCGCTCAGCGGGCCCGTGGGACCACATCGCCCCGCCTGACGACACGCCGACAGAGCCCAGTCCACATTCCCGCGAGGATGTGTCCCGCACTCCTCCCGCCACTCCTGCTGCACCCTGCGGCAGCCCCTGCGAACGTTCCCGAAGCCGGGTACCGGTACCTGGCAGACTGGCACTCTGGCAGGCGTGTGCCAGATACGGTAGCAGCAGACAGTGCACCAACGGCTGCGGACCAGCAGGATCCAGGGTTGGGCCAGCACCCAGCAGGGCCTGAGTGCGAGTCGGCCAGCTGGGAGGCACACACAGGGGACGAGCCCAACGGCACCAAGGGGGGCTCCAGGCTGGGTAGACTCTCCTCTACCCTCTAGGCCATGCGCTGCAGCGGCAAGCTCCAGGGAAGGGAAATGGGACCCAGCGGCCCACCGGGAACCAGGATCATCCGAAAAAAGGACGAGGAATGAAAGTATTGAGACGGGAGCGATGCAGGTGTGCAGGTGGAGGGAGGGTTTTAGGGTTTTAGGCGGGGGTGCCGCAGCCTGCACGGATCCCAGGACAGAGACGGAGCCCGACCGCGTGCCGAGTAGGTGCACAGGGGGACACGAAGGAGGGGGGGCAGTGGTACCCAACTCCCTTCCGTTCCTTTCCAATTGGTTGGCCCCGGACGGAGCTCCCTCTTGGCTCCCTGCATGCGGCTGATGCGGCAAGCGGGGTGAGGAACACGGGAGGGAGGGGCGGCTGCAGGTTTCTGGGGAGCCACCCGGTACCGCCACCGAGCGGTTGCCGTCTTAGAGCCCGGGCTCGCGGTGTCTCAGGAGCGGACAGAAGGAGCAGCAACACGATCTCGGATCCAACATGATCCAGATCCAACACGCGTTCGAATCCGGTCCACCTTAAAAAACCTCCTTATTGTCACAAGATTTCACGTATGGATACATAGGACTCGGTACGAACACCCTTCTTTAGGGCAAAGCGGTTACTGAGCAATCCAACCAGCAACACCGCTTTGGCAGTGCATGGCATACGAGGGGTCACCAAAGGGGAAACCAATGCGGTTGTCAACCGCTAACCGTGGAAACAGGAAACGGTCCAACAGCCTGTATCACGTGTCCGGCGTCCTGTCTTTCCCAGCAAAAACACAGGACATGGCAATGCACGGCACTGGTACGGCAGGCGACGCGGGCAGCCCGCGCCCTCTTGCACCACAACGCGCTATTTTCGATTAGATCAGATGGAAAGGAGGGGCGCCGGCGCTGGCATTGGCCACGTGTGTGCGTGCGCGCTCACGGCGCCAGGCGAACCAGCGAAACGGGCGACGCCTCCTGAACACCAAACAGCAGCGCGTCGCTGGCCAAGGGGGCCCTTCCAACTTCTTCGCATTTCCGCAATTCATCCCCAACCCAACCTAGAGAAAAAACACTTCTTCGCTCATGATGTGCAACCAACAGACCCGAGCACGCACCAGTATACGGGGCCTTATGTAAGAAGGTACATGCTGATTCCGCCATTGTGTCCCCTCCGTCCACCCTTGTGGGAAACTGTCTGTGGCCGCAAGGTCTGCACACGGCAAATACATAACCTAGGCAAGCCCTTTCTTTCAACACCGAACTTACTGCAACTTTGACGACTGCCGTAATCACACAAACCCTGCGTCTATCCACGCTACGTCTGTGCCGTCGCCCTGCGCCCCCACCCTCTTCGCCCTCTCTCTCTCTCTCGAGCTATCCTGGCGACCAGGATGACCCTGTTCGACTACGGACAGCAAAGCGCAGTGCAGCGCCCCACAGGCGCTGTCCGCTGAGCCCCGGGCACACCTGTTGTAAAGAGGCAGCGCCATCCGCCGAAGCCGTCATGCCACATGCAACCACCCCACCAGCTCAAGGGTCTCCGCTGTGCCCCCGCAACTCCGTACCAACGAACGTAACGGTGCAACGGGCAACTATCATAGCGCAACCACCAACTTGGCAATTCGCCGGGTGATTGCAAGACATCCCGTGAAAGGGATGCGACAGGGATGCGCGAGATGAGCCGCCGTCCCGACACGAAAGCCGGGACGTCGGCTCGCCGCGCCGGCGCTCGCCGACGCCGGCGCTCGCCGCCGTCCACGGGGCGTCATGAGGGCTCCAAAGCAGGTATGAGTGGTCGGTCGGTCAGTCAATCGGTCAGCCTTCGGTCAAAGCGGCCCTACCGCCGCGCGAACGCAGGGGCACTTGATGCACAGGCACATTGATGCACAGGCACTCCAGGCAGCCACAGCCGCCCCCACATGTGGTGTCTCTCCGGCCCCCGAGCAGGGCAGCCGCCACCAGCGGGCGACACGGCACACACCACCGTCGCCCGCCGGCCGTCCCCAGCAACCACAACACCACCACCACAGCTTCGCACCACCACCACCACCACCACCACCACCACCACCACCACCACCACCACCACACAACTCCCACAGTTCAAGTTTCATGAAGACTCTCCCTCCCCCCCTGTGCAGTCCAAACCATGCAGAGCTCCTAACTGCTTCCCGGCCGCCTCCCGCCTCCCTCGAACCGCAGCCCAACACGTTGCTCTCCTTCCACCCCCGCTACATGGAAGTGAGCACGCCCGGGAGAATGAAGGCCCGGTGGGTGTTGGAGTGGGGGGAGCAGCAGCTAATGACGGTGACGGTGCGCTGCCCTCACGCGGCTTCGCCCGCGCTGACTCCGCCGGCAACCGGCTGAGCGACAACGCGGGCCGCCTTGAGGCCCGCAGCGGGCGCCTCCGCAATGTCTGCGACGCGGCCGTCGTCCTCCTCGGGAAGGAAGTAATCGTCGTCGTCCTCAAACTGAACGGCACGAAACACACAGAAACCAACGGCAGTGGCGGAGGGGCGCGAGGGCGGTGACGCAGGTCGGCAAAGCGCGTGTGGGAGGTCAAGGGCGCGCGGGCTTCGACCTGCAAGGCTTCCGCCGGGAAAGGGCATGACCCCTGGGGGACATTCCCTGGGATCAGACCGCGGGCCCACAGACTGCGCGGATCGCCGGGTGGGGTAAAAAAATGATACCGCAGCGGAGACGGAGACGGCGTTAGCGAACGGGCCGGGGGGGGCCATCTACGCTGCGGTTGTGCCGCTCTGGGCGCTGTGCATTTTGAGGCCGCTGGTACAGGCGCTCGGCGGCGGAGGGCAGGCGCTCGCGCGCATGGAGCCGGTTACGGCTGCCGGAAAGGGCGCGCCGGCGATGCTACGCGCAGCAACATACGGATCCCCTCTCAGTGGCCTCCACAGCGGTAAGGACCTCCACGGAAGCCCGGTGGGTGCCCCTCTCACCTCGTAGTGATACTGGATGGGGTCCCGCAGCTGCGAGAGCGAGAGTGCGGGTCAGGGCGGGGCGCGCACATTTCAGCAGATGGGAGATCTTGGCACACGGCGGGGCTTTGGAGTGCGCAGCGGACATTATTCAGGTGTCGAGTGTACGATTCAACATTAATTTGAGTGTCACCCCGCTGTCGGGTTCTCTCTTTCCTGTCCGGGTGGCTCGTGCAGTCTGGCCTGGTCTGGGGTCCTCAGCCGCATTGGCCACTCCGCTGCATTGCACGGTCCACCAGCCTACTAGCACAACCCTCTAAACGAGTTTTCGGAGGTATAGCCAGGGGGTAGAGCCACCGCCACTACGAACTGCAAGCAAGCCCGCGTGGGACATGCAATAAGGAGCCCATGCAATGTGGGGCAAAGCAGCCAAGGCAAAGTAACAGCCGACAGCCCGAATGGGCGGGTTCCTGAAGCTTTGTACGTGCTGCGGTACGGCAATGTCGTACGCACCTGCTCGTCGCCAAGCATGTCTGCGAAGCCAATGGTCATCGTGATCCGCTCGCCGTTGGGCTTGAGCGCAGACACCTGAATGGATGAGGGCCGCGCAGTGGCACAGCGCCGAGCCGCCACCGCACACATCCCTCTCACTCCTTCATTTATTCACTCGTTAGGGCGGCCATAACAACCCTAAGCCGACTGGTCGCCGTTCGTTTGGTCGCTTGTTACCAGTCGAGTGACCACCTGCAAAAGCTGCCGGTGCTGCCGAGTGCAGCGCAGTCCCACCAACCAACCAGAGCAACACGAGTATCCTCACATCACATCACATCACAACGGATACACAACGGATGCCGCCGCCCAGCATTGCCTCGAGCCCCGCCCGGCCAACGCCCCCTCCCCCCATGAGGTCCGTATCCGTAGCACTTTGCTGCCGTAACTCTGCGGTACTGCCGTACATCCGTACCTGGACCTCCAGCTGTGACACGTCCTCCTCCAGGTCCTTGCCCATGTACTCCGCCAGTGCGGTGAGCGTCTGCGCCTTCATCTCAAGCAGGTGCTCCGGAGACACGCCACAGCTGGGGAAGGAGGGCAGGGAAGGGAAGGTGGGGAGGGGGAGACCGTGGCGGGACGGGCGGGGTGGGACGGGCAGCCATTCAGCCTTAGCAGCAGCCGCGAGGGCGGGGCCGAAAGGACAGACCGATATGCCGCGGCACCAACACTCCGCAGCAACAAGATGCTGCTGGACAACGACCAGCGGCGTCACCCCCTGGTGTGGAGCACACTCCCCCTCCCACTCCCACGACCATGCACCTCAGCCCGGTACTGCACCCCGGCGGCAACGCACCGGGCTAAACCCCACCCCCACTCCAACCCCCACTCCAGGGAGGATGTAGCCCCTCCTCCTCCTTCCCCCCCCCCGGCAGTGCCCTCACCGGTCAGCTATCAGCACCATCTGCAGCCGACTGAGCACCACCTGCTTCGCGCTCAGACCGCTCACAGCCGCACCGTCGCCGCCACCGGCCCCAGCCCCCCCAGACTCCGCCGCCTGCCCCGGCCCCGGTGCCAACATCCGGCTGATGCCGCCCGCCCACTTGGACAGCCGGGACTGGCGGCGGACGCTGTGCGGGGCGGGCGGGAAGAACACGCCCCAGGCGAGGCGGCACTTGTCCACAAAGGAGTTCCAAAAGTCGGTGTCGCGGGAGCTTTGCCCCGACTTGAACCGGTGAAGAAGTTTGATCTGGGTCGGGGCGGGGCGGGGCGGGCCAGGGGGGCACACGAGGCGTGTGCGGCCATTGACGCACAAACGGTCGTCGTGGAGCCGGAACTGCCTAACCAACGGGACCAATGTTTCAGCTGGCTGGGCGCTGCGGCGTTGGAACAACGGCAGGCCATGTACTGTGGGCAGCCCTCGCGAACAGCCTTCCGGAAGGCACGTCCTTCCAAAGGTGCGTCCTTCCAATGGACCGACTAAAGGGCGGCAAAGCGTCGTGTGAGGTGAGGTGAGGCGAGGCGCGCAAGCACTACCGCTGGAACGTGTCCCGAGTGCTACTATGCGCGACTCGGTACGACCACGTGCGTGTGCCTCCCGGCCGCGCCCGCCACAACTGTGCTTCTGCGGCAGGCAACAGGCGGTCCGGAGCACCCACCTCGGGCTTGGGGTCTGTGATCATGTACCGCAGCGAGCGGGGCGTCACCGGACCGTCTGCAGGGCGGAAGGGCGAGGCGAGGCGAGGCGCGAGGCACACCAGAGCATTGCGGAGAGAGCCGGGACGTCATGAATTGAAAGCCCGGCGTCCTCACAATAACGACTCTGGCTGCTGCACCCTTGCAGGACTTGTTTGACCGAGCAGTCATCCTTGTCTTCCCTGCGGCCGTATCATCTCCGGCCCATGTGCCCCCCTTGTCCCTCATTTGAATTGCAGTACCGCCCACCGCCCGCCGGTACCTGATGAAGCGGCGGCGAGAGCCATGCCTTGGTCGCCGTCCTCGTCGTCGCTCGTCGCCGCCGGCCAGGGCCCCATCCCCCTCCCGACCCGGGGCCCTGGTCCGGCCTCGTCAGCCAAGGCCCTGCCGGAGGACTCGGCTAATCTGCGGTCGTCCTCCTCCTCCTCCTCGCGTTCTGCCCGCTGCTGGCTGAGGAGTGCACGCTCCTCGTCCGATCGGATGCGCAACTCGCTGAGACGGTTCGTTATCGACTCCCGGCTGCGGTTGCTGCTGCTGCGACTGCTGTTGCCGTTCGCTGCGGGGTTGAAGAGGAACGCGCTGATGACCACTCGCCGTGGATGATGGGCAGCTATGCCAGGGCGGCCTTGCGAGAAGAGCGCCAGGGACTGCGAGGTTGGCTGCGTGGGCGTCGCCTGCGCTAGCAAAAAGGACAGAGCGATTTCGTCACGGTCATCTCTGCGTTCTTCTTAACACGTAATGTTGGTGGCAGCAGCACGTCATCGAAAGAAATGGCTTGGTCAGCCGATGGCACAACGCAGGGGGACAAGCGACAACAGATCTTCGGAGGTGTCCATCCTGGATGCCCTTAACTGATACAAACACAGTACTCAAAGTCCAGGACCTTTGGTAACCTTGAGCAGCATGGAGGCCCGCGTGGCAAAGGAGAACCCATGTTCGGAAGACCGGCCGGGCGACCGTCAATTGTTTGGGCTCTGTGATGATCTATTTGGCAGATTGCCACCGGTAATGCAAGGCTTGTCTAAAGCAGACGCCAACGTCAAGGTGACAGCGGTGGTTTCGTTGCTCGTCTAATGTCCGCCTACCAATAGAGGTGTATTAAAAAGCAAACTACTTGTGACACTAGTGTGGAAAATTGTAAACCGTTAGTGAGGTCGTCGGTGAGTCCCACGCTGGCTTCGACAGCCCTTGTTCCAAATTAATTCCCGCGCGAATGGCGCCGTACCGGTGGGAGCTGCAAAGGGCAAAGCTGCACTTTTGTGGCCTCCGCACGGAATTTTGGGCAGATATTTGTATACTTACTTTGATTGCGACAAAAACAGCCTTCAGGGTGAATTGTGGGAGAAGCCCGCAGCGCTACGCAAGAATTTTGTAAGCCCCCTATCGGCGCTGAGAGTGGACAACGCACCACACACGGCACAATGTTATAATTTAACTTCGTGCCATCTAGACAATTAGGACACATGGCACCTCGCAAGGCGTCCCAGGTTGCCGCGACAGATGGCTCAGCGCCCGGACCCTCGCAGCGCACCACGCGCGCAGCCGCCTCTAAGATGGCGGTCGCAATCGAAATAAGTGGCAGCGAAGCCGTTCCATCCAATGCCGCCGGCTCTGGACGCAGCAGCCAGCAGACGGCAGCCGCCGCGCCCGACAGGTCTGGAGCACCGCCCCCGCGCGTCACGCGCGGCCGCACCCAGGCTGCTGCGCCCGCGGGCAAGGGCGCCGAGGACGACAGCTCAAGCTCAGGGCATGCATCCGGCAGCGACAGTGACGTACAGGAGGTGGATCCAAGCGAAGTACGGAAGCAGGAGGAGGGGCACGGAGGGCCGCAGTCCACACGCGCGATGCGGCCGCGGCCGGCGGCAGCGCACACCGCCGCCAAGGCCGCGGCTGCGGCGCCGCCGCCGCCCCCGCCGTCGTCGTCAATTCAACTCCGCGGCCGCGCCGGCAGCGGAAGGGTCGCCGCCAAGGCCACTGGGGCAGCAGCACCCGCGTCAGGAACGGCCGTAGCAGCGGCGGCGCCACGAGACACGCGCCGCCGGCAGGGAGCAGCCCCTCCTGCTCCTGCTCCTGCTCCTCCCCAGGCTCAGGCTCGGGCAGAGGGCAGCGGAGATGACGATGACGACGGCCGCTCTGATGACAGCGATGGCGACGATGAGGAGGAGGAGGAGGAGGAGGGCCGTCCGGTTGCGGCACGTGGCACTGGCGGCGCCACCGCGAGTGGCCGCGGCCGGGGCCGGGGGAACCCGCCGCTGGTTCCCCCCACAGCGGTGGAGAGCCGCAAACGGCTCTTTGAGCTACTGGAGCGCCGAGTCGGCGGCGCAGCGGGCGACGGCGCCGGCGGTCGCCGTACACAGTACGGCGACCTGCCGGCGAAGAACCCTAACAAGAAGGCCAAGCTGTTGGTAGACCTCAAGTATGTGGCTTTCGCTGTCTGTATGTACGAATGTACGGCGGATGCCAGTTGCCGTACTGCCCGTCGACATGCCCCCATGGACCCATTGGGCCGCCCTCCCCGCCCTCTCCTGCGCCGCCGCACCTGCCTGGGGCGCAAACGCCGCGATTGGCGGCACACTGCTCAGTGTGCTTGCATTCCGTTCAGGAGACACGAAACGGGACCTTTCGAGGTGCTACCTCCGAGGGGCTAGGCTGGCGCCCGACGAGGCGATCTCGAGGGCTGCAGCTGCGGCTCTGCGCCGCTGCCTGCCACTCGGCGTGCCCCGCTCTCGCCACCCCCCAGTCCTGCCGCGCTCTCATTCGCCCTAACCTCACCCCTCGTGTTGCCTTCCTCCCTCACCCCCCTCACATACACCCAATACACCCTCTCACCGCCGCCGCTGCTGCTGCTGCTGCCCCCTCCCCACCCCTCACCTGCCAGGTCCCAGTTCGACGACTGGCACAGCCGCCTGAGGTGGGTGGGGGTGGGGGTGGGGTGAGGGACCGAGGGGACTGGGTCCGGGGGCCCCGCGTAGGCAGACACCTCCGTGTCGGGTCGGGTCAGATCGGATTGGATGGGGACGAGTTGGGTTTTGGTGAGGTGGGCCCGACGAGCGACTCGTGACCTACGACTCTGCTGGGCATCTGCACATGCGGTGGCCCACTCGCCCGCCGCCGGGTGCTTTCCGGGCTCAGCTCAGCTGTGGGTGCACGCCGTCCCGCCTGTGGGCACTGCGCCAGCCCGTGACTGACTGGGGCTGCTGTGATGCGCTGTCCGGGGGGAGGAGGGAGGGAGGGGAGGAAACAAGGCGGGGCGGGGCGGGGCCCGCCGGGGTCGGCACGTGCGCCATCCGGGAGGCACGCTGCTGCGATGTGGTGGGGTGGGGTGGGGTGTGGTGGGGTGTGGGGTGACCCGCGGCCCCTTCGTCCCCCTTGTTGCCCCCTGCAGGTCCAACTTCTCCGTGCTGTTGTACGGCTTTGGATCCAAACGCGGCCTGCTGGACGACTTTGCCCGCACGCTGGCCGGGCCCCGGAACAGGTCCGTGGACGGGTTGGCGCGGCCTCGTGAGCGCACTCACAGAGGGGGGGTGGGGGGTTGGTGGTAGAGGAGGCAGGCGGTGGCGGTGGGGGGTGGGGGTGGGTCTCACTGCGCGCTCGTGACCCCGCCCTGCCCTCTCGACCTGCGCCCCACCTGACCGACCCACGGGACGCCGCCCAAGGCCCAGGGACCAGCCAGCCAGCCTGCCTGCCCCCACCGCCCAGCGTGCCACCACTGATACGGCCACCCCACGTTCCTGATTAGGCCACTGGGGGAGCACCACCCAGAAGCTGACACCCACACCGCGATCCGCCTCTCTTCGCCCCTCCGCCCCCGCCCCGCCCTGCCGGTGGTCAGGGGCGACGCGGCGGTGCTGGTGTTCCACGGCTACAACCCCCGCTGCACCGCCAAGGAGGTCGTGGCGGGGGTGGCGGGGGCGCTGCTGCAGAGGACGTTCAGGAACCTGGGTGGAGGTGGAGGTGGCGGAGGAGGTGCGGGAGGAGCCGCGGCAGCGGCGGCTGCGCCGGCGGCGGCGGTGACGGCGACGGGCGGCGGTGGCGCGCCTGCGGCTGTGCGGGCCCTGGTGGAGGACATTCGGTGTGAGCCGGTGGACCGACACGCCTTTGTGGTGATCCACAACATCGACGGACCCGGTGGGTCGGTGGTCTGACCCATGGGTCGGTGATCTGACCCATGGGTCGGTGGTCTGACCCGTGGGTCGGTCGGTGGACCTTTGGGAGGATGGCTGAGTGGGCTTGGAGATCGAGATCGAGCTTGAGCACCCGCGCTACGCCGGATGGGTGGGTGGGTGGGTAGGGGCAACCCCCGCCCCCCGCTCCCCCCCGGGGTCTGTTCGTTCGGTCCGCCTCGGTCGGTTCTGTCGCTTCAGTTCCATTTCATTGCTCCCCGCCAGCGCCAGTGCCAGCGCCCAAGCCACGTCCACGTCCATCAGTACGCTGTGTTGTGGCTGTGGCTGTGCGACACCCCCACCGCACCACACCACCCCACCACTCCATCGGCCCCTTTTGCCACCCCACCACTGCACCCCACCACTGCACCTGCTCCCGCTCCCTCTCCCCCCTCTGGTGGTCCCGCAGGTCTGCGGGGCGATGTGTCGCTGCTCAGCGCACTGGCAGCCTGTCCGCAGGTGGGGTGGGGCGAGCGGGTGGGGCGGGGTTGGAGCCGGGGGTCTAGCCCGTCATTGGGTCTTGGGAACTTCCCTTTAGCAATTGGGTTATGGATGGGACAGATCCAGGTCAGGTCAGGACAGGTCAGGGCAGGGCACCTTTAAGTTGGCGCCACCACTTTCCGTATGGGGTCCGGTTGCTCTCCCTCCTTACTTCCTGCACTCCTTTCCTGCATTCCTTCCAACGGTCCTGCTGAAAGGCGAGCAGTCGCAGTCGCCGCTCCGTTCTTTCTCCGCCCTGCCCTGCCCGGCCCCATGGGGATTCGCCGCCAGGTATTCATGTGCCGTACGAAACGAACCACCTGCCGCACGTGTGTCGTACAGGTACACGTCATTGCCTCCATCGACCACGCGCTGGCCCCCCTGCTGTGGGACTCGGCGGATGCGGCTCGGTTCAGGTGCGGGGCTGACGTGCCGGGTGTGCGGGTGAGGGTAGTAGAAAACGGCCCGGGTGTGTGAGGGTGTGTGTGTGGAGGGGGGTTTGTCTCGAGGGGTCAGCGCGGGGGCTACAGGGGTTTCAGGTGCGTCGTCCCGATGACAGCGCCCTCGCGGCAGCAACCGCAGCGGCGGCGGGTGCAGCAGCAGCAGCCCTGCCCATGGCAGCCGTTGTCCGGTTCAAGTCCCCGCGTGTTCACCCCCTCCCGGCCCCTCCCGCGTGTTGTCGGGTCTCAGCCGGCGCTGGTGCTCTGGTGCATGCAGCGGTTGGCAAATACGTGGATAGCCTCCCTCTCCGCCTCTTTCCCCCCTCCCACTTGTCCCCCCTCCCCCCTTCCGCCTCTTCCCCCCTCCCACCCACCCCCCCTCAGGTGGCAGTACATGAACGCCACCACCTTCGCCCCCTATGCGGCGGAGGTCAGCGGGGCGCAGTCGGTGCTCGGAGGTGAGTCGGGCAGCGGCGGGAAGGGAAGGGAAGGGAAGGGGCGGGAAGGGAAGGGAAGGGAGGGGGCGGGAAGGGAAGGGGCGGGAAGGGAAGGGAAGGGGCGGGAGGAGGGGACAGAGGGCTGGGCTGCTTCCTGGCCTGGGCTGGGCTGAGGGTCGGGGTCGGAGTCGGTGGGGTGGCTACCACCCTGCGGGGCCACCCCCTGGCAAATCCTTGGGAGCCAGTGTGCGCCCCGCGATGGTTGTGCTGTGCTGTGCTGTGCCGTGTCTCCCCGCCCGTGTCGCACCGGAATGGACCACACTCGACTGCTTTGGGCGGTGGGGGCTGACTGCTCCATTGGCTGGCGCTCCCTCGCCCAAGCCCCTCGGCTGGCCCAGCTAACATATGCGCCCCCCAACCCCTAACCCGATCCTCCGGCGCTTGGCCTCATCCTGAACACACCCTGCCTTGGCAGTTGGCACTCCCCCCACCCCCGCTTCACCGCCCCCTCCCACCCTCCCTCCCTCTCTCTCGCCCGCTCCCTCCTTTACACACTTAGGCGCCTTCAAGTCGGGTGTGGTGACCGCGGGTGCAGGCACTGTGCTGCGGAGCTTGGTGCTGGGGGCGCAGGTGCGGCACAGCGCTGGTGGGGGGGGGGGGCGGGGGGCCCGGGGAGGGATGGGTTGAGGATCGGTGGCTAAGGGGATGTGCGGGTGGGTAATGACAAGATCGGTTGTGGCTGCCACTGCTCGCGCACCTCTGCACCTCTCCTTCCCCGGCGCCGCTCCTCAATCACCCACACCAGCGGCGTCAGGTCGGATCAGATCAGATCAGCTCTCGGCGTTAGCTCCCGTTGACTCTTTACACCGCCCCGCCCCCCGGCCCCCTTCACAATTCTTTTGCAGACAGGAAGGACTTTTCTGATTTCATACCGTTCACGGGCTCCGGCCTATACGTGGATAACCCCAACCCCCCCCCCCCAAACACACACATACACCCCCTCCCCCCCTCCCCACCCCCAGGAGGTGTTCAAGCTGTTGGCGGAGCACCTGATGGAGGACGAGGAGTGCGAGGGAGTGGCGTTCGCGCACCTGTACAGGTAGGTACGACATGTGCGGCGCCGTACCACGTACGGTACGACAGCGCGTGATGCGCCGCCGTTTCCCGTGTTGGCCAGCCGCCGGGATGATGCCTCCGCGGGTCAGGTCAGGTCGGGTCAGGTCAGGTGGGCCGACACAGCGGATCGGCCCCCGACCAACTCCCCCTGGAGCTTTGCCCCCTTCCTTCCAGCTCCCCCGGCTGCCTGTTGCCACCTCCCGGTGCCTGCCCGCCGTCTCCCCGGCTCACAGCGGCACATCGGAGTGAACCCCCGCTCTCGCTCCGAAACCCAACCCGCATGCCCCCGGCACACCGGCCGTCTACTTGCACCTCTCGCCTCACCAGTAACCCACCCCATCCGAGTTGCTCCAACCTCGAATGCACCCTCATGCATCAAGCGCCCTCCCCTCTCCCCTCCTCACACATTGCACCCCATCCCACTCCACCCCGCTCCACCCCGCCCCTCCGACCTGCAACCCGAATGGCCCAACCCGCAAATCCGCCCTCGCCCTCGCCCTCGTCACCACCCTCAACCCCTCCGCCCCCGGCCCCAGGTATCTTCTCCGCTGCGATATCTTCTATTTACCCGGCTCCATCCCCCCAACCCCCGCCCCGGTATCTTCTCCGCTGCGGTACTTACCCGCCCCCCGCCCCCCCTCCAGGATGTGTCGCGAGCGCTTCCTGGTCCGTGACGAGCGGGTACTGCGGCAGCACCTGGTGGAGTTTGTGGACCACCAGCTCGTGAAGCTGAGGCCCGCATCCGACAACAGCGGAGAACTGCTCACCATACCCATGGCCCCGGCAGACATGCGGGCAGTGCTGGACGACCTGGCGGCGGCGCGCGGGGAGTAGAGGGGAGTGTGGAGGGAAGGGGGGCTGGGGGAAGAGGACCGGGGGAGGTGGAGAGGGCGGAGGAGGGGGTTGCGCTGTGGCCTGCGTGGCGCCTAGGAAGCTGCGCATTCTGTCGGACAGCAGCATAGCATGGTCCGGTGGGTGGGTGGGTGGGTGGGTGTATATGTGTGCGTGCTTGTGTGATTTGAGAGGGATGAGAGGGTGGGTGACTAATGGCACTTGGCGGTGAGTTTGGTGTTGGCGAGCAGGCGTGTGCGAAATGGCCTGAGTGCGGCAAGGACGCGGTTCGGATTGGCGGCAGCCCGGGGAGGCAGCCCTTCCCTTCGTGGGTGGGGCAGGTGGGTCGGGAGAGGCGAACAAGGACCGACGGACGGTGATGGCGGTGAAGGCGGTGAAGGGAGCACAGAGGGCCCGGGGGGACCCATGGGACTTGACTGTGGGGTGGGTGCGTTGGGTGAAAACCACTCGGGGGGTGGCGCTGGTGGGCTAGAAGTTACGAACCGGGAGCCAACAAAAGGCACCGAGGCGGGGGGTGGCTGGGGCAGCGATGGTGTTGCTGCATGCCGACGACTGACAGCTGTGGGTGGTGGTCACGATTACCGTACCAGGGGTACTGGGGCTGTGCGGCGTCCAAAAAATATCACGAGCCAGGCTTGAGTTGCGGTTGGACGAGAGGGTGACCCTGCTGAACCGGGGAGGCCACTGGTGGTTTTGTCGGAGCGAGCGAGCCTGGCGAACGGAAGGGCGGCCGCAGGTCGCAACCGAACGGGGAAGGGGGAGCCTCACCGCACCTCACCTCACTGCAAGCGGGTTCCCAGCGGGCCCCTGGAGGGAGGTCCATGTGCCATTCTTTGTCGCTCTGTTCGTCTCTGTTGACCTGGGCCTACTGCACGGCATTGGGGAGTATAGAGAGAATTTCGCAGCGGAGAAGGAGACGGCATTGGGGAACGGGCAGCCTGGGACACACGGGCCTTGGATGGCATTTGATAACGGCGCGAAGTACAGGCAGCGCATGTTCAATCCTGCACGATGCCCCTTCCATTCGCACATGTTACTCGGCGCCCGCGGCTTGAAATGTGCTATGGCGATTCCCTGATACTTTCCTCGCTATTCTGCCGGCTGCATGTGTGCATGTGTGTGTATGTGTGCATTTCCCGCTGTGGTCTCCTAGCTTCCGTTCTGCCCCCTAGGTAGCTTGTTGTCTGTAGCGCTCGCTTTCCCCAACCCCTAACACGCGCTCTCCTATGCAAGCCAAGGGTCACCGCTCCCTGCCACATGGAGTGATGAACCAATGTACGGCGGAGCCAGAGGATCGCCGTAAGAGGCACGTACCATACCGTGCCTGGCACAGCCGCGGCCGGAGCCTAACCGCAGTCAGCATTTTTGACGTGCATCGCGGATGCCCACATATCACCGTGCTGCACAGTAGCACCATGCCACGCACCCCACCCAGACATGATCCGCACTGATAACAGCGCTGAGCCCCTGTGGGCAACCACTGATCAAGGCCAATGGCAAGTACCGGTATCTATGAAGCGGTGTTAACCGTGGTTGCGGCAGTGGTACGGTAACCGTGGTTGCGGCGGTACAGTGAGCTCGAGACGCAACGGTAGTGCCAGCAAGAGACCCACCGACTGCACCCACTCACTGCAGAAACCCCTGAGAACTGTTTCAAGGGTGGGTGTCCGGGTGTGCTTGCCAACGAACCTGCATGCTTACTACTGCCAGACTCCAAACCCAAGTGGTTGCCATCGGTGGTGCAACCTATCAAGCTGTCGATCGTTGTGGCAATCAAGTCGCCATACGTCAAGTGGAACGAACGGGCCGCCACAACCCGCCACACGGACCGGCCTCCAGCAAGTAGATTAGTAGGTAGTAGATAGGGCACGCGGTAGCTGGCTTCGTTTGAACCGTCTGAACAGTAGTCGGCTCCGTACCGATACGGAGGTGGGCCTTTCCGAACGGAATGGGATACGTAGCTGGAATGGAGGCAGCTTACGGTAACTTGATCGAGCCGCTTTCGGATGCCATACTATCTACGTGGCGGGGCCGTACACGCGCCTCCTACCCGCGCCCTGTCTCCCCACCATCGCGGTTATTGCAGCATTTCAACATACCGAAGTTGGGCGTGGTTCTTGCGAACATCTTCGACAAGCATACCATTCTCGGCCTTTTGGCTCAGATCATGTGTAGTATCTGTTCTTATAAGCTTAATCGCTTCTATGGTCCTCATTGGGGACCTGCGATTAACTTTTATTTTTCTCGGGGGCGCTGTCGATGCGTGCGCTTGCGCATTCGACCCGCCAGCATGGTTGCGGCCTTCCACTACCGCTGCAGCCATGCACCCGGCACCCATGATGTTCACTCATTATTGCTGAGTCGCCATCACCACTGGGATTCCCCGTCACAGGGTTCTGGTGGTCACGGTTGGCATCATCCTGGACGTAGTGCGCCCTGGTGCGGGCAGGATGCACAAAGTTCGTTGCCCCCTTCAGCCAAACTCTATAAGCAAATTGAAAGCGTCCTCGCAGATCTGCTTGCAACTCTCCCAACGTTTATCCATAACAGCATACTGACTGTTCTGCTGTAAGAAGGTTCTGGACTGGTATTGGCGATGCGATACGTCAGGAGGGTTGCACTGTCCCTCCCGGCTGCAGAAGACGACATACAATCCGTGACAACTGCACGCACCCATGCAGCCTGCAGCCCTACCTCCCCCACTTGCGCCCGTGTGTGATGCGCCCATTTGTACCCGCCCATTCGTTGCTCGACACATCCCGTCCCAAGCTTCGTCCTCACTCGTCATTCACTGCGTCGTACTGGGTACTGCGTCGTACTAGGTACTGCGTCGTACTAGGTACTAGGTACCTGACGTCAGCTCGCCGACGGCAACCCTCTGTGCACGGCGGCGGGTACTGAGTCGGCCGCACCGTTGGACTGTGCGCCGCACCCTCCCTGGCGTACCCCAGACCAGACCAGACCAGCTCAGCCCAGCCCAGTAGCGCCTGCGCCGGAACCCTACGACTTGCCCCGCTTGCCACCGCCGCCGTCCCCGCGTCCCGATTTGGCCCGTCCTGGCCCCTTGGATCCCTTGGATCCCTTCGATCCGGATCCACGGGGCTTCCGACCACCGGCCCCTCCCGGCTTGGCCGCGCCGCCGCTGCGCTTGGTGACGCCGCCTCCGCCATCAATGCCTCCTCTTCCTCCTCCTCCTCCTCCTCCACGCTTCTTAGGGCCGGCTCCCGACCCAGATCCCTTGCTCCCCTTGGCCCCCTTAGCGGCCTTGCCGCCCCCAGCCTTGCCGCCGCCGTCGTCCTCGTCACCACGGCCCCCGCCACCGCCTCCAGCTCCCGCTCCATCACCTGGGCCGCCATCCTCATCTCCCGCAATGCCGTACGGGTCGTCCCACTCGAGGTCATCGTCAAATGGCAGAGCTCCGAAGCCGCCGCCGCCATCACTGGCGGCGCTGTCCTGGCGGCTGGCGAAGAGGCAGGACGTGAACACTCGCTCGATCGTGGCGCTGCGCGGTTTGCCGATACTGCCACCGCCGCCACCTCCACCTGTGAAACCGTGGTGAGGGAGAGACGCATGGGGTTGCTCACCCGGAGGTCGGGCAAGTTCTGCCATTAGTGGCAGTTGCCGGTTGAATCGAGCTCCCAAGTATCCAACGCCGTACAGATAGATGCGCGGTCCACTGCCCCCATCTGGCGGCCATCGGTTTCCATGCAAATGCAGACCGCGTTCTTGCTCATCCCGCGCCGGTTGCGCACAGGCGCCGCCCCCCCGCCCTTCCCAGAACTCCACACGCATCAAGAGTCAAACACGGAAACAAAAGCAGACAACAACGTGTTGGCGAGTGAGGCCACAGGCCAGACTCGCAAACAAATCAAAGTGCCGTACCGCTCGGGGCGCCGTCCAGCCGTACGATCATGGCGGTTGCGGGCAGCTCCGAGTTCCGGAGCCGCAGCAGCTCCCCCTTGAGATCCAGACCCAGGCCCCCGGAGGCCAGCAGGGCACTCAGCACGTCGTCGGGGACGGCAGCCGTGGTGTCAGCAGCGCGCCTTCCGCCGCCGCCATTCGCCCCAGTGGTTCCGGAGCGGCCGCGGCCTGGCCGCCCGCCGCACAAGGCCGACCATAAGATATTATGCACCGGCGTGTTCAGAGCCAAGGCGTAGCGGCGGCGGCGACGGGGGGCGCACGAGAGGGGAGTGGGGACAGGGGCGGGGACAGGGAGCGAGTGAGGAAGCAGCGAGACACGGGGTGGGCAGAAAGCAGAAAGCGGGAGGAAGGGCGCAAGCAAACGCAGCGCCAGGACTGGAGCACGCAGCACGACATCAGGGCACCCGATGAGTTTTTGGCTTCAGGGATTCCACGTTTCAATTGGGTTTGGGACCTGCATGGACTGCACCAGAGGCAAGACATGACTGGCACGGTGACTCGGGGAGAGGCAGCTCCGAAACCGTCGCGGGTTACCGCTGGGCGTCGCGGGACCTTTTGGTCGCCTAGTGCCCGGGTGTCTCTCGCCGACAGCAGGGAGGGCGGAGTTTTGAGCCGTACATACTGAGAGACTTACGTGAGACAGTGGAAGCACGGCGATGGGAGGGCCCCATGCGGAACACATCGTCGTCTAGCCGAGTAACGAAGTGAGCGGTGGCCGGTGGTCAACAGCAATCGGCCAATGCTATTGAGTTCGCAACTACATCATCGCGTGACCAGATCGCCACCAGTGGTGGAGATATTCGCCTTCCAAAGCCAAAGATCAGAACTCTATTCCCCCCTAGCAAAGCAGGCAAAGAACCCACCCTAGCGGAAGCATTGGCCCTCAGCAAGGGCCCAAGTACATGCCCACATACATACTGCTGCAGTCTTCCCCTGCCAAGCAACCCGGAGGGGCTGACCCCGCTCACCCCACTCGGGATCGCTGAGCTCCCGCAAGCCCCCCTCCTCCTCCTCCTCCTCCTCCTCCTCCTCTTCCTCTTGCTCAGAGCCGCTGCCACTGCCGAGCCCTCCGTTGCCGCCGGCGCCGCGGCCGCTCGGGATGGCCGCCACTCCCGACTTTGCCCCCTCCTGGAGCACTCCCGGCAGCGGACAGACCCGGCCGATGGCGCCCATGTCCCCCTACGAGGGACCGAGCGCCCGAGCGACCGAGCGCACCCGCCGGGAGAAGCAGGGCCGGGATATGCACAAAGGGAGGTCGGGTTTTCGGTCAGGGAAGAATGGTTGTCAGCCTGAATGGGGCATTGATAGGCTAGAGACTTCCGTTTGCGCAGGGAGCAAGGGGGTGTCAGCTTCCGTCAAGGCAGGAAACGAGGTGGGGTCCCCGCACAGTCAGCACGGGAAGGGAAGTCTGCTGGGTGGCGCAGGGCGCAGGGCAGCAGCATGAGCGAGGGGTCGCAGTGGCCTCCATAAGGCCCGCCAAGAGGAAGCTGTAACCCCTTTGATACTCCTAGTCACATAAGGCATTAGGCATTTACATGTTGTACTGGTCGTACGCCGCTAGTAACATGTGTCCCGCCACAACGGATCTCCGTTTAAGTCACAGAGACCCCGTTCCGTACAAATGTGGGTATGTGGTGTGGGTCGGCTTACTCGCGGCCCTAGGCGAAAAATGACTTGTTAGGCGGCCACCACGATAGTGGCCGTAGCCGGGAGCAGTCAAACACGCAAGTGCGGGTCGGTCGAGGGCGAAGGGAAGGGCAGCGAGGGCGGCAGCAGCAGGCATGGGGGGCCGTGAGAAGGAGGAGGATGGCGGGCGGGGGCAGCACCGCAACAGCGGGGTGGTGCTTGCGCGACATGGAAATTAAAATCCTTCCAGGTAGGGGGCGGGCGCGACTTTGGAAGATAATACCAAACTTACGGCTTGCGCGACGACCAAGCGTAGGTGCGGTACCCTGTAATGCCGTACCCTGTAGTGCCGTACCTGCAGATCGAAGCCGACGGGGAGCTGTACTAGCACCGACTGGGCGGCTGAGCGTCGCAGCGCGGCCGGTGGGGGCACCATCAGCGCCACGTGGCCAGGAGGGCCCTGCGACACGGGGGCAAATGTACGGGAGTACGGGACCGCTGTAGTACAACAGTACGCCCACAGACCTTACTTCAGACATGGGGGACTCCACACAACCCCGCATGGACCACCGAATGCACTGCCCTTACCAGCAAACATCTGCAATCGTGATATGTGATTGCCATCGTGATGCGGTTTTCGTACCGTATCAGCACACGCTGTCCCTGCACCACTTTCAATTCGCAAGCCGTCGAGTTTTAAGTGACGGCTGGCGCAGCATCCCTTACCCCCACCGAACGTGCCAACAAAAGGACATACCTGCGGAGTAACGTCGACGTCCAGGTCTTGCCCCCCATCCGCCACCGCCGCCGCCGCCACCGCCTTGCGCCGCTTGCTCGCCGGCGCCGTGACTTGCACCACATCACCCGCGTCGGCGCCCGCGCCCACGACAGCGTCTTCGGCTCCGAAAGCCCCTAAGCCGCCGGCCCCGGCCCCGGCGGCGGCACCGTCGGCGCCCAGAACCGGCAGCGCCGACTTGGCTTGTGCCGCGCGCTTCAAAGCCGATCCCCTCGCGGCGGCGCCACCGGCGGCGCGCTTTGCCCGCGCGTTGACACCGCCACCGCCGTTCTTCTGCACCGACGCCTTTTCCGCGGCGGCCTTGGAAGCCGCACCGCGACCGCGGCCGCGGGCGCCACTGCCTTTCCGGCGCCTGCCGCCGCCCGAATCGCTGTCACCTTGATCGCTGCTGCTGCCGTAATCATCGTCGCCCGTTCCACCTCCGTCATCCACGCTGTTATCGCCCTTGCTGCCATGTCCCCCGGCCCCAGCGTCCCTGTGCTTGGCGCCGCCGCCGCCGCCGCTTGGCGCCCAGTCGCTGTCACTGTCCCCGCCTCCCTCCTCGACCTCACTTGACTGGCTGTCCTGCTCCCCCTCCTCACCCTCGTCCTCTGCCACCACCGCCTCCGCCGCCTTCTTCTTCTTCTCTTCCTTGTCCGTCCCGTTGCTTTGGTTGCCGGACCCTTCGGCGCCCTCCTGGGTGAGACGGGTGACGTCAAAGGTGTGGGGGCCGCCCAGGGGCACTTGTGGCCGTAGCGATGGCCCGGGAATCCTGACAGTGTGGGCCCCGCCGATTGGCTTTCCCCGCGCGGGCACCACAGCAGCAGCCGCAGCCGCAGCAGCCGGAGACACCGCCAGCGGCTTCGGTGGTGGCAGCGGTGGCTTCAGCGGCGGCAGCGGCGGCTTCGGGCCGGGGAGGATGGGGAAGAGTTTGGAGAGGCGTGACAGACGTGGTCCGCCGGTTGTGAGATGCGCCGTCCTCTCAGCTGCCGGGCCCTCTTCCACAGTCGCCGCAGAGGCGGCCGCGCCGCCGGTGGGGGCACTGCCGGCAGCGCCCGCGCCGCCGCCGTCACGGCCGCCGGCGGCGCTGCCTTGAACAGCCTCGTATCCGCCCGCCGCCATTTCGCCGATCAGCGCTGGTGCGGTACCGCTTGCAGCAGTGCTGCGCCGGCTGCTGCGGCCCGTGTCATCAGCAGCTGCGCGACTAAAGCTAACCCTGGCGCCGACGCCGACGCTGCCACTCAGGGATGTGGGTCGGATGCGCTTTGCGTCCCCACTCGTCCCGGTGGGCGCGGCGCTGCAAGGCGCCTCCAGCCGCGTCGCGGCACGGTCAACTGGCGCCCCTGCCGCGACATTCTCAGGCCCGGCACCCGACTCGGCGTTTTGGCGCCGCGACAGGAACTGCCGGATGTCAGTCCGCACCGGTTGGGCGGTGCTGGCTGCGGTTGTCTTCCCAGTAGCTCCGGGTGGGGCTGCTTCCCGGGCTTTGGTCGCAGACTTCGCTTTCGATAATCCCGCGGGCGGGCCGCCGGCCGCGGCTGGGGCTGCTTCTTCCGCGTTTGTTGTTGCTGCTGCAGGATCGGCTTCTGAACCTTTGTTGACATTTGCGGTTGCGGCGCCGCTTTGCGCGCGGCCCGGGACCAAGGCACCGGGAAACGGCAAAGTGGGCATTACACGCCCGGCGCCCTCCTGGGTCGGTCCAACCGGGCGCGGCTGCGGCGAGGCGCTTCTGAAAAGTGAGCTCATTAAAGGACGAAGCTGCTGCGCCTGCTGCTGTCTGTGCTGGGCCTCCGACCCGCTGGCGCTGGGTGCGTTGCCGCTCGGGACGGCCAGCTGCATTTGAGCATTTGAGCCGGCCTGCTCTTCCAAATGCCGCTGGGAAATCTCACTGAACATCCTTCCCGTAAAGAAGATGACGCGTTAGTTTTTGAGGTTCAGTCCGAGTAAATCTACTTTGCCGCGCCTAACATTGCAGGTTCAGGGGCCCGCGGGTCATCATCAAGAGCAAATGGACAAAGCAATCAAACGAATCATGAATACTGCGAATTATTATTGGTTACGGCCTGATTGCTGCCCGCTGGTGACGTGCATTACTCAGCATGGGAACGAGCATTGCCGCCGTGCTCAATCGCTACGGCCGCCCAGCGACCGCCGGCAAAATGGTCTGCTTGCTCGTCCCTTACAACGCCAAACCGCGCCTTGCCCAGGGCGATGAGGCTCTAAACACTGAACACCTACAAAGACGTGGTCCTGGACATTAGATGCCCACCAAGCGCCCTACTTCCTAATGAGCAGGACCGCGCGACCGAGCGCGGTCGGCAACCTGCTGGTGCAGATCGGGCAAAGCTCCGTCCTCTCAGCTACCCCTGCGAGTCCTAATGACGCGAAGGCCTGCACAAAACTCGTAAACCTCGCTATTTGCCACCCCGCTCTCATCCCGCCGTTTAGTCAACTTCCCACTCGGTCGCTCCGCCAGAGATGCCCACTTGCAGCGTGCTTGCCCTAGGGACATTCTCAAATCGGCTTCGCAACGACGTAATACCACCATGGCAGCCACGCAGCCGGACTGGGGCAACACCTCCAGGGCTGGCTGGCTGCGGCGTGCGGCCTGCCTTCTACCTGCTTCGGGCCCGACGCCGGTGGAAGCTGCCATGTCCCGTCACGCTCCAGTCACAGAAGCCTCCGATGGCACATATCCAAGACGCGCACGCCGGATGGAGGTGCGTCAGGGAGGCCCCAAGTCATGTTATCAGTTCTGTTCCCCGTATCTAGATGTGAAGGTTTAGGGTGTCAAAACCCAATGAAGGCAAGCCCCAGAGCTGCCTATACAATGGCAGTTAATTCCGGCCTGGAAGCGCCGAAGGGAGTCCCAAACCCGTCACCATCCGCATGCCCCCTTCGTGGATTCAACCCACGCGTCCCCCCGCCCAGCCGCTTCGCGGGCAGGCCCGTTTACGCTTGAGGCAAGGCGCGGCGCAGACGAAGAGTCCGCGGATTGAAAGCCCCGGTGACGCCCGTTCGAGCTCTCTGATTGGCCACGTGGAGTCCGCATGGTCAAGCGGCAACCACCAAATGCACTGCGCCATGCCTCCACGCAAGCGATGCCCGCGCCGCTCGTATGCTCCAATGCTGCTGCTTAAACCATGTACCGGTCCTTTGCCTTGCCGGATGCGATCTTCTCCTCCTGCGCACAAAGAAAAAGCGTAGCCGGAGAGATCAGTGGGTCAGACCGACGGAATGAGGGGGCGCGTGAGCGTGTCATGAACTTCTACCGGCTTGCGAAGCAAGCAAACACGCGACTGGGGAGGCTGAGTTTGCGGCGGCTTCGACGGCAGAGTGGCTGCGGTGCCAGCGATGGCTGCATAGGGGCACGGCGGGGCCAGTGCCCGCAGCGAAACCTGTCCAGTTCACTTTCAGAAGGGCTAAGAGGCGGCCGCTGGGATTACGGCTCGATCCCAAAGAGCTGAGACCCCAACGCTACGTAGAACTTACAAAGACGGAGAAGCCGATCTTCCCCGAGTCCGAGATGTCCAGGAACTGCTTGAGCTGCTTGCCAACCATCGTCTGCAGGCCAAGTTCCGGGGGTCCGATAGCCGGGATGACTCAGGAAATGCGGGATTATATGCAAAACATGCACTTCCGCCAATGACACAAAGGCCTCGGCAGGGCGCTCACAGCCCGTCGCGTGGCGAAGGGCCCACCCCCCCCCCCCACGTGCGCCAACAGGCAAGCGCACCTGTGCCGCCTCGTTCGACGCAGTCCGCGTCCACAGCTCGATGCGGTCACCGCGAGCGCGAATGACGACGGCAATGCCGTTGATCTCGTCGCCGTCGGTGAACTGCTCGCCAATGCAAGCGAGCACCTGTAGGCGCAGCGTCCGGCGGCCGGTCGGTGCAAGCTTAAACTGAAGTTACCCGCCAAAGCAAAACAACATGTATGCTAGATTCTGCACGTGTCTCAACCTACCGAGTTCAGCCACCACGCGTCCAGCGTCTTCTTGCTGTCGCCCTTGCTCGGGACAGGCGCGGTCCAGCAGCCACCCTTCAAGTTCTTGGCGTCCTCCCACTTGGGTTCTATCCCTTCCTTAAACAGGTAATAGGTTGCGCCCACGTTCACTTGGCTCGGCGTGCGGATGTTGTTGTACAGGCTGCGCGCCCAAGACAGCCGACCGCGTCAAAATGCCTCGCGAGAACTCCCATGCAGGCCTAGATATGGATAGGAACAACATGACGCCTACCCACCACCAAAAGTCCTCCACGGTGTCGAAGGTGTACACCGATCTGAGCGATTGCCCATACTGTTTCTGCGTCTGCTTCTGGTTGGGGTTGTCAAACCACAGCGTCCACCGGTTCTCTAGCGGATGTTTCTTGCTAAAGTCAGGCTCCAGCGAGTCGACCTCACCCTCCTCACGGCCTTCCTCCTTGGGGTCGCTCATGGTTAAGATTCGGCGGCCGCCTCCCTAGGAAAAAGCACTGTGCGATCGTTAAATGAAACAAATTCGACAGTGCTCAACCGCTACCAATGCAAAAGAGAAATGTGAGTTGCGAAGCGTATTAGCTAGGGATGTCCTTTGTCCCTGGACCTGTGATAGGGCCCATATGGCGCAACTTTGGCTGTGCCTATATTTGGCTGTGCCTGGCCACTGGATTGTTGGTATCGTTCATTGCAGTTGTACACTTCATCACACGTTCAGTTCCGCTTCCATTTCTGCTTTCAATCCCAAGCCTAGGCCGGCGGAACTTGTCACTTTGCGCGTTTCCCACTACGCCCGCTTTAATTTCCACTAATGTTGAAAGGCAAGGAACTTGTGCTGCTGAGATTGGGGTGGTGCATAGGCAGGGGCAGACACCTGAGACGGGGCCGCTCTCGTTATTACGCGGACAGTTAGGGCTGTTTCCGCCTATGGAGCCTTGAGATGATAGTCCAATAGCGTGGATTGTATCGGTATGGGTTTTTAGACTTATGACCTGTCCGTGCTCCTTCCAACTCTCGGATTGGGACGTGCACTCCTACACAGCCTATGCGCGTGCTGGAGTGTCGCGAGGCGCTGAAGTGGAACAATGCCTTGTTTTGCCCGCCGGCTCTTTGTGATGCTCGAACGACATGCCTGTCGACCCAATTGTGTGCCATTACCCGGGGGAGGGCACGCCCGGGGCAGCTTCGCCAGTGCCACAAGGGCCGACTTTGCGCTGTGTACGCTAGTTTGTGCACCCCAAGGTAGGAAATGCCAGTGTGCTGGCAACAGCGTGGGCGAGTATTGCGATGCGCTGGGTGGCTGGTATGGCTCTGGTTTGGGCCCCGAGGAGGGGGATTCCGCGGCTTCCCCGACTGCCTGTCGTGCACCGTTGGTGGCTGGGAATTATCTGGTCAAACTGACTGACAGTTGGAGCGCAGACGAACGCTCTCGGTTGGGCTCGAACCGGGGACCAGGGCCATGCCCGGGCTCCGGAACCAATCACTGCTCGTCCAGTGCGAGCTCTACCTAGGCGCAAGCGTTTCCAGCGGGAAGCGCTTCGCCTAGTCATACTGCATACGTACATGCTGAAGTATAGTGATGCTTCAATGGGAATGATGTAACATCAGCTCAGTATTCTCCATTGGGCATCCGCACAGGCCAGCCGACATGTTCCGACTCTAGTGACGCGCCAGCCAGGCCTGATCACCCTGGCTGGCTAACATCATCAAGAACCAGACACGACTGACTAGTTTGAGCGGCTTCGGTGCGACCTGCACCGGGTCTTAGGTAGCAATGCGTAGGAAGAAGGAGCGCGGTCTCGCCTCGAAGGCCGGGCCGCGGGGCCAGCAATAGATACAGTTTGCCCGAGCTGTAGTCTAGCTGCTGCTGCGCCGCCCCGCACGAACTCTCACCAGGCGAAGCCGGGTCGTTGCGATCTCTCGCGACTGACTCTCGGGCTTCGACACCTAGCTGTGGGCTGCAGACCATCAGTTAGGTGGCATATTCCGTAACGGCACGACGCCGTGACGGTTCGGGCCACGAGCGCCCAACACTGCTGCTTCCGAGCAGCAGCTTTCGGACCCGGCCAGGTCCACACGCCACGACGGCAGCCGCCTCGAGCGCGGCAAATCTTTGAGCTTGCAGGGCCACGACGGCTTCTGCTAGGCGACTGGTCCAGCTGCGGATCAAGTCGTCTCGGTGTTCGCCGTTCCGACACATTGCACCGGAACCGACACGATGTCGGGGCTGTCGACATCCGATGGCCTGTCCGAGGTGACTCTTTGAGGCCCACCACGTGGGGGGACCGTGGCATGAGCGGACTGCAGCGATGCGCCGCGAGGGACTGGTTTCTCCGGAGACTCGGCGAACGGGCTTCGGCGGAGGGATGGGGTGCCACGCATCGGCCTAGGCGGTTGGTTTCTCTGAAGCCTCGACGAGCGGGCTTCGGCGGAGGGATGGGGTGCCGCACAGCGGCCTAGGGGGTTGGTTTCTCCGTAGTCTCGGCGAACGGGCTTCGGCGGAGGGATGGGGTGCCGCGCATCGGCTTAGGCGGTTGGTTTCTCTGGAGTCTCGGCGAACGGGCTTCGGCGGAGGGATGGGGTGCCGCGCACAGGCCTAGGTGGTTGGTTTCTCCGGAGTCTCGGCGAACGGGCTTCGGCGGAGGGATGGGGTGCCGCGCATCGGCTTAGGCGGTTGGTTTCTCTGGAGTCTCGGCGAACGGGCTTCGGCGGAGGGATGGGGTGCCGCGCATAGGCCTAGGTGGTTGGTTTCTCCGGAGTCTCGGCGAACGGGCTTCGGCGGAAGATTAGACAGCCGCACTGCGGTTTAGGGGAATTGGCGGCAACGGAACCAACTCTCGAGGGCTCCAACGAGGGGCGCGGAGGAGCGACACTCAAGATATCAGCTGATGGCGCCGTCGCAGCGCGCCGCCCTGTGGCCTTGGGGTTGTTCTGAGAGTTCGGTGTAGTGTCGTTGTTATGGGGCCATGAAGGGTCTGGTAGAGATCTGGGGGGGGGGCTTTAGAACGGTCGCGAAGGCCTGCCTGCCCGTCTGGACCTGCCTTTTTGCCAGCGGGATAGTTACATGGGATGCGTCACAGGGCTGGTGTTCAGTATGTTTAGGGTACTTGCGTGTTGCCGCCGCGCGCGTCGTAGCAGATCACCAGCGCAGGACCGGCTAGCGGGCAGGCTTTGAGCAGCGTTTATGTAGCACGTGTCCGACCCAGTAGGCGACCTCCCCAAGCGTGCTCGAAGCCCTTGGCGGACCGTAGAGCGCTTTGCTGTTTGTTGGCACTTCGTAGCCAGTGCTGTTGTAGTGTGGATGTAGCTTGTTGGTGTTTTGAACCCGCCCCGTGGCGCGGCTTCCTCTGTGGAGTTGCTGGGTTTGCTGCGGTGTTTGGGGCCTTGGTTGCTGGCCAGAGCGCTCTGGCTGTGGCCCCAGTAGTGGTGTTGTGGAGTGCACTTCTGCCCACCGTGCGGTGCTACCCCACGGGCGTGCTACAGGGTGCAGAACTTAAGACGTGTGAGGTTGCATGACTTCGGCTTTTCTAGACCACCTGAACGATCGGCGTTGCGAGCGCGGCGGAGCGAACCTGGCACTGGGCCAACGCAGACACTGCGGCCCAGCACTTGCGTGTGCGGAGCGTGAACTGGCACCTCCCTCGCCAGTCTTACAGGCTGCGTGCGGGGGGGGGGATCCACACCCCCGGTGTCGGGGACGCATGCGTGCCGTCCGCTGCACATGACATGCCGAGCACTTTATGGAGACTACATGTAGACCCCGTAAGCTCCCCAGGCTGGTAAGTCTCACGGCGGCACTGCCCCACAGCTAACATCCAGGATTGCGCTGTGCAAAGCAGTACCCGCCATCAATCCTTACGTTGTCCACCGCCTACTTGCGGTTCGTCTGACACCCCGTCACTCTGGGCTCGCGCTTCCTAGCCGGTTCCCGGTCGCATGTCCTGGTCGCATCACTCCACACATACTTGTGCACCTGCCGCTTTCCTCTACCCCTGGTCAGCTCCCAGACGCCGAGTACACGCACTGACGGATCTGCCTCAAAACCCCGCTCACGTCCCCAGCAGCTCGCTTTTCGTACATGACGATTGCAGAAGGCAGAGCCACCGTCGGGAGCACAGGGTCAGCGGCCGGACAAAGCGAACGTGCCCCCCCAGCCCCGCCTGCCTGAAACTCGATGTCCGAAACCAAACAAACGCTTCCGGGCGCAGTGCTCGCTGGCCCAGGGCGCGCTACCGCAAATCCAGTCGCGGGGCCACGCGCCACGCCCTGTTCGCGGAAGCTTCAGGCCTTGGTTGGGTTGCTTCAATCATCCAGGCTCCCTCATTCTCCGTTCAGGGCTTAAGGGGGTGTGTCAGCGCACCGTGCCGAGCACCGGCACAGACGCCAAAGTAGGCAGACGTCCCAGCCCTGCGCGCGCAACACACCTGCTAAAACACACACCTGCTCTGTAGTCCACTCCTCCTGGACACGCCGCCTCACCTCATCTCGCACCATATCACGTAACGGACGCCTCCCGAGCCGCCTTGCGAGCAAGTCCGATACAGCTACGTTGCGGCGCCGGCGTGCATCAGTTTCTGCCGCCAACACCACCGCCAACGCCCAAGCCCACCATCCCCATCACCAGCAGCCCCCCAGCAGCTCGAAGTGTTCGAAACATTTGTCTGCCAGTCCCCATTATACGAGCCCCGCGTGCACAGCCCCCCCCCTCCCATTACAGCCATACCAGGGCTGCCACCCATCGGAGCATCCCGAAGACGCACCCCAGCCGTTTACCATATGTCGCATTCCTGCGAAGCCCTGTCACATGTCCTCCCGTGTCCGTGTCCGTGTCATCTATCGTCCGCACCTGTGCAACTGCTGCCGGGCGCAATCAATCGTCGTCCGCGAGCATGATGCCCCGCCGTCCGAGCGTTTCCACCTCCTCCCCCCGGACTGCAAGTGCGACGTTCCAACACTACCCGTCACCATCAACTACCACCCCATCTTGTACGCCAAATCGCCTCGAGGGTGCTGCTGGTGATGGTGCGTGTCCCCGCCGTACTGCTGCTGGTGCTGCTGATTATGAGGGTCGTGGTACTGGTGATGCGGCTGCTGTTGCTGTTGTTGCTGCTGCTGCTGCTGCTGCTGCTGCGGTTGGTGGTGTTGGTTGTGGTGCACGTCAGGCTGCTGCTGCTGCCAGTGGCTGGGCGCGTGCTGCGCGTGCTGGTCCATGCCCTGCATCGCCGGCGGCTGCGGGTGGTGGTAGTGGTGCGCGTCCTGCGGCGGCTGGCCCCAGGCGCCGTCGTGCGCTTCCGGATGGTGGTGCAGGTGCCGCCGCTGCTGCTGCTCCTGCTGGTGGCCGTATGGGTCGTGCTGCTGGTGGTGGTGCTGGGGATGATGCTCCTGGTAATGCTGCTGGTCGTGCTGCTGGTGATGCGGCTGGTGGTGCTCCTGGTGATGCTGCTCGTGGTGGTGGTGGTGATCCTGCTGGTGATGCTGCTCATGTGCGTGGTGGTCGTCGCCGCCGTGGTGGCCGTGATCGTCGGCGTTCCAGTCGCCATGCGCGTCGTGGAGCCACCACTCGTCCTGTGCGGCGTCCCCGAGGGCAGGGCAGGGCAGGGCAGGGCGGTGTGAGACAAGGGCGAGCTGTAAACGTTTAACGTTCAACGTCTCGTCACATCGATGGCGCGCACAATCGACGAACACGCGCACACCAAGGCCAGACGAGCACTCGCGCAGGTCCAGCTGGGCCCACGATTCGCGGCGCCCCGTGGTTCACACGTCCTAAAACGGCACTCCTTCCCCACACGCACCGACCCATGGGTCAGCGGTTACAACACACACCCACCATGGGATCGTACGAGTCGTAGTGGCCGTGGTAGTGGTCGTAGTTGTGGGCCGTGTCTTCCTCGTGCCAGTCGTGGTTGTACACATCCCCGTGGTGAACATTGGTCGGCTCGGGTGCGGTTGCACCGCTGCCGCTGCCGGCGGGCTGCTGCTGCCCCGGCCGCTCCAGGCCCACCTGCCCGTCCGTCATGGCAACGATACTGTCGCGGATCTTTGACTCGGGCAGCGGCAGGTCAGCGGGCTGGGCTTGCGGTGTGGGAGGTGGGAGCGGCTCGAAGTGGTGCGGCTGCGGAATGGGGGGGAGAGAGCGGGGCGATTGAGGATTGGGGAGGGAGGTAAGGAATGATTGCGGTTACAGAGGATTGGGCTGGGGATGACAGAAAGCAAGCAATAGGCTTGGGGAGGGGAGGGTCTGGGTTCGGGAAGGTCTGACGAGGAAGTACCCGGAGGCAGCAGCGTGTGGTTGGGAAGGGGTGGAGCGTGGCGGGTGACAAGTGACGAGTCCAGAGGTCCCTCCTGAGCCGCCGGGCCGACACGCCACCGCACGCACTCCCGACACACCCCATCAGCCGAAAGCGCGCTTGCGGCCGGGGCTCATCCTTCGTCTTCCCTCTCCACCGCACGCAGTCACGCACCACATGGAAATTGGGAATGACATTACTCCTTGTCGTTCAATTTCATTGTGTGCTTGTGAGGTGGTGGTTGGAAGGGAGCGGAACTACCGTACCAGAGGTCGAAACCCGCGCTTTCACGGGGAACAGGGGAATGGGACAGCCCGGATGGCCAAGCAGCTGAAAGTCTGACAGACGAAGGGGAATGGGGGTTGGCTGGGCGCTCAAGAGCACAACGCGCGCGCTTTGGGGCGCCTACAGTTTGGGCCCTTGTTGACCACACACCCCCAGCTTGGGGGTCCGCAGTGCGCAGTGACTCATTGTTGAATAAAGGAGCACATCACTCCCTGACCTTCCCCCCAGCTTGCGGATATATCCCCCACACAAATACTCACAAACACCCACGCACACATCCCATACGCCGCCCTGCACGCCGCACCCACCCACCCGAGTGCAACTGTGCGAGTGCAACTGGGCAACTGTGCAGGACCCAAGCAGCAGAACCCCCTGCCCTCATCCCACGATGCTGTACCTTGTGTACGGGCACCTCCGTACGAATTTGCCCGAAATCCGTCTCGGGCCGGAGGTGTGGCTCGGCCTCTGGGATTGGCGCCGTGTCGTTCTGCGGCAGAGGGAAGGAGGGAGGGAGGGAGGGAGGGAGGGAGGGGCGGAGCGCAATGCGTGTGTTTGGGGAGGGGGTCAGGGTCGGAGACCGAGAACGGCAAATACGGAGGTGCGTGAAGTCTTTTCCGTGTACACCAGAAAAAAGAGGTAAGAGTCCAACCAAAGCGGCTGTGGCAGCAATACAAACCGAGCGGTTGGAGCATGACGGAGATCGCCAGTGAACAGCTGAAACGAGGAGAGTCGGTGAAATAGGCGACGAAACGTTCTGGTGCTCGATGAGAAGGGAGGCTGTGTGAGTGCGTGTGTGTGTGGGGGGGGGGGAGGAGATCTTGAGGGCAAAAGCGAGGGCGCAAGCAGGATGGATGGAATCCCACGCCCGCCCGCCCTCCCTCTTCCCCTCCTTGTGGATGCCCGCGCCCGGGGGGGCAGCAGGGTAGGCCCGAGCTCCATACGGGCAGGCGGCTCTTGCAGTCTAACAGACCCAACAGCCCTTCTTCAAGTAAGCGCAGTGCTAGTTCCCCTTCAGAAATTCGGCCTGGCCTGCCGCCACGACGGCAAAGACATCACTCGAATAAACTCCGCTCCCAACACGCCACAAAAGCTTTCAACGGCACACACACATACAGCACGTCGCATCGCGGCATGAACGTGGCCATGCGGCCGTGTCGCCACGTACACCAGCAGTACAGCACACAGTACCGCAGCAAGTACAGTACGGTCGTACGGGCCTCTCACCATCGTCGCAGTGATGTTTCGGAGCTTCGAGACCTCGTCCGTGCACCTGCGGGGGTGGGGGGGGTGACAGGAAGCCCGCGAGGGGGTGCGCACATGCACACATACACACACACAGGTCGGACAGCCGATCGGACGCGGGGCCGGGCGGGGCTCTCGCTTGGGATGCTAACCACGCTCGCCGGCAATGACCCCGGCAGCCTATCGCCGCATTTAGGCGGGGGGTTCGAATCAGTGTTCCCCTGGAGGGGCTCCGATGGGGTCCAACCTCGCATCCAGCGCCACTCACACCCAGCCCCACTCTAACACAAATGCACATTTCACAACAAATTCACAAGTCGCCGCATGCGGTGCGCACCCGCCGGAGGGTTATGCGACCCAGGCTGATGCACCCACGAGTCTCAAAAAGACCGCACCCGGCTGCTTGCTGGCGCAACATGTGGAAAAGATGACGATGATGATGTGGCCGAACCGAATCGAACCGAGGGCCTGCTGCCCACCCGGTGGGTGGGAAACCAGACAGCCGACCCTCAACAGCCCCCCTGGCGAAGGCCAACCCCGCCTGGCACCCGCCCCCACCCCCCCCCCACCCACCCCCTCTCTCCCGCCCGCCAACGCCTCCTCGGGCCCCCGCACCAATACCCGTGCATCGTCGACGCCCTCCGCTGCCGCCCGCCCCCTGGCGTGCGGCCGTTCCGCACTAACCCACCCTCCCGTTTCTTCGCGGCGCGCGCAGCAAGCGCCGCTACCCATCTGTTCCTCAACACAGCCGCCATGCACGAACGCACGCCCCCACCCGACCCGACCCGGCCCAACCCGACCCAACCCTTCCTCAGCATCTGCCTTGCAAAACCCCTCTGGCCCCTTCCGCAGCCCCCAGCACCCCCACCCACCGAGCCCCACCAGAGCAACATGGCTGGCTCCGAATCGGTAAGCCCATGCCAGTCAGCAAGTCAAGTCAAGTCAAGTCAGTCAGTCAGTCAGTCAAGTCAGTCCGTCAGTCAAGTCAGTCAGTCAGACGCCTGGGTGACTGCGCTCGACGATGACTCACTTTTTGTACTGGTCGTGCAGATCCTGCTCGTACTTGATCCACTTGTTGGCCAGCGTGTGCCAGTCCTTCTCCCGAGATCCGTGTGCGGCCTCCATCTGCGCCACCTTGGAGTCAAGGGCCTCGATGACGCCGTCGGAGCGGATCAGCCTGAGCAGGCAGGAACACAGAGACGAGGAGGAGACGAGGAGGGGCGAGGAGGGGCGAGGAGGGATAAGGCTGGAGTAGGTCAGCCACCGCTCCCAGTCTCCGGTGCCCTGCCCTCCCGACGTTCCAGCCACAGCGGCCCGCACCACCCTCCTCCCCTTCCTGTTTCGCCCGGCGCCCGGCTGGCTCTCGCCTCCGTTCCCGCCTTGGGTTGCCGCCTTGCCGCCTTGGGGTTCTCCTCACAGAAGCCCATCTCTGCGCCCACCACTACCACCACCACCACCACCACCACCACCAGGGAGGCAGCTCGGCTATTTCCTTCCGACGCCTGTCCTCAAATAGACTTGAACACTCTTCTTCAACACACGTGAACCACCCCCCTTCCCACCCCCCTTCCGCTCACTCTGCTCGCAGGTCCTCCACCATCGTAGACAACTCCGCCTCCCGCCCGCTCCGGTGCTGCTCCATGACGCCCCGCTGCAGATCCGTCGCACCGCGCCGCACCGCACCGCGCCGCGCCGCGCCGGGCCAAAGTCCAGTGAGGGAAGGCGCGGTGGAAGGGGGCGCGGAATAGGGCAGCAGATAGGGGGCAGGGCGGCAGAGAGGCAGAGGGCGAAGCAGCTATTCAGACTCATCCAGCCAAGGTGAAGAGGGGCAGGAGGGGCGATCGCATTCAGCAGAGGTGCATGCCAGGACTAAGTTTGGCCCTTGAAGGGGTCAACTTCCTGGAAGGATCCGCCCGGCGTGGCAATGGTTTTCACTGTACTGCTCCTGGAGGTCACGTTCGCGGCCCTAGGCTTGTTGTAAATCACCAAAGCCCAGGATACCGATAAATGCCCGTTTACACCCCAAAAACAATTTTGGCACTGCCAGGACTAATTTGCACGGGTTACTGGCACGCCAGGACCAATCTTAAGCTCTAACAGACTGCGTTCCTGGCAGGCGCCAGGAGGGAAAACAGGGGGAGGGCTGGGAGGCCAGGACAATTTCCGATAGGCCCTGGCGCCCGGGCGGCTGGGAGGGTACATGGAGCAACGTGGCGGGGGAGCAGCAGCAGCAGCAGCCCTGGCAGGACCGGCATCAAGGTGGAATCACCCGCAGAGGAGCTGGTCTCTGCCGGCCCCATGCGAGCGCTGCTGCTCCGCCGCCCTTCCTCCCCGGGCGGTGCATTTGTGCAGAGCGAGCCCCCCCCCCCGGGTCGAGGCTCGAGGGGGGTAATCGGAGGGCCGCCGGGAGTCAGCCAAGCCCGGCCTGGCCTGGCCCGCGGCCAAACTGTGAACCCCACGACCAGCGACCAGGGAGGCTGCCCATCCGGCCGCCCACCCCGGCACCCCGGCGCCCTGCACCTGTACCTGCACCTGGCCCAGCCCTCTTCTGCAACCCCATCACACCCTCCCCTGCACCACCTTGCGTCCCTCGCAGCTCTACGCTATGCGCCCCTCCCCAGCCACACACTTCCTGCACCCCTCTCCTTCCCACCACTGCCCCTTGCCCCCCCCCCCAACAGCCTTCGCATGCCCCGTCACGACAGATGCCCCGTCACGACGGATCCCTCTGCAAGCACATCCGCCGTCGCCTATCGGCTTAACCCCCCCCCCCCTCTTCCCTTGCAGGCCCACCGCCCCCCCCCCTTCCCTCGACGCCGCAACAGCGCACCTGAGCCCCCGGGCCGCCGTTGCTGCACCGCACTGCACTCGCTGCCCACCTGTCCAGCCCCGCCCTCACGCGCGACTCCCCACTTGCACCCACCACCAGCACAGCAGCCACCACCTCAGCTCCGCCTGTCCCATTTTCATACAGCCCTGAACCGGTTGGTTCCCTCTGCACGCACTCGCCGCATCTGCGCCTTGCCGTTCGGCCTACTCGACAAGCCGCCACATCACCCGGCTGTCCCCGCGTCCCGTCAGCCCTCCCCGTCATCCAAGCATGTTCAGCATGGGACCCGACACCGCACATCACATCGTCGCCCCGCACTGCCCCAGGTGACATGAAGCCCCTCCCGCCTGCCCGCGCGCCCCACCGTCCCCTTGGTGCCCCACCGCCCAACACGCTTCCGGCTCTCTGGACCCATCCACTCTCTTCTCGTTCCTCTCCCCCACGGCCCCCAATCCGTTTCCGACTTCATTGAGAATCCCTCCTGTGCCCCCCACACACGTACGCGTCCGATACACACACGTAGACGACGTGCACCCGCACCCGCACCCCCTCCTCGTCACCTCGTTGACGTGCTGCTGCAGCGCCTGGTCCTTACTGACCAGATCCGCCTCCTTCCGCTGCAGCTGACTGGTGAGCTCCGTGATGCGCCGCTGCGTGTGTCCATACGTGACCTGCAGCTGCTCCAGCTCGGCATTGCGGCTGGAGAACTGGCTCTGAGGGTATGGCGAGGGATAGAGCGGAAGAGGAAGGGGCGTGCCGTCGGTGTGAGGCGGAAGACAGCGGGACGCCCGGGCAAGGACGGCGTGGCGAATCAGATAGACGAGCGTAGACCTGGGTGGCCTTTCAGTGATCTGACATAGTCTGGCCATTCCCAGCCGGCGAGCGGGGGATGCATCGGGGGGAGGGCCGCGCCTTAGGCCTGGGCGCTGGGAAAGTAACCCCGGCATTGACAGCAAGTCCGGCGATATCCGGCGTTTAAGCCGGATGAGCGCATCATAACCCGCCACCTATCAATTGCTCTGTATGCCAAATAGGCGAGGGGCTTCTCGGCCCGTTGTGCGGCAGCGATACGTCGGGCCGCGAACCCGATCGGATTGGCATGCCACGGTACGCTGAAGTACACGCACCTTGACGCTGTGCAGCTCCGAGCGCAAGCTTTCTAGTTCGTTTTTGATAGCTGCTTTCTGGGCATGCGCCGACGACGCACGGAAGTGGGTGAACACTGAAAAGCCAAGCGCCGCTATAGCCACGACTGTAAGGACCCCAAGGACGACATTTTGCGAGCCAAGACCTCCCTTTCGACGCCTGCATGATGAGCGAATTGGGTTCAAGTTGATGGTTGGAGAGAACATGATGAATTGGAGATTGAAGGATAGGAACATTACGCACCCGTAAGCTCCATAGCCACCGGTGCTAGCATAGGGCAACATTGTAATGCCCAGTCGCGAACACTATCGCATAGCCGGCGCACTATTGCATAGCCAACCCCCAAGGCCGTCGATGGTGACGAACGGGCCTGTCTAACAAATGCCCGGTCTATGACAAAATAAGTGATCGCCTGGGAGCTACAAGTAGCCTATGCGCAGGGCGATGGACCTCGAGCGGGCTGCTACAGAGAGCCCGGCAAAAATACGGCGTTCGTCACAGTTCCTCGAGCGCTTGAGGTCCGATCCACCGATCAAGGTCTCTTAAGCCGTGCAGCATTACCAATGCGCGTCTCTTTCGTAAGCTGCACCGGTTGCGAATAATCGCAGCGCTCCAATCGCACCAAGGGTGTTATTAACCGACTAGTCGCAACACCATTTCCACGCCACCCTCCTGCCGCACGGTACAGAATATTTTCAGCTTCAGCATATACAAATCGCACCATAAGCTTATAAAATGACAGCGCCTGATCTTAACGTATTGCAGCAATGGTTTCAGTGCGTTGACACCGACGGTTCGGGGCTCCTAGATGCTAAAGAGCTGCGACAGGCGCTCGATATAGGCGGTCTGAGTTACACCTTGGCGCAAGTCCACCTTTTAGTGAGGTGAGGTGCAGCCTGGAACCTAAGGGAAGTCTCACATATTTAACTCGTGCAGCTTCATCGGATAGGCTGATCGGGGCAGGTCGGGGTTGATGGGGGTAGCCCGTGGGTCTCTCGTAATCTGTAACGACGGGCAGTGGCGGCTGCAGCTCTATGTCCTAAATTGTGTAACGTGCTGTACCGTTACAGATCGTGACTTGCCCCGGCTGTGGGGAGGGCGTTATGTTTGTGCAGGGTGCCAGGGTTCAGACCGTATAGTTGACAGCGGGTGGGTAGAGTATTCACACGACGCCGGGCGAAGCTTCCTTCGGGTGCCTACCTGGAAACAATCTGGTGCCACGAAGTCGTACCACTGCGGCACCCTAATCAGCGTGGTATCACCGGCGAATGGTCACCGGCGTGTTTCTAGCCAGGGTGCCTTACTGCTCCAGGCCTGTCTTCTGAACCTTCTGTGTCCATTTTCAGGGCGTTCGACTCCAAAGGCAACCAGAAACTCGACTTGAACGAGTTTGTCGAGCTGCATCGCTTCCTTGATGCCGTTCAAACTTGCTTCTCTCATTTTGCACGCGGCGGCAGTCGGCTGTCAGCGGCGGACGCTCAGCAGGCCCTAATCCACATGGGTAAGACATGTCGTCAGGCGAAGTGTATTGGCGGAACCATGCCCAGGGTCCCGCAGTGTATGTAAGGGGGTTACGATACCGCCATCCCATCTGCGCTGCAAGGCACGCAACAGCCCAACAAAACTCGCTCGGCCACGTTTTCCCGTTCGTAACTCAGTCCGATCGTGTCTGTGACTGAGTGCGCCGCCATCGCATTTGCACCACACCGCACAGGCCACCGCTTGGACGGTACCGTGATGCGGGCTGTGCTGGATCGTTACGACACTGACACCAGGGGCACGTTTGGCGTGGAGGATTTCCTGCGCATGTGCCTCTTCCTGCGGACCGCGGCTCGAGCCTTTCAGGCCTTCGACACCGGCAAGCGCGGCACCGTGCAGCTCAGCTTAAATCAGCTCTGCTACGCTGCATCATACCTTGCATGAGCACCATGCGCAGGCCTGGTGCTGGCTCTGGTGCCGCTTCGGTGTTTCAACGGCGTCAGGGCTGGCTTGGAGCGGGCTAATGTTGTTCATACTGACCAAAAGCATTTGGCGATGTGGGGGTGCACGTGGGCATGAGCGCGGGGACGGGCACGTAGGTGCGTGCCCGTGTCAGCTGGCGGGCTGGCCGCAGAGGCGCTGGGGAGGGGGTAGCGATGCGCAATGACCTTGAGCCTGCACGTCCTCGCTTAGTGGCGACCGCTGCGTATCCACAACCGCACATCGCAGCACGCGGCCGCCGTGTCCAGGCCGTTGGCAGCTTGCACGCGGTACGGCATTGCATGATCGACGATGCAGTATAATATATGCTGATATATGTGTGGGCTTCACTGCATGCTACTCCTGCATCGTGTCGCGTTTCAGGCTTGGTTGCATGCTTTTCATTTTCATTTTTCTTTTGTCGGTTTCCCGAAAACTGGATGTGCAGGATGGGAATTGTCTTGGTTAATCTCTGCGTGTCGGAGCGCGGAGCACAGCTTCCCAAGCGGGATTTTAGGCCTCCGGCCCAATCTAGAGTCCGCGGGGCTGTTGACGTTGTGCAACCTAATGCAGAATTGTACACGCCCCAGTGGGCCGCCCGTGCCAGCGTGTCGTGCAGGCGGGCTTTGTGTTTGGCGGGCTGTGTAGCCAAAAAAATGTTGCGGAAGACGCAATGACTTGCTGGCGACTGTATTATGGGGAATTGCGCGTATGCAGAACGTTGCAAGGTTCTGTTTGTGTACATATACGGATATCGTCAACCGCTGCTTACGTTGCTCGTGGATGCCACTGACAGTCAGGTGGCACCTTGGGAGAGAAGTGGCGCACTGGCGGTTTGCCGTGGCAGGCCGGGCAGGCGCTGCGACACCTGGCGTACCAATCAGGCCTGCTCACCTGGTCGCGTTGGGTTGTACCTAAGTAACAGTAGAGGTCGTGGAACGCGCGGTTTCAGGTGGTCACAGAGCTCCCTAAAGGGCATTCGTAAGGAAGGGCCGGCGGTCTGTGCACCGCAACGGATACAACTCCATCTTGTGTGGTGCGGCTCCAGCGCTAGGTCTAGGGACTTGAGCGGTCCGTCGGTACTGTCAGTGAAACCTCTCCTGGAGTCATCTTGATGTTTGGAGACTGTACAGCGCGCGGCGCTGCGCCGTACGGTGGCGGCGGGTCAGTAGCACGAGCTATACGGTCGGTTGTACAGGCGGCGGTTGCGCTTTGGTAGGGCGAGGACAGATCCAGCTTTTAGGGTGAAGGCGCCGTGCTTTCAGCCCAAACCACATGCAGAGGCGCGCCAGAATGTCGCACTCTACGATTGGCTGCACCGGAGCAACGTGCGGAGTGCACAGCCACAACGAGGATTCTAATGGCTTTAATTGTACAACGCGGCCCATTCATTGTACGTGCAAGCGTGAAAGTGGGCGGCCGCCACAGGTCAAGGGCGAAACGCCGCACCTCATGTGCAGCCAGAGTTCATCACAACGCGAGGGTCGTTGCGGGCCTCTCGCTGGTCCTGCGGTTGCGGCTACGGTGGAGGGCGCTTGGCTGCGACGAATGGCACCGTCGCAACCCCTGGGTTGATCAGGGGAGTGGGTAACTGGGGGCAAACGGAGGGTCACGGTCAAGTTTCGAGCTGTGCGAGGCAGCCAACAAAAGACCCCAAGTATTAGAAGTGTCACATTGGGCGCATTGAGACACGTGACATCTTGGCGTGCGTACGTAGCCGTATGGATGCTCTTGGTCAACGGCCCCGAAGGGGGTTCAGGGTGCATACCGGTATGCGGTAGCGTGTGCCTGGGTGCAGTGGAAGCACGACTGTGGTCCTCTGGTGCAACGCCGCGTGCAGGCAACCCTCTCGCGGAAGCCGGCACAGTGGTGCAGGAGCTCGCATTAAAGAGGGTCTTTCTTTTTAAGGAGAGAGGGTGCCCCTGCGAGGCCCTGCGCCATGCAGGTGCTACCTGGGCCCAGGATCCGAATTTGCCGTGAGTCGGTTGTTGCGGCAACATCCACAGCTCGATAAGGACACGCTGCACATCGGCCCGTGGGATGCAAAGGCCTTAAGGCTGTCTCAACGTGCTCGATCGTCCGGGAGGAAAAGTAATGCGCTTTGCAGGGCTTGGCTGTGGGCACACTCTGAAACAAGCGTTGGGGACGAACAGGCAACGACGGGGCGACAGGCGGTCCGCACGGTATCCTTGTCGCCTCGGCATGTGCTGGAAACGTCTGCCGGGGGAAGTAGGAGGGGCGCACAGCAGCTGGCGTCCGCTGCGGGCTCGCCCAAACGGGCTTTCGGAAGGATTCGGGTCCGTCATCGGATTCATCAACATCATCTCGAGGGACAAGAAATCGTTGTAAAGGAAAGTATGTGTGGTATGCTAACGGACTTGGCCGTCGATGAAGACTTTCCCTTGGACTTCCCCCTTGAGGAGCCAGGGCCGTGTACGTCACACCGATACTTCCATCCATGGACCCCTGTTCGGTCCAGCATATTTCTGTTCAAAAGCTCGCATACACTGCAAGTACTTATTCATTTTTGATGCTTTGTAGCGCATTAGCGTACAGGCTGATATTTCAGGCGTCGCCAACTTCACCTTCCTTGCTTTAGGGTCACGTTTAAGGATTTTTCAAATACTAGTGGCGAAGTAAGGTCAAGACGAGCTGGGCCTGGCCATGGCCAACATACAGCAGGTGTGGATTGTGTATTTTTTGGCGTGGTTACGCTAGACGCTTTCTTTAACACGATAATCCTCTGTGTCATGAAATATATTTTAATTTCCAATGCGTGCTTCCGTGGCCGGTGTTGGAAGGTGCCCTCCTCCGGCCCGCTCCGCTTCGCTCAACTCCCTTGCTGTTCTCTCCGCCTGCATGCTGCTGCTCTGATTGGCAGTGGTTCCAGTCGATTGATATCGATAGGAGCGGCGAGCTGGACGTGAACGAACTGCAGCGGGCACTCTCCTTGGGCAACTTGAATTTTGGCGTTTCCGATGTTGATCAAATGATACGGTACGTGCATAGAGTATTCAGGCTTGCCATGAGCCTCTGGACCGACACGGGTGCTGACGGCGTTGTTCTCGTGCACTCACAGGGCTTTCGACACCCGCGGGCGAAGGCGGTTAAGCTTGCAGGAATTCCAGCGCTTGCACGAATTTCTGGTCAATATACAGAACAGCTTTGCATATTTTGACGCGGATCGCAGCCGGACGCTCCAGGTGCACGAGGTTCGGCAGGCACTCCGGCACGCGGGTAGGTCCACACGCCCTATGTTGGCGCAGCCCCAGCCCTGCAGCCCCAGCCCCGGGGCACAATCTCTGTGCATACAAATCATCCCTACCAATGAATGACCCCCACCATACAACAGGTTTTCAGCTGGACGACCCGGTCCTTGCTGCCATGATGACTCGGCACGACCCGGACAACTCGGGCACGCTGACGCTGGACGAGTACATTCGGATGTGCCTTTTCCTCCAGAGCTGCGTCCGGACTTTCACGGCGTTTGATCCGCAGCGGACGGGCCAGATCCGCCTCGATTTCAACCAATGGGTCTACGCAGCGTCCCACGTGGCGTGAGGAAATCCTGGGTTCCGTTTTTGGGTCTGCTGATTCGGGTTGTCTGCTGGCTTGGAACCTGGCCGTGCCGCTACAGCTGCTGCTGCGGGGCGGCGAGGCTCGGCGAGGCCAAGACACCGAGCAGCCCCGCCGCCAGGCCGGGTACCCCGGCGCCGCAGCCCCCACCGAAGCACTGCCGCCGCAGGCACCACCGCCTCTGGATCGGCGCTGTCGCATCCTTGGCTGAGGAGCCGTGTCCGTATTAGTTGTGCGCGCATTGGCTGGACGCGACACGAAGCCCACACCGCGTGTGTGCAAAACGACGGGGGCGCAAAGGCGCTTACCTGGTCAGCGCAAGGCACAGCTCGAAAAATCAGAGGGGGCACAGATAGATGACTATCGCATGCAACATGCAGGATAGCATGCGGTCTGCTTGGGCGGCCTCGGGACATGATCTTGCGATGCACGGCTGTTGGCAGGGACGTGCAGTGGGCGGGATTTTCATGTGACATCGGACGCACGGAATATAGAGGATGACAGCGTAGCTGACAGACGAGGGTTAGAGGTTCTAGGGACATGGGCGCATGGCGCAGCCTGGGGGCATATCACAAACATCGGATTAGGGATAAATAGGATCTGCATAGTGAGTGGGGTTGGTGATCGATGCAGGACTGCAGTCGCAAATCAGGCAGGTCCTCAGATATGGACTGACGTGTTGATCTGGCGCTGGCACGCGTCTTCTTTTAGGGGCGGGCATGGTAGTTGCAGCCGTGGGGCTCCAGTCCAACCTGTGGGCGTCCGTTCCGCGCTCGCACAGGATGGATGGGCCGTGTTGAGCGTCAGCTGCAAGCCTAAGTGGACAGTTAGGTGCGCGTTTGCTGGTCGTGCGATCTGCCCCTGCGCACGCGCATGCGGCCGCCACGCACCTGCTCGTGCTTGTGCCTGCCGACTGGAGGCGGTGTGTGTTATGCATAAGTGGTGCTTGTGCATGACACGGTGTGTGCCCTACAGAGCAGTTGGCCACGCGACACGTCTCCCATGTTTCGGGCACGGGCTTGACGTTGCCTTGACTATCGGCTGACTTGACAACAGGCGCATGGCCATGTGGGATCAGGGGTTTTCACGTCGACATCGCAAAATAAATGCGGCCGGATGCTTTACTAGCAGTTTTGCTTTCGCGGCACGCGTGTTCAAGATCCGCTAGTGCCCATGCTGCGTTTTCAAACGCGTGGGGGTATCATTTGCGGCCCGTTCGTGTACATGCATCATTTCTGGGCTTGTTGGATGATGTTAGCTAGCGGTGATGTAAGCGCCGGGAACCGTCCGGGTGGTGTGTCCGGTCGTTGACGGTCCCAAAGTGTGCGGGGCGCAATTGGCGGGTGCACACGTGGTAGCCTGTGAAGGGGAGGAGGCGCTACGTGTTGCAGGGAATCAGCAGGTCTGCCGCGTCGAACCTTGGGAGTGGGTGGTAACAGAAAACGGGGTGGGTGGGTGAGTGGGTGGGTGTTCTGCTTGTGTACTCGCACTCTCGCGCACCCGAAGGCGCACGGTGCGCGTGCGTGCCAGTGCGCGTTTGGCTGTACTAGGTGCATGCGTGCATGTGCCTGGTATGCGTGGCAAGCAGACGGGACGCATTTCCGGACTGAAGCTGACAGGTCCGACAAGCGGGCCTCGCTCCTTTCCGGCAAGGGGCTTCGGAGCCGTGGCTACCCGCAGAGGGACAGCGATGGTGTGACAGCATCATGAGTCGTCAATTGTAGCGCTGAGTGCGCATGTGAACCTGGAACGCTAAATGAAAGCTCCCGTATGGGGCGTTGGAAATGTTCTCCATAACTAGCTTAGGTGACAACGATAGGGGCTCGTCTGACAAGGTTGCTGCGCTTGCCGACATGCAGGCATGCCAGAGAGGTGAAAAGGCGGCGGCGCGGCTGCGACGGCCGTGCAAGCACGCGCATATGTTCTGTTGCGGCAGCGCGAGGGGGTGACGGGATCGAAGTGGGTCATGCGGCGTTGTGTGCATTGTGGACGAACCGCCACCGTCACCGCACCTCAACAATCTCGTTCTCAACCCGTAATGTCAGCCATTGAATGGGGAGTTAACTTGGGATTTGGCACGGAGGTTTGCCTTGGCAGGCGGGGCGTTTCCGGACATATCGCCATCAGCTGGGGCGAAGAAGTGTACGTGCGCGTGTTGCAGCGTGGTCCCCTCCCGATGTTTTGCCAAGCAGCGAGGCACTGACTGCGACAGGAGCCAATGCGCGCCTCCCAACACAGGGCCCCTTGAATGCCGGTAGAAACTCCTCGCAGGGCGTCGACGGGCACCTGCGCACCACCAATCCCTCACCGACCGCGGCCCTGTCCGCCTCCTGTTCGCCCCATCGAGTGCTTTACGAGCTGGCAACATGACTCCTGAGCCACCTGAAAGCATTGCCCGGGGGCCAAGCGGCTGGACCCTGGCATCCGCACTGCTCCTTGCCAGACGTCTGGCGGCATACCGAGGAGGCCGGTGTCCAACTCCACTACAGCGGGATTTGCAAAGGTCGAAGAGCCCAAACAGTGCCGGACCCTCCCGCGCTGCCTTTCAGCTGCCCCAGTCTCCACATGCAGATTAAGTGCCGTACACGAGCACAAGAAGCTGAGGTACGCAGCAGGTGCCGCCCGGGAGGCAACGGACCGCCCGGGGTTGCGTCATGTGCTTAAGAGCCCCGGACAGGCCCTGCCCCGCCCCGCCCCGCAGGGAGGGGGGTACAGGGAGGGGCACAACTCCCGCCAATGGGACACCACTCCAGCGCCGTCGGGAGGGCCTCTCCTCGTCTGCAGCAGAACCTTCCCCCCTCGCGGCACGGTACGACAACCAGGCGTATGGCTAGTACACCTTCCAGCCCGGACTGGGAGCCTGCCAGGAGAGCACGGACCCCGACGCGGCGCGCACACGTGCCGTCCTTCCGTCGAGCGGAGGCCCAAACAGAGAAAAAAACAACCCGTCCCTTCAGGACGGCGCGGGCTGCGCGCAGCGTCGCGCCCTTGAGGCCCTATCGAGGCTTTCTGCCTGCCCGCACCCCTACTACTACCCGCAGTATTGTTGGAGAGCCGCAGGTCGCAGTACGACCACAGCAACTTCAATGCCTGCACAGGTAGCCTTGGCGGGATGTCCCCCTGTCCCACACACACACACCCTTTTTCTCCCCACTGCCGCAGCTCCCCTTCTTGGCTCCTGCCGCCAGAGCTGCCATCTGCCCAATGGCTCCACCCGGGCCCTCCACCGCCGTCATCACCGCAATCGCCACTCCACTCTTTAACCTGTCGGCGCCACCGCCACCCCCACCCCCGACACACACGTCCCCACTTGCTTCCTAGAGCACCCCCCCCACACATACACGTGCATCCAGCCACCAAAAATCCCGCGACACAGCACTTGAAGCGAAAACTCGTCCGCCGCAATCCCAATTCCCACTGTCGACACACCTGCCGCTGCTTGAACCCGCGACCGCTGCTCGTGGTTGGCAGGGAAGCCACCCGCGGGTCCATTCGCGCTCCGTTACCGCGTTACTCGTCCGGCTGCACGAACAGCGCAGCCTGCAGAGCGGCGGACAATGGCACGCATGCAAGCAGAGGCGGCGAGGGGGGATGTTGCTCCGGCTCCGTGACTCTTGGTGGCCCAAACTTGACAGCAGCCGGCAGCAATCGGAACGAAGTGGCTGTCGGGTAAATGATTTGCTGATGACTGCTGTTGAGCAGCGAGCCACAGCTACCGGCACCGGTAAAACGGCTGCCAGCAGACAGCAGCAGCAGAAACAGCTGCCATGCACGTGCGTGCACCGGAGGTACGGTACGACTCAACGTCCCACCTCTACGCAGTTCGGCGACGGCTACCGGACAGCGAACAACCCGAGCGCTGTGCGGAGGAGGAGGAGGGGGGGGCGGTTCCGGTCCCTGACCGCACTGCCGGCCAGTGCTAGGAAGCCGAGAGCACTGCGCTGCAAGCCGGCTTGAGGCCGGGACCCACGACCCAAGAAGCCCGAACCGCGGGAAAGAGAAAGCGAGAGAGATATGGGTGATAAAATGGACACCGCAGCGGAGTGACGTGGGCGACCGAGGACCCGGAGTATTACTACCGTAACCAGTCATACCGGTTACGGTACCTTAGCCTTACCAATACCGGAAGAACTGCGACCGCGTCGATCGCCGTTGGGACCCATCCTAAGCCCAAACGGACAAACAGGGTACGCGCGACAGCACAGCAACAGCACGGTGACGCCCAGACAGCACGAAGAGCCGACAATGGAATTACTCGCCTGCCCTCAACAGAGGAAACGGAGCGGACGACAGCGAAGGTAAGGGTGAGGAGATGGGGTGCGAGCCCCTTGCGCCAAACCCTTGTGCCGATCCCTACTCGCCCTGCCCCCTACTCGCCCTGCGTGTGCGGCTGCGCGAGGGCGGCATTCAGGCCCTGGAGGCCCCCGCGGCTGCCCGCCAGGGAGCCTCGCATTACCGCACCGCCACTCCGCGGCTTCCGCTGCGCAGCCGTACAGACATCCCGCAGGCCGCAGTGCAGCCAGTTGGGGAGACCCACCCAGCCACCCACCCACCCACCCAGCCACCCACCTGCGGTGAGAGGCCCAGCTCCTGCAGCTGTGCGGGTCCATGTGCCGCCCTCAGGAACACGCGGCGCGGGTAGTTGGCCACCAGGTGGTAGCGGCTGTAGGTGGTGGCGTCCAGGGAGTCTACGAAGTCAAACACGGCCTGCGGGAGGGAGGGAGGGAGGGAGGGTGGGAGGGCAACTAACAGGGGTGCGGTGTGTGTACGACACGAGTACGACAGGCGGTTTGTGGCGAGAACAGTGGCGCAAGGCGAAACCTGGGGATGAGGACTTTTGGCGGCAGGCAGAGGTTCACCAGGAGCGAGGGAGGGAGGGAGGGAGGGCGACGCGTTACTTGCCCAACGTGGCTTGGACGAGAGCCCCCACCACAGCCCCCGGACCGCCTCCCAACACCCCCACGCCCGCGCCCTGCCGCACTCTGTACAGCCGACCAGGTTCTGCAGACCAGGTTCGCAAACGAACCAACACAAAGACAGCAAAGACAGCACTCCCTGTGACCATGTTCCAACCAGCCAGGGTGGGCCAACCAGCCCCACCCACCCACCCACCTGGGACCCACTCCGCGGGCGTCCGCCTCTGCTTCTCTGCACGCCCCCTTGCCCGCCACCAGCATCTATACACACACACACTCACTCACTTCCGCACACTCCCACACGCATCTCCCCATCCGCGCATGTCAGCCTGTCAGCTTGCCTACGGTAATCGGACTGTGTTCTTCTCCCCTCCCCCCTCCCCACCCCCTCCCTCCTCCTCCTCCCCCGGCTACCTGCAGTGTGGCCCCCTGCGGGAAGACGCGGGCGGTGTTGGTGCCGTCCGGCAGGCGCAGGCGGATGGCGGCGCTGCCCTCCGACCCCGAGGGCGGCTCCGGCAGCAGCGCCGCGCGCGCCTCCAGCCGCCGCCGCTCCACCGCCGCCGCCGCGTCCGCCAGTCGGGCGGCCTCCGCCTCCGCCGCCTCCCTGCCGCGACACAAAACACGGCACATGACATTGGACAACGACGACGATGAGTCCACACCGGCTCTCCGGACATCATATCGAGAGGGCCATTGACACAGCCGGACTGACTGACTGACTGACGGGGGTTGCGCCACTCCTTCGCCCATGCGGTTGGTTGGTTGGCCAGCCACAGACGCAGCGAGAGTCTTCGGGGGGGGGGGCCCACACCGTGAATGCCTCCCAGGCACCACAACACCAGCGGCGGCGGCTCGCGGAAGGCAAGTTGCTGATTGGGATGTGGTCCACATACTCACATTCACATGAACGGGGACAGCCGAGTCGTGCGCAGTCGTCAAAGTGAAAAAACCTAAGAGTCCCCCGAGAGCAGAAGGCACACCGGCGCGGACCGGCGCGCACCCGGGCCCACCCACCCACCCACCCACCCAGCCACCCAGCCACCCACCCAGCCACCCAGCCACCCAGCCACCCACCCACCCACCCACCCACCCACCCACCCACCCAGCCAGCCAGCCAGCCAGCCAGCCAGCCACCCACCCACCCACCCAGCCAGCCAGCCAGCCAGCCACCCACCCACCCACCCACCCACCTGGTTCGCCGCTCCTCGTCCATCCTCCGCTGCTCCTCCTCCTCCTGGGGAGATCTCCAGAGGGGGGGGGGCGGGGGGGGGGCGCAAACGCGGTCAGCCCCCTTCCCCCCTTCTCCCCCGAGGTGCGACTGGGTGCCCCTCGCCACCCATCACAGCCAAACACAGCCCCCCAGTCATCACTCATCACCCCGCCCCAGCGCTCTGACATCGCCACCGAATGAATAACTGCCCCACTGCCTGACTGACTGCCTGTCTGCCTGACTGGCTGCCTGCTTGTTGCTCCCAGCCGCTCACGTGGCCGCACATCGGTGAGCCCGGCACCCATCTGACCCCATCCGCGTCCTGAGCCTCCTCATTCAACCTTCTCATCCAAAATGAGGAACAAGAACATGGCCGGCGCCGTTGGCGTATGGCCAGTACCGCATAGCGGCAGTTGAGCCAATGTGGCAACGATTCGAATGACTGCCTTCCTCGCCCGGGCCAGTCAGGGCAAGGCGAGGGCTGAAAGGCTGACAGACGTAGCAGAAAAACGTCGTTAAAGAGGGGCCGAATAGGATACCGGCAGGGCGATGACTATCTTCAGGTGTGGACTGACGTCCCGGCGGGGTGACAGTGGGGGGTCCCGGCGGGGCTGCTCCGCGGATTCCGATCAGCCCGGCCACGCCAGGACGCAGCCAGCCGACCCACAGTGGGGGTCAGGCAGGTCGCACGCCTGCCTGCCGGCCACCCGCGCTGCGCTGCGCTGCTCGCTCCTGCGGCTCGTTCCCGGGCCTTATCGCCCTTGTCGGGAGGCGCCTCCCGTTCACACGTCTCCAGTTCGTACAACTGGCATTCCCCACCGGCGCCGACGGATCGTGTCAAAGCGCCACCGCGCCAGCAGAGCCGCCCCGCCCCCACCCGCCCCGGCCCGCCCCGCCTTGCCGCCACCCAATCGAACCCCCTCCCTCCTTTCCCCCAACCTTCCCCGTCCCTTCGCCCTCCTCAAGCCCTCAACCCCCACCTGCCGCCGCCGCTCCTCCGCCCTCTCCGCCTCTCGCCTCCGGTCCGCAGCCAGGCTAGCCTCGTACTCGGCATCCTGCTCCTCCAACAGCCGCCGGGCATACTCCTGAGCGGCAGAGAACGGGTTTGGGGGGGGGGAGGGGTTATCCACGGATAGGCCGGAGCCCATGAAGCAGTAGATAATGGCGCAGCTAATCCCAATTCGTCCGTCTGAAAAAGAACAGCGAGGTGGTGAGTACAAGCGAGGCGGCTGCGGCAAATGCACAAACCGCGCGGTTGTAGCAGTGTGAGAAGCTCCGGACATTCGGCGAAGAGGCGAATGGATGAGGCAGTGAAGATGTCGAGGTGCTGGTGCAAGAAGCTGAGCCGAGGTGAGAGGGCGACGCTGGGAGTGCACCCAGCCCCCCCTGAACCAAACATCCACACCGACAGACACCCCCACATCCCACCCCACCCCACCACAGCCCCAGCGAACCGCATCCCCCCTTCCCCCCTCCCTCCTCCTCCCCCCACCCCACCCCAAACCCACCCGCTCCTCCACCTCCGCCCGTTGCGCCGCCAGCATTGCCCCATAGTTGGCCACCGCGTCCCTCATCAGCGCCAGCAGCGCCCCCGGGTCTCTGACTGCGGCCCCCGAGGCGGCCGCCACCAGCTGTACCCGGTTGGAGCCGTCAGCGGGGGACATGGACAGAAGCGCCACGTAGGGGAAGCGGGTGACACCCAGCTGGGTCTGCTGGGACAGCTGCGGGGCAGGGGGGGGGGGCGAAGAGGAAGGGGGAGGCGGAGAGGAAGGGGGAGGCGGAGAGGAAGGGGGAGAGGCAAGCGGGGGAGGCAGCGGGAGAGGAAGCGGGGGGCGTAGGGGCGAGTGAGGGGAGTTGGTGCGGAGTGAATGTGGGTTTTGGTAACAAGACAGTTGACCGATGAACATGAACATGAACATGAACATGAGGCGCGGGGGATGGACGGGAGAGGTGGAGGGCGCGGGGGGCGGGAAGGGACAGACGGGTGTGCGTTTGTGTGTGTGGAGCCAGTCGTTGGGTGGGTGGGGGCGGGGTTCAAGACGCCCAATGAGAGTCATCGTTAGCCGCACAGCCCTCAGAGCCCTTCACCCCAAATGCCCGAAGGCTTTTTCGCTGCAGCAGTCTCGTAAGCCACCACCACCACCACCACCACCACCTGCAGCACCGCATCGCATCACACCGCTCCTGCTGCACGTCTGCAGATTCGCTGTCGACCCCAACGCTCCACTCCCTGACGGGGGAGGGAACGCAATGTCCCTCAGCGTTGCGGCCTCAGCGACGGTCTTCCGACCCACAGCCGGGCTGGGGCCCGAACCCCCCACCCCCACCCACGCAACACCCAACACCCACCGCCCCCAACCCACCACGAACGCGTCCCCTGCCGTCACGTCGCCTCCCCAGGACACAAAGTTGGCGTTGATGTAATCCACCACGTCGGGACAGGTCAGCACGGTACGGCAAAACACATCCGTGTTCTGCACGCGGCATGAAGGTGCAGGCAGGGGGCGAGGGGGACCGGGTCGTGGGACTGGGGTAGAAAATGGCGGTCAGTGGTCCACTCGGGTAGCAGACGGGGGGTGAGGGCTGTCGGGCCCGGGGTGCGGGCGTCGGCTGGCGGGGGGGGGGGCGCTGAGACTTGGAAGTGGCGGGGCTACCGGGTTACCCGGGGGGGGGGGGGCGGGGGGGGAAGGGAACACCGGGGGGCCGGCGCTCGAGTGTGGGCCCCCCGGAGCCCCTCGTGCGAATGCTGTGCGGCCCACCCACCCACCCACCCACCGGGTCCTTGGACCTGAACCCTTTTGAACCTCCCAGCGGATGTGGCGCCCCCAACACCACCACCACCAACACCAACAACAACAACAACAACGTGGACCGGAGAGCAAGCAGTCTCAGATCCCCGGCTCCGGCTGCCTTCCCCCAGGACCCTTTCCCCCTTCCAGCTCCGCTTCCCCGCACACGTTCTGCCCTGTTCCCTCTTTTGCGCATGCCGGCCAGTTTACGGCGGTCCCTGTGGGCCCTGTGACAACCCCCTGACAAGCGGAGGTAAGTACAATACCCATTCCCTCTCCGGCGGCGCCTACACCCCGTCGCTCCACCCACCGACCGTTCTCCGCAAACGCCCCCCACCCCCCCTCTCGCCCCCCTCACCCGCTTCCCCGCACGGGGTCGGGAGCCGCCCTTCGGGGTCCCTTAGCGTCCCCCTAACGTACAACCACGACGACGATAACCACATCAACAACACGCACGCACATGTGCACGCACGCACGCACATGTGCACACGCACCTCGTGTTCTGGCGAGTGCAGGTACACAAACAGAAAGCGGAACTCCCGCCGCGCCTGCTGGCACGCCACCCGCCAGCCCGACTCCTGCCACTGCGGGTGCCGGTCGCCGTACGCGGCCTTGAACTCCACCACGAACGCCGCCGCCTGGCCCGCGGGGTCCAGCTCCTCTCCGCCGCCAGCGCCCGCCACCAGCGCCGCCGCCACGTTGCGCGCCACTCGCATCACCCGCGGCGGCAGCACCCGGTCGCCCACCACCGCGGCTGCGTGGGCGCCGTTGAGCAGCGTGAAGCGAACCATACGGAAGCCGAAGCCCAGAGCCAGCAGCGGCATGCGCAGGACCAAGCCCAGGAGACTCAGCGGAGCGGCGAAGGCGGGGGCGCCTGCGGCGCGCGGCGCCGCAGGCGCGCGCGGCCGTGGCGGCGGCGGGCCGCCGACGGCTCCGCCGGGCTGGCCGACGGCGGCTTGCTGCGGGCGTGACTGCGGTTGGAATCCAAAGCCGGCAGCAGCGGCGGTGCCAGCTCCGGGCAGGTGCTCGTGCTGGGCGTATGCCTCTCCCATGTCGGAGTTCTCTGGGGATCAGCTTGGAAAGGTTGAGCGCACGGGTGGGTGGGCGGGCGGGCGGGCGAGTTGTGAATTGTATGCGTGGTGGCGGGGCACGTGTGTGGGGCGCAACGAACGAAAGGGCGGATGGACGCGTGTGGCCGAGGCGCGCGCGTGTGTCTGACGGCAAAGTGCTGAGCTGGGCCGGCGCCGCGAAGGCTCGATGAGCTGCAGAGTGCTGGCAGCGGCAGAACTGGTGACCAGTGCGAGGTAATGAAATGCCGATTACAGCCTTAATCACCACAGAAAGCCATGCGGGTTGGGAGAGTTGGGTGGCTGTCGGAAGGTGATGCGTGCGACGTGTGCCCGGCCTAGGCAGTCAACAACGACTCGTGCGACAACCGCTTCCAATCCTTTGGAGCTTTACCGGTTCGAAACAGTGCCAATTTCGGTCCTGCGAGCCGAATGCCGACGAAAGCGCGCATACCGGACTTTGAACGCCTCAACCCACCTATCGCCATTTGCAGCGCCAAATCCAGGTTCCCACCAGCTGCTTCCAGTAAGAAACGAGCTTGAGTTGCATCGCAGTGCGCCATCATTTGCAGCCTATCCACCGCAAGATCGTCAGGGACGGACCCTGCCGCGCTCGCCATCCCTACACTTCTGCAATTGTAGGCTTGCTGCTGAACCCAAGTACACCGCCCGGGATGTGGCCCCGCGGGGCAGCGCTCTGCAGGGAATGCGTCGAAACTAAAAAGAATTATACCGCCACGAACTCGTGCCTCCAAGTTTCATTACAATTCTGTAGCAATGTAACATTGCTGATATAACATGACAGCGCGGCACGGATTGCGCAGGCTTCACCGTTGTCTTAACCGTTGTCCCCAACCGTAGGAGAGAAGCGAAATATGCGTAACCCGAGAAATTGTTCGCGTGTGCGCCCCTGTATCATACGGGTACTATTGAAGCATCATGGGATGTGCGCCCGAAACTGTTGTCCTGATCATGGCATGTCGCAACTGTCGCAAAGCGAGCGTCGGAGCGTGAGCCCAACGCCCATCCTGGCACTATGTCTGGGCCAAATTCCAGTTGCGTGTGGCTCCTATTGCTTATGCTTTCTGTGGGCGTAGGAGTGATGACAGCCAGGTTCCAGGTGTCCACCAGGCACAAGGGAGATCAAAACGTGTAGTACCGTAGGGGTCCACCACGCTGTGGTGCCCACCCCTGCCCACCTCTCAACCCATGGCACATGCACAATATGGCAGCACCCAGCGGCATCGCTTCGCAATCTGACATCTGGGTCGCATCAGAGTATTATGCATACGGTGCATCTTTGCGGTTATGAGCTTCCGAGTTCCGAGCTGCTGACGCTGCGCGCGGGACAGACCAACCGACATAACGCACAACCAAATACCACATTGGCATGCATCTTCATGTCCCTCCCTCCTAACTTGCAACTTATTGTCACATCCCTTGTCATAACCACTTCACAATGAAGCGATTGGTTTTCGCCTTGTCCATCATCGCATCCCTAGTTAAAACACAGCTGGGCGCTGAAACCTGTCGCTTTTCGCAGCCTGGCAGCCGCGATGAAGCCGCCATATCGGGGCTGCAGGATTCTGAATTTGCTCTATTCCTGACGATTTCGCACGCACCGCAACAACATAATCCATGGTTGTTAACGACGCTTTACATAACGAGGCTACATAACCCGAAATTGAAAATATACGTGTTCGTGCACGTGCGTTCCTTTCTCGAAAACAAGGAGTTCGCGCAAGCTCTGGCAAACTTGCACGTGGAGGTGCGCGTCACAGGTGGGTTCGCCGCAGCCCGCCACAGCGCCGCGTCGCGCGTCGGCAGCTTTGACCAGACACCCGCCCGCCTGGCCGCCTCACAACCCACCAGACGCCTTTCGCTCCAAGGGCTCAGCCATGGCTAAGATCCGGATGTACCTTCGCAAGGAGACGGGCGGGGAGGAGTTCATGGACAGGCACTGCGCGTACGCCCAGGAAGCCATGCGGGCAGGTAAGCACGGCACCCGTCCAGCAAGCGTCGCCCAAAGCCCGGAACTCCAACGCAGCTCATTTCCTGTCCTCTCCCGGCACCAGCGAGGCTCGCCATTGTCGCTCTGTTTTGTGTATTGCCTCATCGCCAGATATGCTGGCAGCCCTAGCGACCCCATCCGTCAACGTCGGCTCACAGTGACGCGGCTGCCGCACGCACCCTGGTGTGTCGGTGTGCCGCCTGCAGTAATCCCCGTCTGTGCAGTACACGCCATCCCTGCGACCAGCAGGAACCCCGCCCGCCCCAACCCTCGTCTGCAGCTCGCCACGCACGGCTCTCTTACACCGCTCTGCACCGGTCGCCTTCGCCGTCCGCCTGCCTTCCCCATCGAACGCCTCATCCCCCTCCACACCCCCTCCGCATTATCGCACAAACCCTAAAATCCCCAAAATCCAGCCCACCACCTAGCCCCCCTCCCAGCTTCTACCCTCTGTCCCCACGTCCTGTCCGCCCACCTCCTGTCCAGGTATCAAGCGGCTCATGTCCATCGACGGCGACATGGCCCTCTTCGCGCCGGCGACCGACCTCGCCGCACCCTACGCCGAGGACCTGGTCTCCGCCTGCGTCTTCACCAGCCAGTTCCTCATCGTCAACCGGCTGGACGCGCTGCACGCCTACTGCAACTACATGAGCAACTACTTCACCCAGAACGTCTCCACGCTGGTGGCGCTGGCGGGCCTGGTGGGCCGCAGCCCCGACCACTACCTGCACATATCAGATATGGAGCTGCTGCAGCTCTTCCTCACGCAGACGCCCGCAGACGCCGTCAGCCGCCGGATCCTGTGCCCCGAGGCGCCCGGCGTGCCGCGCTGCGATGCCAGCTACGCGGGCTGCCTGCTCAGCTCGCAGGTGCAGGCGGTGGAGAGCTTCTTCAAGCTGCGGACCAACCAGTCGCGGACGAGCGACCCGTGGGTCGCCTGCGCCAACCTGAGCGGCTTCAGCAGCCTGGTGGACTGGGGGGCGGACTCGCGCGGCGTGCCGGTGCCGATCCACCGGGGCAGCGGCGAGTGTCTGCCGGTGATGCACTTCCAGGGCGCCTGCAAGGGCTTCATCCCCGTGTTTGTGGAGTATTACCGGGAGCTGGTGAGGGAGGCGTTCAAGGACAGGCTGGGGACAGCGGGCGCGGCCGGGGGAGCCGGAGCGGCGGCGGGGGGCGGCCAGCGGCGGCGGTTGTGGGCGGGGGAGCTGCCGGACGGACTGGAGTGGCTGGAGGAGTGGCTGGGGGTCACGTGAGGGGGGGGGCGGAGGCTGGAGGAGTGGCGGGGGGGCGGAGGCTGGAGGAGGGGCTGGAGGAGCTGCAGGGCCAATGCGGGGGGCTGCCGTCCAAGAACTCCAATGCATGGCATCCTCCTTACCATGCAAATATCGGACATCTCCAATGCATGAGGTCACTGGGTGCACTGTGCATGCAATCACCGTATTGGGTCGCCGTTTGGACCAAATTCGTGTCGCGCGGCATAGGGGCAAGAGCGCAGAAGCACGCAACATTTCGGGAGTTGAAGTCCTTGGGTGAGACTGGGGTAGAGCTGACGCCGCAGATACCGGTAATGCGATCTGGACGCGAGGGTCACATAATACTGTGAGAGTGTTTGGTTGTAGGATCGATCGTTAAGATGCTGAAGGGGAGGTTCAAGACTAACTCAAAACGTCAAAAGGGGGGACCCGGAGCACCTGTTGGTGTACACGCACCCCTCCCACGCGCCACACGGCGCTCATGAGGTTCAGGCTGTGCGTGTCTAATTTTGCGTTTTACCGGGGACACGGCTGAAAGCGTAATGCGCGCGGGTGCGGGGCTTGCACTTTGCAGGGGTAGTGTGAACGTTGAGAAGCACATGCTTCTTGAGTTCAAGGCTCGCGGAATTCAGGCTGCGACTCTGGGATCCTGGGGTTCCCCAGACACCGACATACTGATCGACAGTGAAACGCGCAATTACGTCCATTAGGTGGCGGGATTAAAACTCCCGGAGGGGGATGGTGGAACCGTGTTCAACTACAACGGCTCCGCGAATGTACGACAAGGTCCGCACCTCCCCGTGTCGTCTAACGACCAAGGATTTAACCGCAATAAACAAGTGCGGACGATACGATAGAGAAATGTAACGGCTCTTGCGCGTAACAGACAGAGCAGAGCAGACTGATAGAGGTGGACGACTGACGAGGGTTGGCGCGCGTGGACATGCTACGAGCTCGCACAGTTACTGGTTTTGACTGATTATCAGTTCGGGGTGCCTGATGTCCGCATGCGCATGCTTCCGCATGCGCATGCTTTGTCTCTGTCAAAAGCGGTCTGCGTACGGTATCTGGTTCGGTTGGATCGTACAAGCAAAAAAAGTAACAATTCAATCACTCACGGACGAAACGCATACTGTTTTGCGTTATCGTCGTGTGAGTATGCGTTTGCAATACCACTGATTTCATACCAGTCCATTTGGCGGTTCTGACAGCTGGTACTTTACAAAGATTTTACATCGTGCGCGATAAACAACGTGATATCCTTACGAACCGCTGAAACAGCTGTAAACTTCTTCAAAAGGCAACGCACGTGCTCTAGCCCTCCTGCATTTACCCTGCTCGGCGCTTCCTTTTCCCGCGGCCCGACGACAATCCCCTCAAACACGGGGCAATCAGCTGTACTCTGCAAGCTCAAGCTAAACCCATTGTGTATTTAACGCGTATTCAATCGAGCGATGGCACCCTGCCAGGTCACGAGCTCGGAGACGGCTGACAGTGGGCAGGCGGGCCCCGTAGCCGTGGAGTCACCGGTGAACACCCAGTGCCCAGAAGACGCCTCGGCGTGCTCAGGCTCAGCTGCCGCCGCGTCGGTGGTGCTGGATAAACTTGCAGGCTTGGACGTGGCCCGTAGGGCGGAGCGCGAGCGGCGGCGGGAGGAGTCCCGCGCGGCCGCGGATCCTCGCGAGTCGGTGGCGCGCTTCCTGCGTAGCTTCGCCGCCCGGCAGCGCAACATCGATGAAGCCCTGCAGCGCCTGTTGCACAGCCAGCGTCAGCAGCCCTGTCCCAGTCCAGCAGCCGCCCAGCAGCCCCAGCAGCAGACGATCCAGCCGTCCCCGTCCCCGTCCCCGGATCCGGCTGCCGATTCAGGTGCCCCGGAACCTGTTCCTCCACTGCCCGTCTCCGCAGCGACGCCCGAGCAGGTCCAGGCCTCCCTGGAGCTGCTCAGCGCCGAGGTCCTCTCCCTGGAGCAGGCCGCCGCCGCGGCGTCGTACTACCTACCGGCGTACGACCAGAAGCAGTGCGCCGCCGCCGTGGCGGCGCTGCGCGCGGCCATCGAGAGTGCTCGATCCGCTCTGGCGCCGCGGCGGCGCTTCGCCTTTGGCAGCAAGAAGGTCAGCAAGGTGCGCGGGGAGGAGGTATCGGCGGCGGCGGCGGCGCCGCTGGCCGCCGCGGCAGCGCCGGAGGCAGCAAGGGACGCGTCCAGTGCAGCGCCGCAGACCGCCGCCGCTGCCGCGGCGGCGACCCCGGCCGGCGGCGCGGAGGGGAACCCGTCGACAGCCGCCGCGGCAGCGGCGTCTGTCGGCGGGGGCGGCGCCGCCGCCGTCGCCACCTGTTCCGCTGGCGACGACGATGCGCCGGCGGCACTGACTGTGTCGGAGCAGGATCGTGCGCTGGTTGCGCGCGGGCGCGGCCTGATGGGCCTCACGGACGCCACTGTCGTACTGTCGGCGGATGTGGTTTCGGAGGGTGGCGCCGGTGGCGACTTTGTGCTGCTGGGCCTGACGCGGTGCCGGGTGGTGCTACTGGGGCGGCTGCGCGCGCTGCGGATCTCGGGGCTGCGGAGCTGCAGCGTGGTTTCGGGGCCGGTGACGGGCGCCTGCTTCGTGGACGACGTGCGCGGCAGCAGCCTGTCCCTGGCGACGTACCAGGTGGGGGTTGACATGTTGGGTGGGGGTTGGCATGCCAACTTAGGGTGAACTCAAAAGTGAAACTATAAAGGTAACGAAACAGACAGCGGATGGAGCGAAGGGGAGACAAACCTGACATGGCGCGATGGCGCTGTGTGCCTGCGCTGTGTATGGGGCCGGAGCAGGCGTCAAAGCGAGGGAGGCAGGAAGGCGGCCCTCTGCGCTGTGCGGCCCGACAGAGCACCAAGGGCGAGGGGGGGGGGGGGGGAATTGCTGCAGGGACAGTTGATCGCTGAAAAGCGCCTGACGCCCGGGCCGCGGCGCCGGCCCCTGGGACTCTGAAACGTCCCTGGGACCCTGAAACCCCGAATGGGCTGACCGAGCGAGCCGTTAGCGCAGTCGGTGCCACTCGCCGTCGGGCGGGGCGACACCGCAGGTCTGACCACAGAGCCTTGCCAGCCAAGTGCAGCAGTCCACTGCCGCACCACTGCGGCCTGACCTGAACCGTCCGCGTAATCGCTGCCCCGATGCCGCCCACCGTGGAGATCAGAGGACGGCAGGGGACACCTCCGCTGGCGCAAAGCCCGCAGCGTGCGCCCGCTCCCGTGTCTTGCGGTGTCGCCCTCCCTGGCCCGGCTGCATCCGGATGCCGAAACGAACGAGAGCCCACGTACGGAAACCGGAGATAGACCGCCGTAGGAAACTGCGGAGCGCGCGCCCCGCCCCCTCTGCGTGCCGGCCTGAATATGGTCAGAGAAGACTCTCACCCGCCCGCGTTTAAGCCCGTGTCCTCCTGCCTGCCTGACTGACTGGCCGCCCTGCTGGCTGCGTGGTTGGTCGGGTGATCCACTGACCCACGGGTCGCTGCAGGTCCGGGTGCATCGCACCCACTCCACCAGCCTGTTTCTGCGAGTCCGCAGTAAGCCCATCATCGAGCACTCGACCGGCATCCGGGTGGCGCCCTGGCAGGCGGCGGTGGCTCCGGAGCCGCGATTGGGGCGGTTGCTGCAGGTGCGGCGGCGGGCGGGGGGGCGGGCTCGGCATGTACGATGGGTACGGAACATTGCGCTCTCGGGAGTGTGGTGGCGGTGATGGAAGTGGTAGGTGGGAATCTAGGCAGGGGGGCTGGGGTGGATGGTTGGGGCTCCTGTCTTGGCGCCTTCTCCCGCCCGGTTCGTATCTTAGCCTCCCTCCGGTTCTCGTTCCGAGCTGCGACAGCCCTGTTGGCCCTGTCCCTGATAGTGGCTCGAGCCCGGGTTACTCGCATTGCTCCTTCGCCCTTCCTCGATGTCAACTTTCCATGGCTGCATGCCTGGGGCCCTGCTGGCGCGAACTCCTCCCCCACCTCCTCCGGAACCCCTCCTACATCCGCCCGCCCACGACCCGCCTGCCCTCAGGCGCACATGCTGGGCGAGGAGACCGGCTGCTGGCAGCAGGTACGCTGCGTCCGATTCGAGGGTGGCACTGCGAGCGTTTCTGAGGCACTGTAGGGCTTTATGGTTTGCAAATCTGCTTGTTGGTTCTGGGGAAGGCGGGTGGGTGGGTGGACGAGCGGGTGGCCTCGGCATCGCTGGAGGGTGCACGGTGCCAGAGGGGTGGCGGTGTGTCCAGGCTGTCCAGGCCCCCCCCCCGGGTTGGCCTGCCCGAGGTCGCCCATGAGGATCCCCTCCCCCCCTGGACATGGTTGTGGGGGGGGGAGGGGCGAGCAGGGGGTGGCTGCGGCGTGCGGCTGCGTTCCGCGGCTAGACAAGGGGCGCTGGCGCGGCCTGGGGCCCAGCCTTTGGCTTTGCTTACGACTCGGAGGTTGACGCCAGGCACGGAGGTTGACGCCAGGCAGGGGCGCCCTCGGGGTCGGCTCTTGGGGTGACAGGTGTCACACGAGTCGTGTTCCGTGGATCGAATGCGGGCGGTGCGGTCGACGCAGCCCCAACCGCTCCCTGCCGCAGCCCTCCTTCGCTCCAGGTGGCGACGTGACCTCACCTCACCTCACCTGACGTTGCCCATCAACGGAGAGCGTTACCGGCGCAGCTGTGGTCGCGACCGCCCTGCTCACGCCTGCCGCGCAAATGCCGTACGCAGGTGGACGATTTCGGCTGGATCAAGACCGTACAGTCCCCCAACTGGGGGGTCATGCCGCCGGAGGAGTACCCCCGCGAGCCGCTGGTGGTGCCGGAGGCCGTGTGGGAGGTCGCGTGCGTGGCGGGGTGCAGGCGGGGGGAGGGCGGTGGCGACGACAGCGGCGGCGGCGAGGGCCCTGAGGTGGCCCCGAAATGCGAGGATGAGGATGAAATCTGAGTGGGCGTGGAATTGGGGTTGATGGAAGTGCTTGGCAGCCGTGCAGCTTCAAGGGATGCGGGAGTCCTTTTCAGGGGGGTTGGGTGCTGTTTTATTTGTATGTCTGACCACCCGTTGTCTGACTTAGTGTGCGCCGGAGAGTGTGTGGTTGGAGAGGGAATCAACCGGGAGGGTACCGGGTTGAGAACATGAGAGGAAGCTTCACGCAGGTGCATCACTACCACCGAAACTTGCCGCAAAGGCGAAAGCGCGGGGTTGGCAGCATGCAGCAGCAGCAGCGAACACTCTCCTCTCCACGGGCAACTGTGCGAGTGCTCGCCAGGGTGTGGTGGGCCCCATTCGTTGGGGTTGCAGTGGGCAGGAGTCATGCACCAGAGAGAGTTTTGTTTGGAAAAATGCATTGGCTCGGCCTTTCGTTTGACTTTGTGTCAGGCATTATTGCAAAGGAATGGCATATGTCGTACACCCCACGTTTCGTCTTAGTTTCGTAGCGTTGGGAGCTGTTGGGAGCTGCCGGCGCGCGCCCGGCCCGCGCTGGCCTCTGGATTCCTCCGGCAGCACCACTCCCTCCCCCCCTTCGGCCCCGCTTCGACCTGTACGTGGATACCTTCCCCCCTTCGGCCTGCCCCACCGCACAGCTGGTGCACCCTCTGCGCCAACTCGCCCGGGCTCCATCGACTCCATTCCGCTGCTTTGCGTGCACGTGCACACGCCGCCATCCCCTGCCACCCCGCTTCCCCGGCTATCCACTGTCCACAGATAACGCCACTGGGCGCTTGAACACTGGGTCAGAGTTGTCCCGTGATTGTAGCCCTAATTTGCGACCGAATGTGCATCCAAGGCCAGCCGCTCTCCATCGCAACGCCCACAATGTCATCTTCGATAGTTACGCGGATGGTGGGGCTCACAGATGCCAGGCTAAGAATTCCATCCGATGCTGACCGGAAGGCGCTGTGGCACCACGCGCTGACTGCGAGCCGATGCTTGAACGATGCGCCAACCCAGCTTCAATCCAGTTGTTGATACGGCGCGGCCAGGCGACCGTCATTGTCCGCGTTCAGGATGTCATGCATTAGTGGGGCTTTGCAGCGACGATGCAAGACGGCTGACACCTGCGCATCTGCACCGACCCATGGGTGGCGTTCGCAAGAAGCTTCACACAAACCGCAATACGGTAGCTTGCGAGATCTGCCCAAGAGTAGAGACACATGAACCGGGAGCATTTGTCGACAGCGGCAGCGAAACGTCTTGGATCTGATCCAATAGGACACAGCGAGGTACGCTGTCCGTCGCTTCAGTGGTTAGACTCTATTTGTAAACAAACGAGTTTTATGCGATTATTTCATTAAAATTACGGCAGCTCCTTGTTATTATCATCGCGGTTCGCGGATAACCACAGCTCACAAAAGTCATATTCTCACATAACTTTTTGGAGGATCTAATAATCTGTTGACCGAATTTACCAATCCGTATATTGCTGTACCGTAGTTAGCGTTTGCAAACATGCAGAAGCAGGTAGTGAGGGGTGGCTCGACTGCAAGCTTGTCGACTTGCTCAGCACGAAATGTCGTCGCATCTCGGCCAGCATCGAGGAGAGGTGTCGTTGTCAGGGCGGAGGCAACGTCCGTGCAGGATAAACCCGCTTGGACAGGCAAGTCCGCGATGCGATAGCAGTCGATCAATCGCGGTGAGATTCCAAGCACATCGCCACACAGCCAGGGGCGATCCTCGTCATGGTACCAGTCCAGCTGCCTGCGTCGCGGCACCGGCCATCCGGCAGCGTGTCTGCATGACCGCCCGCCATCTGTCGTACCTCAGACACCTGACACGTCGCCTGGCTGCCCAAATCGGCAGTTTGGGACAAACAGTCACGTTTGACTGCAGCATGATCTCAAATGCGAATGCAAGGGCCCCATCCTGACGCACCCATGCATGGGCCCCTGCGTACGGCAAGCCCCCGGTCTGCTTTGGAATCCTTCCGGTCTTGCTCAGATCCTGTAAGCCTGGCTCCTGAGCATCCGCGGGATAAGCCTTTACTGCTTACAATTGGTATCGAGACCTATGCCGTACGACCTCGTGCCCGGGAGGTCGCCGGTTCGATTCCTGGTCAAAGCGCATGGCTATCGGGTAAAACCCTTGCGAGGGTGGGGAGGCCCCATGCATGGACGCCGAGGACGGCTCACTCTAAGGGGGGGGTGTAAGCCTGGCTCCTGAGCATCCGCGGGATAAGCCTTTACTGCTTACAATTGGTATCGAGACCTATGCCGTACGACCTCGTGCCCGGGAGGTCGCCGGTTCGATTCCTGGTCAAAGCGCATGGCTATCGGGTAAAACCCTTGCGAGGGTGGGGAGGCCCCATGCATGGACGCCGAGGACGACTCACTCTAAGGGGGGGGAGTGTAAGCCTGGCTCCTGAGCATCCGCGGGATAAGCCTTCACTGCTTACAGATCCCAACCCCGATCAAGCAACCATGTGCCCCGATCCGGCACATTACCTCCCTAGCATCTATCTGCCTGCCCGAACTCCTCCAGGAGACAGCCTGCTGTCAAAGGTCGTCAATTGGGCAATTGATACGCCGCCGTTGTACGGCGCCATGAAGGTCCTGGCCAAGCAGGTACGGTAGTACGGCGCACTGCCATGCAGCTGCAGACCTATGCGGGTTCCATTGAGCGAGTTGTGCTGTGAGGAGGTGGACCCCTAACCCTAACCCGGTACGCAAGGCGGGCACCCGAACGAAGAGGGGCGCGACCAGATGGTTCCCAGGCTCTCCCGCACACGCGTGAATGTGGTCGAGAGAGAGAGAGAAGAGGGGACTCAACCCCCGGCAGTTGCGGACGGACGGACGGACGGACGGATGCGGTGAAGGGGCGCCGTCGCCCTGCCTGCAGCCCCCCGTGACGCAGCCCCGGGGCCAGCCAGGCCGACTGCCGTACTGCGGTGGATGTTGCGGAAGGAGGCGACGACTTTCTCGGGGGAGGGGGTGGGGAAGAGGTCCAGGCGCGCTACCTGCACTGCACCCTGCCGAAGCGAGCCAGGCCGGTACCGTTGCTGAGCGGTCATTGCGGCCCGCGGTGGCTCCATATTCCTATGTTTAAATTCACCACCGATTTACATTCACGCGGATGGGGGAGCGCAGTCCATTCGGCGTTGCCAACCTGGTATGAGCTCCATCGAGGGTGTCGATATCGTCATCGACGCGATGTTGCGAATGCCATTTGCTTTGTGGGTCATTGCTATGCGGGTCATTTGCTGGTTCGTGTCAGCGGAGTGAAGTCGCCACTGCCATCACTCATTACCGCCGTCCCCCCTTTTCCGCTCCTTCCTCCCTCCACCGCCCTGCCCTCGCTGCGGTGTCGTCTTCATTTCCCTCATCCGCTCGCCCGCCCTCCCGCCCGCCCGCTCAGGCAATGAAAAACTCCGCTGAGAGCCGGGGGGTGCGGTGGGACGGATACGTGCAGGAGATGCAGAAGCGCCGGGAGGTAGGGGGGGCGGGTGTGCGAAGGGGGGCGGGTTCGGGTGTGTGAGTGTGCGTGTGTGTGGGGGGGTTGTATAAGTGCGATGCGAAGTTGGTACTGGGGATGAGGCGGGGCTGCGTATGTGTATGTCGGTGAGCATTCGGAGCGGCGGTGACCTCCCGGGAACGGGCATTCCAAGCGGCGGTGGCGGAGGCGACGTCCTGGAACCGTCTGTCTGTCTGTCTGTCTGTCGAGAAAGGGCGGGACCTGGGCAGGGTGCCGGTGCAGACCTGGGCAGCCAGACCGGGGGGCCGGTGGATTTGCGCAGGTCCCCTCCCCGGGAGCTGGAGGGGTCCTGGACTGGGGCGGATTGGATTCGGCCGGGGGGGGGGGGAGGGGTCTAGCCTCCATCCCCCACTCGTTGCCCGCCCAGCCCGTGTCACACCTCAACCTCCCCCCCTCCTCCGCCCGCCCTCCCCCCCTTCCCCCCAAACCACCAGCTCGAGGACATCCGGCGGGAGCTGGAGGACCCCTCCCTGCAGCCCTACCCCTCCTACTACCTGAAGCCCTTCCACGCCTACGAGTCCGGCAACCTGGAGTGGCTGGCGGCCTACGAGGTGCAGCCAGCCACCTACGCCATGGGGATACGCACCTTCAAGGTGGGGACAGGGGGGTGCGGGCAGGGGGGGGGCTTCGGGGCTTGGGGAGTCGGGATTAAGGAGGCGGGTGTGTTCGTGTGGTGGCTGCGAGGGCTGCCGGGGAGGGGGAGAGGAACCCGGGGGTGGGGGGCGGCGAACCAAACGGGACGGGCGGAGGGGCGAGGACCGTTGCTCACCGGTGCGTCACGACCGCCGCCTGAGGAAGGCCGGTGAGGGATCCTGGCTCTGGCAGCTGCAGATGCAGGTGCCCCAAACTGTAACAGTCCTGGCTCTTTCTCTTCCTCCCTGCCTTCTCCCCGATTCCGCGGCCCTACAGTCTCCATCCCCTCATATTCCACTGGCACTTGACTTTGGACTCTTGCAGCAGCTCTTCCAGTCCAGTCCAGTCCAGTCCAGTCGGGGTGTGCTGGCCCTGACCGCGCCCCCTCCCGCCTCCCTCTCCCTCCCCCCCCGCAGGACAAGAAGGACTGGAGCGGCGAGCAGTGCTTTGTGGAGCTGCGCAGCCGCGTCACGGAGGCCATCAAGGTGAGGGAGGGAGGGAGGGAGCTGGGTGGGTACTGGGATGGGGGGGGGGGGGTGTTCGGGGTTTAGGGTTACGGGGAGCGCACCGAGGTTTTGGGGGAGGGGCTGCGCGGCTGTCGCTGCCGGTGTTGCGACGTCGGTGTCGGCGGCACGGGTCTGTGATCTGCGTGCGGCCCCCGCCACTACCTGCCCTCGCGCCGGTACGGTATGTTTAGTACGTATTGCTGGGGGTCCTGGGTTTGTTCGCGCACGTCGCCTCCCTCCCTCCCTCCGCTGCGGTATCTTGTTTGTTCCCCGTCACCCCCAAAAAAGACCTCAATACCGGTGACGCGCTTCTGCCCCACCCCGCAGTCCTACCACTCCCGCCACGGCCTGCCTCCCCCCTCCTCCATCGTTGACATGGGCTGCTCCACGGGTATGAGCACCACCTGGCTGGCCACCCAGTTCCCCACCGCAGCGGCAGTGACGGGGCTGGACCTGTCGCCCTACTTCCTGGCGGTGGCGGAGTGGGAGCGCAGGCAGAACCTGGCCGCAGCAGATGCGGGGAAGCAGCAGCAGGTGGGGACTGGGGACTGGGCAGGTGGGGAGTGGGCAGGTGGGGAGTGGGCAGGTGGGGAGTGGGCAGGTGGGGACTGAATGCTGCGTGTGTGTGGATGTGGAAGTGGATGTTGTGGATTGGGGGAGGGAGTGAGGGAGGGGGCCCGAGCGCCGTTTGGAGGGGAGGGAAGAGGCGGCGGCCGCAGCTGCGCGCGTTGCCGCAGCAGCAGCAGCAGCAGCAGCGGTGTTCAGGTGGGGGTTACTGGTGCTTCTGGGTCACCACGGGGCAGAAGGGCACTGCAGAGCCACCGCGGCCAGCCAGGACAGCCAGCCAGGACAGGCAGGCAGAGCGGCGGAGAGGCAGGCAGAGTGCCGGAGAGGCGGTGAGGCAGGGAGGCCGGCTAGGCTCGGCGAACAGGACCGACCGACCGACCGACGGGCGGGCGGGCGGGTGATTGGGTGGGTTGGTGCATGTGCATGTGCACATGAATGTGCATGTGCGTGTCGGTGTGTGCAACTGTAACTGGTTCGAGGGTGGGGTGGAGTAGGATGGGATGGGTTGACGTTCCCCGTCCTCATCCTTTTGTTTTCCCTCCATTCTCTCCTCTCCACCCTCTCTCTCCCCTTCCCTCCCCCCCTCTCTTCCTTAACCCCCCCTCCCCCTCCCCCCCCCCTACCCACCCCCTCAGCCCTCGGCCCCCATTCGTTACATCCACGGCCTGGCGGAGCGCAGTCCCTTCGCGGACGGCTCTCAGGATCTGGTCAACTTCAACTTCGTCATCCACGAGTGCCCGGGGGTGAGCAGCAGCCAGCAGCCGGCAGCCAGCTGGGTACTGGGGTGGTGGTGGTGGTGCGGATGTGAGGGTTGAGAGGGTTGAGAGGGGAGGGCCTTGGGGGGCTTGTTGCGTCCCGCTCGGGTGGGTGGGTGGGTGGGTGGGTGGGTGGGTGGGTGGGTGGGTGGGTGGGTGGGTGGGTGGGTGGGTGGCTTCCGCGTTTCGGTGTCGCTCTCGCCGTTACGAAGGGGGTGAGGCACGACGTGCGGGTGCGGGTGCGGGACAGGGCCTGGCCCGCCTTGTGCATGTCGCATAAGCCCCTGGGAGCCCGGGGGGGGGGGGGGTAGAAAATGATACCGCAGCGGAGACGGGGGGTGGGGCGGCTCCGTGCGGTTTGCAGGGGCGACCCGATGTGATGCGGGGGGAGGGGGAGGCGGCCGTGTGTGCTACTTTGCTTGCGTGCCACGTAACCATGACCATTACCATGATGTGATGTGATGTGACGTCGACTCCCGCTTGTGCAATTTTCCGGCTCCTTCGCTGGCAGTTGTTTCCATCCTCTCATCCTCACTGCCCTGCGCCGCTCCATCCGGTGACCCCAGAGGTCCGCAAACCACCCTCGCTGCAATGTCTCCCTCGCTCCCTCCCTCCCACCCAACTCAACCCCCCTCACCCCCCAGGCCGCCATCGACTCGTTCATTCGCGAGTCGCTGCGGGTGCTGCGGCCGGGCGGCGTGCTGGCCTTCGTGGACAACAATCCCAGGTACGGCAAACGGCATACAGTACGTCAGGCGGTACGGGACGATGCAGTGTGGCGTTGCGCTGTCCTTTCATGGTCAATGCTTGAAACCCCAGACAGCCCCCCTTGTCCCTACCGCCCCCTGCCCTCCTCGCTACCCCACCTCGGTCCCCGTCTTCGCAACTGCTCTCGCTCCCGCTGCTGCCGGTGCTGCTCCCGGTGGTGCTGCAGGTCCTCCACCATCCAGAACCTGCCCCCCGCGCTGTTCACCCTCATGAAGTCCACCGAGCCCTGGTCGGACGAGTACTACAGCTACGACCTGGAGGTGGGGTGCAGGGGGTAGGGATAGGTGTGATCGTGTGAATGGTATGTGTGGGGTGGGGGGGACAAGGGGGCTGGATGACACTCGCCCTGCCCTTCTCCCCCTCGCCTTCCCTTTGCATGGGCTTGTTCGCCTCACCTGCCCCTCCCTGGACCTCCCCTGAACCCGGCCCCGCCCCGCCGCAGCCCGGCCCTGCGCCCGCACGCCTGCCACCTGCTGCCTCTCCTCCCCACTCTCCTCCCCACTCTCCTCCCCACACTCCTCCCCACTCTCCTCCTCACACTCCTCCCCACACTCCTCCCCACTCTCCTCCCCACTCTCCTCCCCACTCTCCTCCCCACTCGCCCGCTCTCCTCCCCGCTCGACACGTTGTCCACTTGTCCATTCGGCGATCCAGCTCGCTCATCACCTCCCCTACCCCCCCGCCTCCTCCCCCTCCCCCGCAGGCCGCCATGCGCTCTGCCGGGTTCCGCGAAGTGGTGACTGTGGAGACGGACCACCGCCACCGCTGCGTGCTGGGAATCAGGCCGTGAGACCCCTGAAAGGGCGGAGGGGGAGGGTCTCCTGAGCTCATGTGGGCTGCTGGGGACCCCCGGGGGGGGGCGGAGGCGGATTGGGTTGGGGCTGCCCAGCACACAGCCGCCGAGACCAACGCAGCCGCTGCAGTCGCTGCGCATCTGCCGATTTTACTGCCACACGCCGCAAGCAGCCGCAGCGGGGGCTGCCCTTCGCCGTCAACCGCAGCCGCTTTGGAGACAAGCTTTGTTCGGGGCTCGGCAGCTGTCGTTTTAGGGCGCGAGAAGGGGGGCGGGAAGGGGCGGGGAGGTCCAGGCAGGCGGCTGGGGCGCACACACGTCCAGGGGCGGCTGCGGCTAGACCCAGTCCAAGCCAGTGGGGCGGCAATACCGTACGGGCAATGCGGGTGTCGGACCGAGCTGCGGACCCAGGCTTGTAAGAGGTCCCGAAGGTACTCTGGTGGAGTGCTTTCTGGTGCACACACGCGGTAGATGCGCGTGCGGCTGCTGCAGTTGTGGCACTGCTTCGGCCGCACCGGGGTGCAGTTGTGGTTCTGCTGCCGCAGGGCAATGCAGCAGCAGCAGCAGCGGCTACTGCGGCGGCGGTGGCGGCGGCCGCTGATGAGCCCTCCTAAGAAGGGGCTGTCGCTGCCGGCTGATGTGGCTGGCGGCACATGCACACGCCTACGAGCACGCTGCGGCCGGTGCTGATGCGGGTGCTGATGCTGCTGGCGCACCGGTGTCCGTTCGGCCCCCACCGGTGTCAAAGTCGGACCGTGCTCAGTCAGCTTCGAGTCCGGCTCACCTCACCCGTCACCGCGCCGCCCCGACAAAACATCGGGCTGTTGCACGACTGAGTTCACGGCTGTGCGTGCCCGGGGTACATGCTGTTAGGGTGGCATGAGGAGGTGAATGTTTGATGCCCTGCACTGAGCGGCGCTGTGTGTGGTATTGGGTGCGTTTCGTGTCGGGGTGAGTCAGGCGCGCATTTGGAGGGCGTTTGGGCTTTGGGGTCGCGCCGTGGGTGTGGGTCGGGGGGCGGGTGTAGGGGGGGTGCGGGATTCCTCTCAACTCATGTCCCCATCTGTTCAAATCACGTCACGTCACGTCATCTCCCGACGATGTGGATCTGATTTGCGGGGGAGGAGGGCAAGGGCCGTCCGGCAGCGGACTGCGGGGCCCGGACTTGGGCGAGTCAGGTGGGGGCTCCCTTTCTCAACATGGCTCACACGGAGCCGGAGGGGAAGGGGGCAGTGGCGACTGGCCTGTCATGGTGCTCGGCCAGTCAGGGTGATCCATCTGCTTCTGGGGGCCGTGCTTCGGTGCTTGTGCCCCCGGAGGCTGCGGACACGGCCCAAGTCTGGTGCCGGTGCCTCGCCTTGCGAGGGCAGCGACCCATGAAAACGGCGCCCGAGCTGGGCTAATCTGAGAAACGCGGTCGGGGGCTTGGCTCAGGCCTAGGGCTTTGCAACCTGCCCATGGCGTTCTCCGGTCGAGGCTGGAGGAGTACATGTCGGCTCGGCTGGCTTGGCGGTCGGTGAGGGCTCATCTATTTTTTTCTGACTGGATACGGTACCGATGCCATGCCACGTTGCATGATGTTGTCGTAATATAATAATCGTGCGGCCGGTCTGTTTGCCGACGGGTGCGAGGGGCGCCAATCGTTGCTTGGGTTGCACATGGGCACACGGTTGCAAGGCGCGTCACAACACGGATCAGTAGGCCACCCCCCAAACGAGCATTCGAAGCTAATGTGATGCTGTTTGAAATTACAGAGTCGCACGAATTTGCGATGAGGGAGAAGGCAACCCACCCTGCCTCCCCAAGTGCACGAAGAGCGGCTAAATGGATATGCGGATCCATCCATCATTCGAGAGATTAACAAAACATCGCGGAATTCAATGATCTAACAGGGGCTGACTGCCGAGTTGCCCTGGCTGAAGAGCAGCATCCCAGCGATGGCTCATGAGGCAGCAGAAGCCAACTGCCCAAGCGAGTCCAAACAGTCTGTGGATTACCTCTAGGTTGTGATCAGTAACTTATCAAGAAATTTTCAACGCTCACGTTAAGACCGCAAGCATGAAGCATGCTTGCATGAAGACCTTGAACCTAGACGGCGGGTACGACGGAGCCGAGAGACCACGTCAGCAGTCCAAGTGGGTCCACAACCGTGCATCCAATTGGCTTGGACAAACGCTTATGATCATTCGTCCTGCATTACCTTGATCCAGTGGACCTCCGATAAAGTAACTGCCGAGCGTTTCGTTCCGGCTTGTCCGTTCCTCCGACGAACTACAACGAAACCGCAGCATAAAAGTCGGTCGCGATCACAAGTGTCCTCATTTTTTAGAATGAAGCTGTCCGCACGTGCTCCATCGTCCCGAGTTGCTTTCGGCAGTCGGCCTCGCCGTCTTGATGTTGTCTGTGGCGCGACAAATGGGTCGAATGGCGCACGGACTACCTTCCACAGCTTGATTCAAGAGAATGGCTGTCTCCTTATGCCAGGTAAGGCGGACTATGTTGGATCGCGGGGTGCCGAAAGCTGACATTCGAGCGTTACAACTGATATCCCGACGGCAACGACGACGACGCAGGCGTTTACGATGCGCTGTCGGCAAAGATCGCTGCGAAAACTGGTCACAAGGCGTGCTTTGTCAGGTGGGGCTTTGTGGGCGTCTGAAACGGTCACATGATGTGCCGCTCGCACGAACGTTGCCATTCGACAAATCCTGAACTCGCTTCTTGCCACCCTCCATTCCCGTTGCAAAATTCTGTGCTGGATCTGGCGCAGTGGCTACGCGGTAAGTCCTAACCGTTCGGCGGTGCACAACATGCAACGAACTCGTCTTGGCCTCTGGTGCGGCTGATGTTCGCTGCCTGCGGGCTAACGTCGCTAATAATGATGAAAAAGCGTAGATCTCAGGATAACTTCCATTCGTCAGGGCCATGATAAGAAGCTGCGCGGGGCTGGGGCACGGGCCTCGTGTGCACGTGTTCGCGGAACCCTCCACCTACTTTGCATGCACGCCTGCTGCTATCGGGACTGAACCCAGTCTCAATGACCACCTGTGGCTCTACCCCACGCAGCGGATCACGTGCACGTTAACCTTGTTCAACAATGCGCCGGATGCCGCAACGCCACAGCGCCTTTCATTTTCCAAGGCTTCACCGAATCGCCCAAGCAGCCGCCCTCACCAGCCAATTCCGGCCCGGTCCTGCCCGCGTGCGCATCCCGCCCACCGCCCACCCTTCGCCGCCCCCCGGCTTGCAGGTCGCCGCCACAGGGCTGGGCGAGCCGGATGTGGGTTTGCTGACGCCGCCCGAGATGGCTCGCAAGGCCGGACAGATCACGGGAGCCGTGCCGTCGCTGCCCGTCATTGCCGACGCCGACACGGGTGAGTGGGCCGAGTATACGGTGTACGGCGTGTGATGGCTGATGGGTACCAAATACGGTAGGGCTTTTGCGGTGTGGTGTGTGTTGGAGTGCGCGGGGCTGGTGCGGCGGCGGAGGCCGGGGCCACTGCCCTGGTCGGGCTGGGGGCAGGGAGGGCGGAGCTGGGAGGAGCTGGGCGGGTGCTGTACAGACCCAGACCTGACCAGATTGATCCGCTGACATCTCAATCTTTGGACCCCCCACCTGCCCCCCCCCCCCAGGTGGCGGCAACGTGCTCAACGTGCAGCGCACTGTACGGCAGCTCATCACCGCGGGCTGCAAGGGCTGCTTCCTGGAGGACCAGGCCTGGCCCAAACGAATGGGCCACATGAGGAACAAGGAGGTCATCGAGATGGACGAATTCGCGGCGAAGGTACCACCCACCGGGGGGGAGGGGGAGGGGGGGCGCGGGGGAGGGAGCGGGGGAGGGGAGGCGGGGGCTGGCATGGGCTCGTGGGAGCTGGTGGCAGCGTGTGTGCGTGTGTGCGTGTGTGCGCGTGAGCGTGTGTGACCCTGTGGGTTATGGGTGTACGGAGAGCAGAGCGAGGCAGAGGCAGGCTTCGGAAGGGACGGAGCTCATTTGACGCAACCGGTGCCGTACGTCGTACATTGACCGCACGTGCGTATAGCGGGGTCGCCGGTCTCTCGCCAACTTTTCCTGATGCAGTACACTCACTCAGCACCCATTAGCCAGTAGCACACCCACCGACACAAACCAGCACGTGGTGCCACTCGGTGGGTGAACACAGCGGGGCAATGCAAGGCAAGGCAGTGCACAACCACGCAGTAGTTCCAAGTAGCAGTAGTAATGTGATTGCAACTAACCCAGCTCATACCCGGTGTCGTGGCCCCGGTGCGACAGATTGCCGCCGCGCGGGAGGCCATCGGCGACTCTGACTTCTTCCTGGTGGCGCGTACGGACGCCCGCGGTACTTCGGCCAAGTACGGCCTGGAGGAGGCGGTGAAGCGAGCCAACCTGTACGCGGACGCGGGGGCAGACGCCACCTTTGTGGAGGCGCCGCGCGGGGAGGAGGAACTGCGGATTATTGGGCGGGAGACGAAGGTACGGCGGGGCTCCCCTCGGGGGAGCAGGTAATACAGCCTGCAACGGCAGCGGGGCCCAACTCGGGGGAGGCTCCGTAGAACCCGCTGCCACCCTACACCAGCTCACCACCCCTCACTCCTCGCGCCCCTGCCCCTGCCCCTTCCATTGCTGCCCCGACGTCTCGACCCGTGTGTTCCCTCCGTTTCCCGCCCTCCTTCCCCGTCCTCCTTCTCCGCCCTTCTTTTCCCTTCCGCCACCTCACCCCACCTCTTCTGCCGCCTCTCCCCCCCTGCTGCCGGGGGGAAATCTCGGCCCCCCCCCCCCCCCAGGGTCTCCGTGTGTGCAACATGCTGGAGGGCGGTGTCACCCCTCTGCACACCCCCGCTGAGCTGGCGGCCATGGGTTTCCACTTGGTGGTGTACCCACTGGCGGGGCTGTACGCAGCAACCCGCGCACTGCTCAACGTGTACGGCACGCTGGCCGAAAAGGTACGACAGCCCCGGCGATGATGACCGCCGCCGGCAGGGCGGGGGCTGGGGCGGGCCTGGATTGAGCCGTTGCGGCCAGCAAAGTGCGGGGGCAAAGTCGGTCGGGGTCTCGGGGATGGGTGCGCTGGCTTTGGGTGCCGCTCCCCACCGGGTGGGGCGACCTACCCAACCTGCCCTGCTGGGAGCTCGCCCCACACGACTTACACACACGCGCTCACGGCAGCCCAGGGGCCGTGCCCGCGCACCCACCCACCCACCCACCCACCTGCCTGTTGACTGGGTCGCCTTCAGCCGGCTCTCCCGCCCCTCCCTCCCTCCTCCGCTCCCGCCCCCCCCCCCTCCCTCCCTCCCTCGCTCCCTCCGCGGGGCCCCATTGGTCCATTTGGTGTTGTCCATCCCACTGCCGTAGTTGGGGACTGCAGCCCTCGGGCCACCACCACCTCCACCCCCACCATCAGCTCACACATCACGTCCGCCTCCGTTACCTTGCACTGTCCTGTCCTGTCCTGTCCTGTCCTGCTGCTGCTTCTCTGTCTCACTCCTCGCACCTCTCTCTCGCTCTCAATTGGCCCCCTCAGCTCAGCCAGGGCTTGTATCGCACTCCCGCTGCTGGCAGTCTGCCTCCCTGCCCTCCTGCCTCCCACCTGTACCTCCTCCCTTTCCTCCTCCTTGTCTCCCTCTCCCTCCCTCACCCACTTTTGCCTCTCCTAACCCGCCCTCCTCCCTCCCCCTCCCCCGCCCTCCTGCCCCCCCATCTGCCGCTGCTCCCCAGGGCACCACTCGTGACGACCTGGCCGGTCTGGCCCACTTCGACGAGTTCAATGACATCATCGGGCTGGAGCAGCTCATCCTCACAGAGGAGCGACTCACCCGGAGGGAGGCCTCCGACAAGCTGCACGTGCGGGTGCGGGCGCCTGTCAAGGAGCTCAACTGAGATCTCAAAGAGGAGAGGAGGGGAGGTGGGAGAGGTCCGGGGTCTGCAGCACGTGTGCATCATCCATCCCGTCGGAAGGGGAAACAGGTTTGGGGAAGCAACCAACCAATTGGCGCTCGGCCGCGGTTGGATGGTTGGGTGGCTGTGAGGAGGCTAGCCCGGAGGATCAGACACTCGCGGATTTCGGAGCCAGCGGTTTGTTACGCGGCTGAGCGGCAGGGGGTTAGGGGGCCAGGGGAGGGAGAGCAGGGACAGGGCGCAGAGCGGGAAGGGGCTTTCCCTAGCGCTGGTGGAGCAGGTCGTTCGGCAGGGCAGCGCGCCGCGGCGGCGCCGCAGGGCCCTGCCGGGCGGATGTCGTACAACGCACTGTGTCGACCTACCGATTCATGTGTGTATGTGTACGGAAGGACGAGCACGGCGCAAACTCGAAGAAGGTAACTCGTTTTCTCGGATATGGCAGGGTGTTGCTGAGCGGAGTGTGGATAGCATTGATTTTTGCATGTGTGTGCCTGAGAGCTTGGGTTTACTCGAAATTCTTTTTGCCCGGCAACGGGCACAAAAAAAAAGAGTGCAGGAAAACGAGTACGGCAGGTGAGCGGAGAGAGACCAAGTGGCTTTCTGAGGGGAAGCGCGACGACTGGCGGGCGGGTGTCACCGTTGTGTCGCTAGGTTTGGTCCACCATCATCATAACCATCACCATCATCATCACCACCATCACGCATCGGCCACCGCACAGCGTGTGTGTGCATGCAGCGCAACGTGTCGGTGGGTGGTCCAGGGGCCTATGACTTGACGGTCGCCTGGCTGCCCAGCATCCTACTTAGGCAGTGGGCTAGTGGTTTGCTGCAACCGCTTGCATGCAGCAGCGGGTGAGACCTGGGGCTGGCTGGGGCCGCGCACTGGTAGCCTGGCGCCCGCAGCGCAGCGTAGTGCAGGGATTGAGCATGACTCGGAAGAGGAGGAGGAGGAGGAGGAGGAGGAGCGGTGTTGATCCGCTTGTTGCAGGTCAGTCGCAGTTGGGAGGGTCGTGTCGCCAGTCGTACGGTGGCCGCAGCGGTGTTTTGGCGCTGGGAGTGGGCGGGGCTTCGGGGCACAAGGTCCACGCCTCATGTGCAGAGAAGCCATCAGGTATGGCAAGTTCTGTTGCAGGAGTAGAGGCTCACATCCAACACCTTTTCGGATGATGTGGAATGATTGTAGCTGAGGTACTCGTGTGTAAGGCATTGATGGAGTGATGTGGCGGCGGTGCTGTCACCTCTCCCCCTCCCCTCCCGCGTTTGTTCCGCAAAAGAGAGAGAATTGTAGCAACCGCTGGCGGGTTTGCAGCTGTTGAACGATCCTCGTAATGACTTAAGCGCACCACTGCGTGAGGGGGTTGGTCTCCCGATGCGCTTTGCGCTCGCGGCGTTTCCCTCCCCACCTGTCCCCCCTCCCCCCCTCCCCACTCCCCCGCTGGAGATGTGACATGCGGGGGTGCTCCAAGGTGAAGCATTCCGTTGCATCAAAAAGCTCCTCATCGTTGCAACTGCTGCTGCAACACCTGTTCAACGGGCGCAGCTCAATTTCGCTTCACCAAGCGGCGACAGGATCATTCAACAACAAGAGCCGTGACAGTCCCTCCTCTCACTGCTACACGTCCACAAGTAGTACCGGTGTATTTGATGCCCTAAGCCCGTTGCGTGCGCAGTCCTACTACCGACAGCGCAAGTTTCTGAGAGCGCAGTACCGACATCTGCCACCCGGCGGCCGCATCCCCCCCCCAAAAACTACAAATGGCTCCGTCAGCCTCTTTCGAAACGCACGGAACGGAAGGAACATGGAACGAGGGCTCCACCGAAGGGCTCTATAGACGTCACGGCTCGGTGCTTGGCCCGGCCCCCACCCCCATGCGCTCCGCTTGGCGCTGATGCCCGCCCGCCCGGGTAACAGCCGCCAACACGCCCAAATTCCCGCACGCACCGCTCCCCTGTGGAAAGAAGCACGGCACTCACGAAGCACGCCGTACGTGTTTGATAACTTTAGGGTTTGCAACAGCGACCCGGTAAGGGAGCGGTTACTGAACTCGGTTGTAAGAGCTTGGACGGTTGGACGGTTGTGACCGATTCCGCACGCTCGCTCGCCCTCCCCGCCCCCCTGGCTTGCCCGCTGGGCCTCCGCGATGTGGCTGTGTGCCGAGATGTGACGCCGCGAGAGGGGAGGCGTCGGAAACCCCCTCGAAAACTAGACCAAATGAAACTCGACAATCTACTCGACGAGACCTGCACCGACGCCGGCGAACCAACATCCTGCCCGCCCTCGTGGCTTGAATCCGGATCTCCCACGGAAACCGACGCTGCCGCCACCTCCGCCGCAGCTCCTGCTGCCGCATGCAGCTGGCTGCTGCTGCTGCTGCTGCTACTGCTGTTGGTGCTCGTGCTGCTCCGGAGCCGCCGCCGCCACCACCGGCGCGGGAGGCGGCGGCGCCTCCAGCCCCAGAACCTCCCACTGCATGCCATCTAACTCCTCCGCATCCCCACCCCCCTCCCCAGCCCCAACCCCACTCGGGGGCGAGCCACCCGCCTCCCCGCTGCTCTCCCCCTCCCCCTCCTCCTCTTCCCCCTCCCCCACACCCTCCTCCTCCTCCTCCCCCTCCTCCTCCTCTTCCGAGTCCTCCGGCTCCTCAACGACCCGCGGGTCGCGACCCAGTGCCCCCGGCAGCTCCCGCCGCAGCCACCGCAGCGCGCCGCGTGCCGCCGGCGTCAGCGCGCATCCGAACCCCAGGCAGCGCAGTCCGGGCAGTGCCGCCAGCAGCCCCAGCAGCACCCCCCGCACCGCCTCCTCGCACTCCCAGTGGTCTGCGTGGCACAGCTCCAGGTGGCGAAGTCGCCGCAGGGGGGCCAGACAGCCCACACCGGCGATTGGCAGCGCGCAGTCCTCGAACAGGAGCTCCTGCGGGGGAAGGGGGGGAAGATGGTTGTTGATGGCGGTTATTGTGGTTGGTGTGGTGAGCGGATTGTTTGGCTGTGATGGTGGTGGTTGGTGGTGGTTGGTGGTAGCGTTGTAGCAGCGGTGGTGGTGGGACTGGCTGCTGGCGGTGATTGAGTTTTGCCCTGCGTCCTCGTCTTCCTCTTCTTGGCGGCGGCGGTGGGTTGGGGACCAATGCTGTCACCCCCTCCAGTCTCGGTCTCAGTCTCAGTGCATCAGTGGCCACCCCACCCCACCTCACCCCATCCCACCTCACCTCCAGCGTCTGCGGCGCCGCCTGCGCCAGCGTCGCCACATCCGCCACCTCCAGGCGCAGTCCGGACAGCTTCAGCCGCCGCAGCCCGCGCAACAGCCCCAGCGCCGACAGCCACACACCGTGGCCCCCCGGCTGCCCCGCCGGCGAGCCCAACAGCCCCACCTCGGTCGGGCCCCGCACCTCCACGCTCGCGTCGGGGCCCAGCACGCCCACAAACCGCGACAGCGCCGCCGCCAGCGCGGCGGCGGCGTGGGGCAGCAGCCGCAAATCCTCATCGGCGTACTCATTGTACGGCACCACGATGTCGGCGAAGAGGTACGACAGCGTCGGCGGCAGCGCCAGCACCGCCAGCACCGCCGGCGCGGCGCCGTCCTCGATCAGCAACTCCTTGAGCGCGGGAGGCAGCGGCACAGCGGGTACCGCCGGCGGCGGCGGCGGCACCACCGGCGCAGGCACCGTACCCGCACCCGCCGCCGCCGCCGCCGCCCACGCTGCCGCGACGGTGTCCGGCGCGGCGGCGGCGCCGGCCGCCAGCGCCGCCGCCGACGACGCGGGCGTCTTGATCCGCAGCACGCGCAGCCACGTCAGCCGCGTCAGGCTCGCCAGCGCCGCCGTCTCGACTTCCGTACAAGCGTACGGCCCGCCACCCAGCGACGCCAGCAGCGGCAGGTTGTGCAGTACAGGCGCCAGCGCCGCCAGCGGCGCCTCCTGCGCCATCAGCCTCGTCAGCGCCGTCATGCGCGCCATGGCCGCCGCCGCCGCCTCCGCGGCTCGACGGTTGGGCCCCGCCGGCGACAAGTCCAGCGCCCGCAGCTGGGTCACCCGGTGCAGGGCGTCGATGGCGCCGGCGGACACGATGTCGCGCTCCAGGGGCAGTGTGAAGTCCTCCAGGGAGGGGCAGTCACCCAGCACTGTGCCAAGGTCTCGAGGCCAGCCGCTGCAGCCGCGCAGAGTCAGTTGCCGCAGCCGCCCGCGCAGCGAAGCCACCGCCGCCGGGGCGCTGGCGGCGGTGCCTTTCAGCAGCGCAGGCAGGCCGGAGATGTCGCAGCGTACGGCATTCAGGTCGGTGAGCGACGGCGCGGCGGCGGCAATGGTGGCGGCGGCGGCGGGCGTGATGCTCAAGTTGTGCAGGTGCAGGGTGACGATGCTGGCCGTGGTGTACGAGGGGGCGGGGCAGGGGCTGGGGGCCGGGCTGGGAGCGGCGGCGGCGGCGGCGGCGGCGGCGGCGGCGGCGGCGGGGTCCTGCGCAGCGTCGTCGGGTGGAGCCGTTGGGCGCTCGGCTTCGCGTGTGGTGGGGGTGGAGCCAGTCGCCGCCGTGTCGCCGCCGGCCGAGGTTGAGTTGGTGGCAGCGGCGTCGCTCGCCAAGAAGCCGGCGGCGGCGGCGGCGGCGGACCTGGCGGCGGCGGCGGCGGCTTCCGCGAAGACGGACAGGACAGCCATGCTGCACGAGAGCGACAGGCCGGGCAGGGCCGGACAAGGCACGTCCGGGGCAGCAGCAAGGCAGGCGGTATCGGTGGCGGTATGAGCGGCCCCCGCAGGGTGTGACCAGGGTGCTTCCTCACACTCGCTTGCAGGCGCGTGGTGAAGCACAGGGGGGTTGGCAGTGCTGTGGGAGAGCCAGAGAACCAAGGCAGTGTACTACTGGCAAGGCAGCAAGTTGGCACCGCCAGGGCACCGTACAACTAGTTTACACGGAAGTTGGCAGCGCCCAAGGGACTCCTCCATGGCTCGCAGTGCCGGAGGCCGGAAGCCCGGATCAGGCGGTGCATGCCTCACTCGCTCGGGGGGCTCGGGGGTGTGTGTGAGGGGGCTTCTAAAGTGTCGACCGACCCGCGGGTCACTGCGCCAACTAAAGGAGCCCTCAAGCGAGGGGGCCATTGGGCAGGGGCGGGGCGGGGCGGGGCGGGGCCTCTCCCGAAGGGGCCAAGTGGTCGACCGACCCGCGGGTCACTGCGGTCCCAAGAGCCGTCAGAGCCCCGGCTCCACCCCCCCCCCCGCCGCCCCGGTACCCGGCGGCCCGTTCAGCGCCGCACAACAACCTTGCTTGGCCTACCCTCGCTCCTGCCGGTCTTGCTCTCGCTCGTCCTGCAGATCCAGTACGACAGTTGCCGGACGACAGCCACGATCCAGAAGCAGTCCCCGCAGCGAGCGCACCACTTCGGGCACCGAAACGGCGCCGCCGCGGCACCTCGGCGCCGTACATCGCCGCGCGGCGCCGCTGCCGCCGCCGCCTCTGCAGACCGGACGAATGCGCAGTCGGTCAACGGACCGGTCGACGACCTCACGCGCCGCGCGGCAGCACAGCCGCAGTGCGGCCCGGGATGCGGGGTCGAGAGCGTCACGTGCGCAATCGTACACTTCCATCAGCCGGGGCAGTAGCAGCTGCGGCGCCGGCCGGTGAAGCCCCCGAGTCGGGCGCGGAGCTGACCCCGGTGATGGCGGCGATGGCGGCGCCAGTGGCTGCTGCTGTTGTTGTTGCTCCTCCTGCACATGTTGTTGCTGCTGATGAGGATGAGGATGAGGCGCGGCAGCGGTCGTTTCCTGCTGGGACGCGGGCGCATCCGCAGCCGGCGCGCGCCGGAGCTGCTGCATCTCGCAGATCGCACGCTGCATTCAACGCAGCTGCGCACAGCTGCGCACCCTACTCGTATCTTTTTTGTGGGGGGTGGGGCGCTGAGGTTCTGTTAGGTGCGTCGCGGGTAGCACGCACCTCGCTGCGTCATCATTTTCTGCTTTCGGTCCGGTCCCGGAAATGTCGACCACGGTGCCCGCGTCAGTGTCAACCAGCCAGTAGCATTGTTGCCATACAGGGCTCTGCGGTGGAGATGTTTGCCTGGAACGGTTGGGAAGCGATTTGCCATCGTTGGCCCGATTTGCAATGACTTGAGCTGAGCTGAGCTGGCAACATTAATAAGCCCCGCCCGCCCGGGAGCTCCATCTGCTGCTAAACAAACCCACATCGTCGCCAGCAAAATACGATGTTTCCTACAAATGAGTCAATTGAGTAAAAGCGGGTGGTATGGCGGAGGACTGCTTGCGCACCGTGACCGTGGTCCAGCAGCCACCTTCCTGGCGAGCAGGGCCGGCAGGGTGGACGCAGCTGAAGCTCAACGATCTCTGCCTTGCCGCTGCCACCGCTGCTCCGCAACCCCTCAAACGAGCGTGCAACCGGGCATGCGGGAAGATTGGACGCGCGCGGGAGCCAACCGGACTGTACTACCGGTACACCCGTTGCAGAGGCCTTCATGTCCGGCCTGATCAGCTCAAATGAGGCGCCTGTCTGAAAGTGCTGAGAGCGGCTGCCGCATCGCTGCATCGCTGGGCGACACCATTCGAGATTCAACCCTATTCGACTGACTTCTGACCAACCCTTCCGGATCCATAGGCCCATGCCAGCGAGCTCCCATCCCTAGTTCCCTACCTATCACCCCTGTTGTCTCGCGCGCTCTTGCACGACCCATCGGTCATCATTGACCCGTGGGTCACTCGCCGTCTGCCTAGTGCGTAAGTCGCTGCGTACGTGGGCGGTAGGGGCTTCGTGGCAATCTTTGGGGCAACTCAATCTCATGGGGGATCAGCAGGGTGCCATATCGACTTCAAATATGTAATGTCGGCTCACTCAGCAGCACGACAAGGAAGAAAGAAGCGCTGAACGCAACCAGAAAGGAGCGCACTGAAGCCGGTGCTCCTTTTCACCTTGGAGGCACATTACCGACGGTGGTAGACGCCGTTTTCGCCACTCGTGGTGGTGCGCCCAGAGAAAATGGCACCCTGAGTCCTCTGGCATCCTCGCACGGGTGCCTCCGGGCGTCCGGGGTAGGGTTGAGCAATCCGTCAAGCCTGTACGGCTAGCAACCGACGTGGTACTCGGTTCCCCTTGTAAAGCCCCCATCTTAAGTCCATAGCTGCAAAGCGCCACAAAAAGCCGGTATGAAGGTCGCTAAGCTACTTGATGCTTGGTGTTCTAAGGCGGTAGTTATGTGCAGGCCCGTAATCGGGTACGCGGGTACCGGTACCGTATACAGGCACGTTAGGGCTGGTCAATTTTTGGAAGGTATTGGACTATGCGGGTTCCATTGCCGTTTTGGCCCAAGCAGGAATTTGCCAAGCGGACCAGGGTGCAGTACCGCCTGGGGAAGGGAGTGCGCGCTTGCGTGGTTCTGGCGCTTAAGTGAAGGTGGCCGTTACACAACTTGCCCTTACTTGCCTGCGGCCTCCCAGCATTTGTGTCTACGTGGCCACGCCTGTGTGGCCGCGATTTTGAGCAATGGCCGAGTTTTGTGCGTATAATGTTGGCTCTGCTTTAATCTCGGGTGCATCACGACATACACGCTGTTGCGTCCGCCGACAGCACGACACGTACAGTCCATCGGAGTAAAACTGTGATGACAGGGAGTCCTTCGAAAGGTTACCCCTATGTAATCATGTAAATTGACGGCTCCTGTGGCGATGGCGTGGGCGGATTTGGGCATGGGTTTCCACGGCGAGCGCAATGATTACCGTACGCTCAACACGGACTGCCTCTGCCTTTCCAAACATCGCTTCGCAATTTGTCAAGAACGGGTCCCTGATGGTGCGTACTTGCAGTCGCCGATTTCCAGCGTCGAGTCAAGGCCCGAGTTACTGCTGCATACATACAGCTGAGGAAGTTCCATCGTTATTTGTCAGCTCGGGACATTGAGAAGTGAACTCCTTAATGTTATATCATGGCGTGGGACCTAAGAACTAATTGGTTGTGCATTTATCAAGGCCTTGAAAACGACGATACCTGCGGAGTATTTAAGGGCCGGAGTAACTAATTGAAATGGCATTCCTTACAGCAGCTATATCGTCTGGGCAGGTATGTCCGTTTTCCCCAATTGTGAGTGAAAAGCGGCTGTTGCGGGGCGCATCACTATACCGCACTTCGGTGCTCGTCTGCGCTTTGCCGCAGGTCACGTTCCTTATATCCTTCTTATGGTCGCTCATTGCGTGGCTCTACGCCGAATTCTTGCATTCACTTCGGGGGTAGGTTCGTGCGTTCGTCAGTCCTCAGTCGTATACGGGCGGCAGCTTCGTCGCTTCGCAACCGCTTGAATCCCGGGATCACAGCACGCCGCGGCTGCTTGCAGCCGCAAAATAAGGAACACCATCTGACGCCAGACGAAAGCCTCGACACGCATCTTAACAAGTTATTCGCGCACGCCGCGCCTCCCCGCCGCTGCCGCCCGTCCTGTTCGCCCGCCAGGCGCGCTGTGCCTTGTGGCGGGCGTCGCCGTGCCTGGGATCAATCCGCGACACCCGCAGCCTCATAATACCGGCCCCACACTTCCCTCACACCCGCTCCGCCCCGCCCCGCTGTGGTACAACCCACCCCGCCCCAACGGCCTAATCCGCGCGTCATCCCCACCTACCTACCCACCCAGCCGCCCAGCCGTCCCTTCCCATGCGCCCACGCTCTCCGCCCATCTAACCCCTTCCCCCGGTCCCCTCCATCCCCCGGCCCCACTCACGCACCCACCTACCCACCCACCTACCCACCCTTCATTGAAAGCAGCTCTCCCCAGCTTGAGGGCTCGGATACGGTTGACGAGGAAAGCCACGACCCTAAGCTCCAGAAGCCCCTGCAGCCCCATGAGGATGACGGGGCCGCAGCGGCGGCCAACGGCGCCGCTGCCGGCGGTGCGGAGGATCCCAATGACGGCGCTAAGCCGGACGGCGACGTGCTGAGCTCCTCCGGCGGCAGCGGTGGCTTGGGCGGTATGTTGGACAGCATGGCTCGCTCCGGCCTGGTGTCGTGTCTGCTGCTGCGGCCCCGGGCGCTGGTGCAGCAGCGACTGGTGCTCCGACAGGTGGTGGAGTTTGGGGCGCTGATGGCCTGGTACTTTGTTGCCGACCGTACGACGCTCGTCCCGCACGGCGACAAGTCGTACAGTCGCGATGTGTTTGTGTTTCTGTTCGCGGCGCTGACGGCGGTGGCGGTGGGTACCTCGTTGCGCGCCTTCAAGATACCGCTGCTGCTCAATCGGCCGCAGACGGAGGAGTGGAAGGGCTGGATGCAGGTGGGCTCACGGCCGCAGGGGTGGGCGGGTGGGGACGGTTGGGCGTGTGGGTGGTGGGTCGTGGGTTGGGGCAAGGCCGGCGGTGTGAGGGACGGCTTCCTGTCTCCGCTGTGCGGTTTCACTTCCGTGGGACTGCACAGCGACGAGTGGCGCTTGCAGCTTAATGGGGACGGGCAACGAAAGCTCGTACCCATCTTCGGTAGTAGTAGGTGTTGCTGGTCCCCGTGTGCTGTGTCCTGCAGCAGAGGGGAGTGAGGTGAGCGGCCCCAGCCCCAGCACCAGACGGGTGAGCCCCGGCCCTGGGCCCGAGCCCTGCCCTGCCCGGCTGATTCACTGAGGCCCCTGGAGGGCCGGGGAGGGCAGGGAAATGGAGGCGAGGGGGGCGCAACGCCGTTTTGTCTCCCTCTCAGTCGCCCTCTCATGCGGACACCACGTGGGGGAGCGGGGAAGTGGGGGAAGCGGGGGAAGCGGGGGAAGGGAATGCTCCTCCGCTGCAACCCAACCCCTCCCGCCACCGCATGGCACCACCACCACCGCCTGCCTCCTCTACCACCACCACCACCACCACCACCACCACCACCTCGATGACTGCGATCTCCGCCCAGCCTCCGCAACTCCAGACCTGACGGCCAGTGGGTGTACAGGTGACGCTGCCTCACCCACACCCGGCATCATCAGAGTCCCATGTCGGCCCCCCCCGGCGACCCGGCGCTCCTGGCTAGTGCCTGACGTCGCCCTCTTCCCGGTTGCACGTGCCGTACATACACACTGCAGCCGTGGCGTGAGTCCGGGCGGCCAGAGCAGCTGATCCGCCCGCACCGGATTCCGCTCTCAGCCGACCAAGCAACCACCCCTCCAACGTCCAACGTCCAATCTTCTCAGCATCACAGCGGCGTTGCCCACCACAGGCGACGACTACTCCTCCGCTCGCACCGCGCACACAGCTCCAACCAATGGCGCCACCGCCCTCGCAATCTCCACCACCACCTCCCACCCGTTGTTCTGTGCCTTGGCTCCGAAACCGTGCCGCGGCTTGTTTTCAGGGGGAAGGACGACGTTACATTGTCGTGTAAGCCCCCGGCCGCATCCTCGAGTGTGCTGCAGCTGGTTGTGGCTCGGTAACGGTAACGGCGCTGCAACTGCCCCTCCTGCGCACCGACGGCCTTTCCGCCGGATCGTCAACAGCACAATCTCCTCCTGCGCTCCCCGTCGTCGTCGTCGTCATCCACTCCACTCCCCACTCCGGACAGCCCTCCGCTGCCTCCGCTCAAACGGAAGGAAAGGAAAGGGAAGGGCCCATCCGCACATCAGCGCTCTCCGCCGCCGCTGCCAAATCCCACGACACTGCCGTACGACGCCTCCTTGTTGCCGTACGCAGGTCCTTTTCCTGCTGTACCACTACTTTGAGGCCCGGGAGGTGTACAATGCCATCCGCATCTTCATCGCGGCCTACGTGTGGATGACCGGCTTTGGCAACTTCTCCTACTACTACAAGACCGGCGACTTTTGCATCGGACGGTGCGGCCCCCCCCGGGCTCCGGCCTAAACGTGGATACCCCCTCCCCCGCGTGTGTCCCCGCCCCCTTTGTGTGTGTCCGCCTGTCCGTGTGTCTGTCTGTCCGTGTGGGCACATCCGCGGCTGCGACGTTCCGCGGGTAAACCATTTCCCCGGGGCGGTGTCTGGCCCCCACCCCCGATCCTGATCCTGATGCTGATGATAACACCCGCCCGCACCCCCCCCCCCCCCCGCGCAGCTTCGTCCAGATGCTCTGGCGGCTCAACTTCCTGGTGTTCTTCGCCTGTGTCGTACTGCGCAACAGCTACATGTTGTACTACATCTGTCCCATGCACACCATCTTCACCGTCTTTGTGTACGGCGCACTGGCCATTGCTCCGCAGCTCAACAACCACCACGGCTGGCTGTTGGTCAAGTGAGTCAGCGACCCATCAGTATATGTCATACATGTCGGGGCGTGGCCCTGGAAAGAACGGTCTGTACATGCCTGGTGGGGTGTCAGCACCCTGGGGGAGGGGTGGAGTGGGGCGGAGTTGGGTGTCCCACAGTTACGGCACTGGCCGCTCCGCTGTGCCGCCTGTCGTGTCGTGTCATGTGCTCATGTCGTGTCGTGTCATGTCGTGACCGTGCAGTCGTCGGTTAAAGGCGCGCGCTGATGGCGGCGCCCTGGTCACCTCCGTGTGAGCTGCCCTCCTCACAACGACGGATGCCACCCCGCCCGCCCGCGTGTGCCTCCGGCTCTCCTGGTTGGCGCCCTCCACCACTACCGACCCAACCACCAACCACCCAACCACCCTGTGCGCTGCTCCTGCTCCGCCAACCTTTGGCTCTCCCCCCTCCCTCCTTTCCCCCTTTCCCCATCCTCCTTTCCCCCTCCCCCTCCCCCGTGACCGCCGTTGACCCAACCCCGCCCCCTGCCCCTCCCCCCCAACCCCCCCTTCTTCTGTTACTTTACCGTTCACGGGCTCCGGCCTATACGTGGATACCCCCCCGCCCCGCCGCTCGCCGTCCTCAGGATCCTTCTGTGTGCCGCCTTCATCTTCGTGACCTGGGACATCAAGCCCGTGTTTTACGTCCTCTGGTCGCCCCTCAAGTTCCTGCTGGGATACTCGGACCCGCGCAACCCCACAGACGATGTACTGCACGGTGAGTGAGGGGGTGGGAGGGAGGGAGGGGGGTGAGGGAGGGAGGGGGGGGAGGGAGGGAGGAAGGGAGGGGAGGGGGTTACGGGTCTAAGCACAAGCTACATGAGGAGCTGGGGGGAGGGAGGGAGAAGGATGGTTTGGGGCTGGGGGAGGCGGGCATGTGCCGGTATAAAAAAGAGGTGGGCATGATGGCGGGCTGCAGCCCAGGGGGTGGCTTGCTGGATGGAGGAGGAGAAGCGGGAGCAGGGTAGCGGGAGGCCTTATAGAGAGTCAGAGAAAAGGGAGGCGGCTAAGAAGGCAGCCCCAAGGCACATCGGGCGCGAGTGTGTGTGGGGGGGGTGTGTGTGTCTGGGGAAGGGGGAAGGGGGGAAGACGCGGCTGGAGGCCGAGGGGGAGGCCAAGGGATAGGGAAGTGGTGGGTTGCCAGAAGAGGCAGGAGGCGAGATGAGGGGGGCAGCGGGTAGGAGGGCCCCCACGGGGCTGGTGGCAGGGTGGGGGTGCGGGTGCGGGTGGGAGGGGGGTTTTCGTCCAATGCAACGCATTCATGAGGCTGGCTTGCGGGTGTGGTATGGTGGTGGTGGTGATGGCGCCTGTCGATGTGTGTTTGCCGTATCGTGTCGTACATGTGTGGCTATGTTTTCTAGCCCAGAGCCTCGCACCCCCGGCCATCGTTGTGCACTGATTGGCAGCACTGATTGGCAGCATCGTCGTATCACCCACCGGGGCCGGGTCCATGTCGGTTGGGTTGGGTTGGGTTGGGTTGGGTTGGGTTGGGTTGGATTGGGTCCTAGCGGCTTCTAGAGAAGCGAGAACTCTCTCCCTGTTCCCCCCTCCACTCAACTCGATAAAGACACCGGCAGACCGCAGACCGCCCCTCGCTGCGGCGTGAAAACGCGCCAACCGCCACCCCCCCTCGAAAGTCGCCGAGTAACGACTCTTCGTCCGTCCGCCCGCCTTTGCTCCTTTTTGTGCGTCCCCCTGTCCCCCCACCTTTCCCTTTCATCGGTCCACCCGCGCGAACGCCCCGGGCCCCCCCCCGCTCCCCCACCTTGCCTAAACGTGGTTACCCCCCCCCCCCCCGCCCCCCCCGCCCGCCCGCCCACCGCCCCCTCAGAGTGGTATTTCCGCTCCGGCCTGGATCGCTACATCTGGGTGTACGGCATGTTGTGCGCACTGATGCACCCCAAGGTACGTCGCCACGTCGCAGCGGGTTTTGGGGGCCACTTGGGAAGGGTGGGCGGAGGGGTGATTGGGAGTGGGGATCGAGGAATGGTCGCAGGCCTCCAGGACCGATGACGAGGTGGGGTGACACCCGAGGGGGGAGGGGGGTAAGGGGTCTGTGTGCCGTCCGACCGGGCGCCCCGGCTGCGGGTAACGTGCTGTGCTGTGCTATGCTGTGCTGTGCTCGCTGCCCCCCAACCAGATCCAACGACGCATTCCTCGCCTCCCTCCCCCCCCGGGCTCCGGCCTATACGTGGATAACCCCACTCGGGTCGGTGCAGCACAGCGCACAGCTCCGAACGGTCGCATTCTGTCGTGTCCGCGACCTGACACGTTCGATTAGGGGGGGTATGTGTGGCTGATACCGTACCGTAGGTTCTGGGGAAGGACGGGCGGGGAGCCCGGCTGGAAGCTGGAAGGAAGCCTGCCCGCATGGATATGGAGGGTGCCCCCCTCCCACCCAAACACCCATGCCCCCCCCGCAGGCCTCCTCGCTGCTCAAGCGCATCGACGATCTGCCCGCGCTCCGGCGCCACACGGTTCGGGCGCTGGTGCTGGCGGCGTGCGGCGTGGCGGGATATGTGTACTACATTACAATCTATGTACGGCCCAAGTACGAGTACAACCAGGTGCATCCGTACACGTCCTGGATTCCAATCACGCTGTGGATCATCGTTCGCAACATGACGCCCGGGTTGCGCACCTTCAGCCTCCGACTGTACGGCTGGCTGGGCTGCATTACGCTGGAGACGTACATCTCACAGGTACGGCATGAGTACGGCGTCTGCGCCTTCGCGTACCGTATCTTTAAATTTCACTGTCATGCATTGGAACGCTAAAACGATGCGGCGCTCGATCGGAGTTGTGCCGTACCAGGGTACTTCAGGGCCTGTCCAAAGTTGTCCTGGCCTGTCAGGCCTTCCAGGAATTCCCCCCTTCTCCCTACCGACTGACTGACTGACTGACTGCCAGGAACTCAGAGGCCCCTCAGAGGCCCCTCAGAGGCCCCAACTCAAGTCGACCTGACCTGACCCGACCTGACCTGAACCCAACTTTCATAGCTGTCGCTCAGAGCCGTGTCCTCCGTTACCCTACCCTACCCTCCCTCCCCCCTCTCACCGCCGCCCATTCCTCCTCTCCCCATCCCCACCCTCATCCCGCCACTGTTCTCCTCGACCCCCTCCCTCCCTCCCTCCCTGCCCGCCCGCCCCCCCCCTCCGCAGTTCCACATCTGGATGAAGACCGATGTGCCGGACGGTCAGCCCAGGAGTCTGCTGGTGCTGCTGCCCGGGTACCCACTGCTCAACTTCGCCGCGGTGACTGCACGTGAGGGGGCACCTCCCTGGGGGGGCTGGGGGTGGGAAGGGGGGAGCGAGGGGGGTGGGGTGTAAGGGGGAGGGAAGGGGCGTTAGGGGTTCTAAGAGGGTTTGGCGGCCTTAGGGGGGGCCAGGGGAGCAGATCCCCCCCCCATGTCCCGCAGGTTGCACTTTGCAGCGCAGTACAGCCTCTCGCTTGGCCGCCCATCCCATTCCCGTCAGCCGGCAGTGCTGACCGGCACCGGCACCGGCAGCGGCTTGTAGAAGCGTTGGTTGCTCAATGCGCATCGCATCGCAGCACTGACAGCATCGCAGGAGCCTCTGACTCGCCCTGACTTGTCAGTTACCTCCTTTGCCCCCCCGCCCCTTTCTCAAACCTTTCGTTCGCCCCCGCCTCCCCCCGCCCCTGCCTGCCCGGCTGCCCGGCTGCCGCAGTGTACGTGTTGGTATCCCACCGGCTGTTCGATTTGACCAACAGTCTGAAGAGCGTGGCGGTGCCGCACTCCAACAACGGCCTGCTGCTCCGAAACCTAATCATGATGGCGGCCGGGGGGACACTGCTGTGGTGCGCCGTGTCCGCACTCTACTCCACCACCAGCAGGCTCTGGTCCTGAGCAGGAGGAGGAGGAGGAGCACTCAATCGCGACTACGGTAGACGCCGGAGCAGGAAAGTGATACGAAATTACCGGTATTGGGGTAGGGTAGTATAGCCATAGTAGGTCAGCATCGTCAGGGCGAGGAGCGCAGCAATGAATGCAAATAAGGGTAATGGGATACGGTCTGACCCGCTCGCTCGCTCGCTCGTTCGCTCGTGCATGCATAGGGTGAATGCAGAAGCCGCAGCTGTTGCGTGCGGACTGGATGGAGCTTCGGAGCCGAAAGGCCAAACGGTCGGCGGTCAGATGTTTGATTTGGCGTAGTGGACTGATCGGATTCGGATTTGGATCCTGGTTACTTCCTGATCCGGGCCGGGTATGATTACTGATCCGGGCCGGGCAGCGGTGGCGGCGGCGTCCCCTGATGCTCGCTGTGTGTCGCGGCTCTGTCCAGGGAGGGAGGGAGGGAGGGAGGGGGCACGTTCGCGGCGCGCGTGTGTGTGCACCCCCACAAGACCGGTGTGTGCACTAGTGAGCAGAGAGACACAGTTTTTGCTTTTATTGCTTCTGCTTTTGCAGTGAAGTGATATGTCGTCGGTCCTGTATGTTATTACTGGAGCGCGCGAGAGAGTGTGTGTATGTGTGCATGTATGGTGGGAGGGAGGGAGGGCCGGAAGAGGAGTAGTGCATATGTGGGATTGGCTCGGGCAGTGGCGGCGGCCTGGTCGCAAACAATCAACCACACGCGGACTGAATGGCTCCGTTTGGTCGAGTACTGCCCCTGGACTACTGCCCAGCAGCTGTGCCGTATATTTGCTGTACACGGCGCACTGCTATGTGGGTGAGAGTGGGAGTGGGGGCTTGGGGGTGGTGGTCGCCTGCACGCGAGGTGGAAGTAGCGGGGGGTGCACACGTGCCGAGGGCGGCAGGGGGAGAGGAGGCAATCCCCGGCGTCGCAGTCGCACTGTCCCCTTCGCTGGTCAGTCACTGGGCATCTCCCGAGGGGACGTACCGTATCCTGTCTCCCAACTGCTGCGGCTGCGGCTCCTTGCGCTGCACATGACTGCGGCCGCTGCTGTTTTCACCCCCCGGCTTTGTGTGGCTGAAGTGCTTGCCACAGCAGCAGGCGCAGGGGCAGCGACAGGAGCAGGGGCAGCAGCAGCGAGCGGGCAGAGGGCGGGGCATACGGACGTATGTATATACATGCACAGCTGGAACGGCCATCAATTCAGTTCATGTCGTGCGTGTCTGTCGGTGTGCTCTTCTGCCCGTATGTCTGTTTGCCTGATACGGCGGACGCACCAGCAGCACACCTGCTGCTGGCACCAACAAGCAACTGAGCCACCCAGCCCAGTGGCCCATGGCTACCGGTACTTGCCACATCTACCTATCGATACCAGTGCCGGTGCCGGGGCCTCAGTACCGGTGAGGTCGGTGCGATTGGAAGGAATGCGGTAGGTGGGCACTGGGCTCTGGACATTGGGCGGCCGGGGGCAGCATCACCCTCCCCAAGGCGCTGCATTACGGACGCGCAGACGGTCACTTCGTTTGCACCGTACCGGGAATTCTGTTGTGTGTCACGACGACCGGGCGAAAGTGCTCGGGTGTCAATGACACAACGCTTTACCCGAGACAGATGACATGACTGGCTTAAGGATTGACTGACTGTTAGGTGGTTGGCACATCATTATCCCCAGAAGCCCGTGCGAAGAGGACGGCCAGCGTCTGTGTGCTTTCTTCTGTCGCTGGCCGACGTTATATCGATGCACGCCCTCTTACCGTAAGCCGTGAGCCAGCCTATCGCCAGCCAGCCAGCAACGCCTATCGCATACAGGCGCCGGAATTCTTGAGCGGACATGTTGTTGTGGAACGAGGACGGTGTCGGTCAGACCTCTATTAATAAAGTATTAGTGAACTGGTCTCGGTGCTAGTGTCGTACCATTTGGAGGACACTCGTGGCGGCTCTTATCTCTCTCAGTTCAGGGCTTACGTTTTTCTTTTCTTTCTGTGTCTTTGTGTTTCGAGTTCAAGTGGTCCATGAGCCTCCTGGCTCGTCTGGGCCTTACGAGCTCAAAGCTTGTAACAACATCACATCACATCTTATCTCTCTGAGAGAGCCTTAGGGTTTTCTCTCTTACTTTAGAGGAACAATGTGCTAAGGCTTTGGCAATACGTGCCCACGTGACAGCAAGCACTCGGTTTACAACACGTGTGAATGATTTAGGGGGAAAATGTCTCAGTCGGTCACTCTGCGTACACCAGACGGCTCGCGCATCTGGCTGCCGGGCATCGTGGCGTGCATTGCGCAACATCTGCCAGCTAACGAAGTGGCAAGCACATTGCGACTGATAGACAAGACGACATCGCAGCAGTTCGCACACCACAAGACCTTGCGGCTCTCGCTTCCGTCAGCCATCCACGTGTTCCGGGAGCGCTGGGGCCGCCCGTGCGCTTTTCGCGCGTTGTCTCACAAGCAGCGGCTGCAGGTGCTGTGCCTGACGGCGGCAAGCGGCAGCGTCGCCAACCTGGAGGTTGCCCTGGTCAATGCGGGTTTTGATCTTCGGCGCGAGCTGCTCGAGGCCGCCGCAGCCGCGGGCCAGCTCGACATGTGCAAGGTGCTGCGTGCCCGCGGCTGCCTCTGGGGTAATTCTCTGTCAGCCGCGGCGAAGGCCGGCCACCGGCACGTGTGCGAGTGGATGTTGGCCAGCGGCTGCCCCCTCGACATGCACGTCGTTTGCGCAGCTGCCCTGGGCGAGCAGGAGGGCCTTATGCAGTGGCTGCTGACGGAGTTGCAGAGCCGTCCCAGCGACGCTGTGTATGATCCCTGCCGGTCATTGTTGGTGGCCGCGACGAAGTGCTTGAGCCTGGCGGCGCTGCAGCGGCTGTGGCAGCAGCTCATGGCAGGGCACCACGGCAGCAATCTGCAGCAGCAGCTTGAGCAGCTCAATCGGGAGGATCGGGGTGACATCCTGGCGGCCGCGGCCGAAAGCACCACGCCCGATTGGCAGGCCAAAGTGGAGTGGCTGGAGGGGCTGGGCTACCCCCGCATGGTTAAGGCGTGCAAGTCCGCTATTCAGGCTGGTAACGGCGATGCAGCGGTGGCGCGTCTGCAGTGGCTGCGCGGCCGGGGCTACCCCTTGGAGGCGGCGGTGGCGGACACTGCGGTCGATTTTGGCAATCTTGCCGCCCTGCGTTTCCTGATGGAGCAAGCGGGGGTGCGGCCCGCCGGCAATGTGTTTACCGTGATGATCGCAGCCGGCCGGGGCCACCTGGCCGTACTGCAGTACCTGCTCGCCAGCGGCTTGCGTGTAGACGCCCGTTCCGTTGCGTTAGAGGCGGCTCGGGGGGGTCACCTGCCGCTGGTGGCCTGGGCGGTGGAGGGCCTGGGCGTCGCACCCGCTGACGGCGCAACTAGCTTGCTCGACTGCGCGGCGGAGAGCGGTAACCTTGAGCTGATGACCTGGCTTCACGTCCGCGGCTGGGCCTTGGGCCCCAGGGCCATCAACAACGGCATCGAGAGCGGCTGCGAAGAGGTGCTGGAGTGGCTGGTGGAGCGGGGCTGCCCCTTCCCGGTGGGTGTCGCCCTCCTTGTTTGCCACCACCACATGTACGATGCGCTCCGTGTGACCCACCAGCTGTGGCCCACCGTTGGTTCATCTTGCATGCGCTGTGCCCAGCCAGGTCACTCGGCAGGTCCATTAGACGCGTGTGCCGGGCCATCGTGTATCGTACGTTATTCATGGCGTCGATGCCGTATTCAGATTCGCATGTTCGCCTTCCGGGACAAGAGTCACTGTCTGCCAAGCTGCCAAAGTGCGGCGCAAGACCACTCCGCTGCCGGGGAGCTAGGCTGTGAGGCTGCATGGGGGTTGCACCGCCCCTGCCTGCCCAACCGCCCGTCCCTGCATTTATGTGTGTATGCACGGCGATCGTGTATGTTCCTTTGCGGCCCCAGATCGATGGCGGCGCCTTTATTGGAGCCGCCCGCAACGGTGATCTGGCGATGCTCCGCTGCCTGCAACGGCTGGGCTGCCCCTGGGGGCCGCCGGGGAGGCTGCTTTCGTACTGCATCCGCCTCGTGGCCCCCGTCGCCCTGGTGCAGTGCCTGCTGGACTTGGGTTGCCCCGAAATGGACTGGGATGCTGCGGTCAAGTTGGCGGAGGAAAGGGCGGGAATGGAGCCCCGGGAGCGCCCCGCGGCGCTGCTGGCATGGCTGCGCGAGCAGCGGCGGCGGCGGCAGTTGCCTGGGGCCCAAGGGGCATAGCTCGCGGCAACAACGAACAGCGGCGGCAGAATTGCCTTGTAGTGCGGGGCGTATGTGGATTGGGTGCGGCTTACCGTGTTGTCCGGTGCCGGGGGTCGGTAGGGCTGCCACACACCCACCTTGTCATGATGATCGGTGTGTGTTGGGGGAGGGGGGAGGGGTGCGCGTGTGGGGTTCCGGAGCGAGAGCCGTCCGTAGTCTGATGGCGGGGAGGGGGCAGACGTTGGGTGCCGCAAGGGGTTGACTCATCCCATCTGGGTACGACGTGTTCGGCCGGGGGCATGCATGGGCTTGAGGTTGTGCATGCCGGCCGCGCGCGTGCTGCACTCGTGGGCGTGGTCCGTGCTGCGCTTGGCAGCTCCGATAAGAGCAGGACTCGACAAGTTCGGTTCTGCCATCGCTGCACTGCATTAGGGACAGCATTCCAGGGCCCTCGTCTAGGGAGGTAGCCGAGTGCTGCAAGGCATGGCAACTGCAGTCGGCGGGCTGCATTACCGCATTACGTTGCACCCCGCCATGTTGCTGGTACGTTACGCCGCGCCACGGTTTGCCACGTCCGGCCACGTCGTCGCGGCACACCGGTCATCTTGGCTGTCGGGCGATGTACGGTGCTGAACTTGTGGGGGGGGGCATTGCGCATGTAGTGTACGTTTGCTGGGTGCGGGGATGCTGTGGGCAGGGTGCAGCGTGGGGCAGCTGCGGGGCGGCTATCCAGTGCTCAGATGGCGGAGACTGCGAAGTAAGGGTGCGTGCACCGCTGCCGCCCATCCCCCCGCCGCCATACATGGAACCAACATGCTGGCCAAACGCCAAACGAAACTAGCGTACTATTTATCCAGGGTCTGTGTCCGTTTTAGGATGTCATGATCTTCCTGACGCGTTTTACGTCTCAAGTAAAGGCATAGACGGAGCCATGGGCTGTGTTTAGGGCGACGTTCGCCAGGTTGAGTCGTCGCCGTCTGTCTGTAGCTTGCAGTTAAACGTGATGCGCTGCGTTTTTTAAGGTCAGCGTGCATTATTGGGCGGGCAGGAGATGCGCGAAGTCGCCATGGCTGTGCATGGTCGGACGCCTTTGTCGAACGGCCGTGTGGGTCGTGGACTGTCCGATGAGTCTTCTCTCGTGTGTTGTAGCTGTTCCATGAATGCAAAGCGGGGCCTGGGTCGGTGGTGTCCGTATGGTGGCACCAAGGGCGCCGTGCTTACGTTAAGCCGTGAGCTGCTTCCTTGCGGAGCCGCAAGGCTGTTCTGCGCATTGGTTCCCCAGACGACCTCGCAGGGGCGCGGCACGACGGCTGTGGCGGCCGGCGGCAGCAGCACCTCGGCCAGAGGTCGCACCCCCCGAGATTCCGACGGCAGTTGTGTTGTGACAGTCGTACACTTCACTGGCCTCATAACGCGGACACTTGCCGAATCCCCATCTCGAGCATACCTTTGCCCGAAAGTGGTAAAAGCAACAGTGCCAGGACGATGTCGATGGAAGTACCGGGAATCCGCAGCCGGTGTGTGCGTGTGTGCGTGTGTGTGTGTGTGTCAACCATGCAGTGTGTGGGACAAGTACGGCAGCATACCGGTATCTGACCCGATAGGGCCGGTCGATGTGCTGCCAGCCAGCCAGCCAACCAGCCAGGCAGTGTCATGCTCAGGCGCTGTCACGGCACCTTCCAAGATGGCTGGCGATGACCCCGCCTGACTTTCTCCGCAGTCATGGTAGCGGTACTGGTGCTGATACACCAGTAGGACGGCATCGCCCCACGCCACGCCAGCCGGGTCGAATAGGACAGGCGCGGCGTGCTCCACCGATGATGCGTCTGACGAAGTGATGATGGCTGGCTGGCTGGCTGGCTGGCTGGATGTGTACCGCCCCCTCAGATGCATCACATCCTCACCGCGCCACGCACATCCGCACACATCCCGTTCCGCACCCCGCCCCGCCCCGCCCTGTCGCACCGAAGCCCCCTTCACGCCACACGTCCCCATCACCCGCTCACACCAGCACGGTGCCTCAACACCCATACGGTGCCTCAAATCACACCCGTACATTACGTCACTCCCGTACATTGCACGCATCACGTGAGATCACGTCATATAACATCACATCACATCACATCACATGAGGTTGAACAGGTCCTCCAGCCCCTTGCGCAGCTGCTCCACATCGCCCACCAGACCCTCAGAGCCACTGCCACCCGCACCCGCCCCGCCCGCCGCCTTGCCCTGCCCTGCCCGCCCGCCACTGCCATCGCCTTCACCACCATCCTCGCTCTCGCTCTCGTCCTCGTCCTGCTCCTGCGGCTCTGGCATCCTGGCCAGCGCCCCCAGCAGCTCCCCACTCGCCTCCTCCTCCCGCACCAGCCGGATGCCGAGCTGATCGCCCATGGCCAACAGCGCGGGCAGCTCCTCGGGGGTCACCAGCGTGGTCACAATGCCGCCTTTGGGGGGGGGCGGTGGGGGGGGGGAGGGGGTTCAGGGAGTGATATGCTCCTTTATAAAATAATGAGTCACTGCGGACGTTGATGATCAAGCTGCGACAGCCGCTGAACCTCCGGAACTGTTAATGTTATCCCACCCATTCCCAAACTTTACCGACATTGCTGCTTGACCCGCGGTTGAACCGTCCCAGCATCTTGTCGGTGTCGGAAGTGTTGCAAGCCGCCTCGGACGAAGCCGCACCGCATTTTGTGCGGTGCGATGTTGTAGACATGTGTACCAATCGTAAAATTAGCGCCGTAGAAGTGTCCAAAAGCTGAAAAGCTGGTATGCGCGTGCTTGCTCTAAAAAAACCCGAAAATCCCACCCTCTAAGCTGTCAGAACTGGCAACAGCAACATCTATCGGAACTGAGGATGCTTACCTGAGCGGCAGACCAGCGCGGTAGCGTTGCGATTCGTCGATGCGTAAGGGGCAAGGGCAACGTGGCGGCTTTGTGAGCATCGTTGAAGCATTTGCTGGGGGAGCATGGTATGATATGCGGTGCGATCCTACACAAAGTGCCTACGGGAATGACTAAAAGAAAGAAAGATGCATAAAGTAAGCTGAGTATTTGAGCACCCAACTGTAACGAGCCGTACCGAAGTACGGCGCCTTACAGTTGGGCGACGTGCATACGCACAAAACACGGTGCGGCACGGGGCCTGAGGAGGTTCCCGCCATACCGCGCACCGGAGGGGCCGATGCATGCTGACCCCTGCGGTGTGGGATGGTTAGGGGAGGTTAACGGGGGACGCGCTGCGAGAAAGGGTGCGGTGGGGGTGGGGGCTGGCGTGTCCGGAGGGCGCCAAATGCGGCAAGAATGCGGTCGGTGAGCTTGAGACCGTTTTTGCGTTGGACATGGAAGAGGTCCGGCCATAGGATGACCTGCTGCGCACACTGGGCCTCAAGGCGTAAACGTGGGTAATCTTGTTGAAAGAGGCAAAACATGAGCATGGCAACTTCTGTGATGAATGCTTCGGCGTCAAGAATGATGCGTTGTAGGCGCCGGAATTGGCTAACAAAAATGTTGCGTTTGGCGCCCTCGTTGACACACGAAGAGGCATGCACAAAGCGCGACAGGCGAACTGCGGCAAATGCGGGTTGGACTCGTTTATCATACAGGTATGTGCTATAGGGGGAGGGGGGTTGATTAGGAGGTGCGTTGGGGGCTATGAGGGTCGGTGGGTGGGTATTCAAGGTGAGGGCGGGGCGGGGACAGAGGTCTTGTTGCCAAAGAAAGGTGGAGAGGCAAGCTATGGACCGGAATGGATTTGGAAAAGGGGGAAAGCCAGGGGGGGGGGAGAATCGGCAGCCGGAGAGAGGGGAAAGGGCCCCTTTAGTCCCCATCTGGCTGTGCGGCCTGCCCGCGGTTGCTGCCTCTGTCCGCACACAACAGAGGGCACATGCTGACATGCAGCATACATACACACGCATGGCATCACACGTTAGCGATACGGGCAGCCGGTCTTCCCACAACACACGCAGCCACAAGCGCATGACGCATGACCGCACACGCATGCAACCCCCCGCATACAACCCCAACCCCCGCTCCTCCCCTCCCCTTCGGTCTCCTCCCCTCCCCTTCCCCTCCCCGGCCCCCCATGCCCCCCTGCCCCTCCCCCCAGCCGTCTCCTCACCCGACGTGGACCCGATCCGTCCCGCCCTGCCCGCCCGGTGCAGGTACTGCGTGGCGTCCGGCGGAGGGCCCAGACTGTACACGTGAGACACCCCGGGCAGGTCCAGCCCCCGGGCGGCGGCACCGGTGGCCAACAGCAGAGAGGACTTGTGGTCGCGGAACGAGTGCAGCGCGCGAATGGGGTTGTAGGCTGCGGGATGGGGGGGGGGCGGGAAGGGGGCGGGAAGGGGGAGAGGGGGAGGGAGATGGAGGCAAGGGGGGGGAGGGGTTAAGAGCGAAATGCATAAATTGTGCCCGCTGGCGCAAGCAGCTGCTGAGGAGCTAGGTAAGAGTAGCAAGGGAGTGAGCGCCAAGTACTTTGTTGCGTGATAGGATGGGAGCTGACAGCTGAGTTGCAGAGGGGGAGGGGAGGGCAACGGGCGGGGTGGGGTGGGATTGGGTGGGGATTGGCCATGCATTAGGGATTAGGCTCCTATGGGCTGGCGGTGTGTGATTTGATGCGGCGCAAGGTTGCTTGTTGCGGGGGTGGAGGAGACAGACAGCATCACGCTTGCCTTTCCGTTCGGCTGCCGGAAGGCACGGCGAGAGGGCGGGGTGGGGCTTATTAGGGGGTTATCCACGGGGGGAGAGAGAGAGGAGGGGCGGAGGGGGGCCGGGGTACATACCGAGACACCGGTATCCCACGTGTGGCCGAATAAACGGGGTGCGGGACAGGACTGGGTTTTAGAGTTACAGGGTTTTATGACGCACCGCACCGCACCGCACTGCACCACATCGCGCAGAGAAGCAGGTCCGGAAGGCGGGAGGCGGGAGCCACTTACCAAACATGTCCTCCAGGACCTCCCCAGAGACGCCAAAGCCGTCTCCGGATCCAGATCCGGATTCAGATCCGTACCCAGATCCGGATGCAGGCGCCTCCCCGTCGTCCCCTCTGCCGCCAATGGCTCTGCCGCTGCCGCTGCCTCCTCGGGCGGGCGGTGGGGGCGACGAGGGGAGCCAGGGCGCGGGTGTGGGCGCGGAGGGGCCGGGGGCGGAGGACGGGGAGCCGCTGCGATTGGGGGCGGAGGAGGTGGAGGAGGAGGCACCCGGAGGCAAGTCGGAGGCTGCGTCCCGGCCCAGGATGGTGCCTGAGGGGGTGTGTGTGGGGGGGGCGGTGTGGAGGGCGGTGGGGTTGGCGCAGTGGGTCGGGGGCGGGTGATGGGTGACGGGTGAGATGCGAGCACTGGTCAGGGGTGGGGGGTTTAAAGAGTGAATTTGCAACCATGAAACAAGAAGCCCTGCGGACGTTGTAGTATGAAGGGTGGTCAGGATGGGGGGGGTAGGGTTGTTTTAGGGTTTTAGAGTGTTAAGATTTTACCCCCTCCCCTCCCTCCCCCTCACCCGGCGGCACCAGCACCGCCATTCGGTGGTCAGACCACAGACTGCTCCGGAGCGGCTCCGCCACCGCCGCCGCCTGCTCGGGTGTGTTGACGAACAGCATGACGCGGGCGGGGGCGGAGTCCTGGTCTGCAGCAGCCAGGTCGGAGCGCAGGGAGCGAGCCAGGGCGGCCAGGCGGCGGGGGGCGGGGACGACGATGTAGCTGCGGGGGAGGAGGGAGGAGGGAGAGGAGACGGGGAGAGAGGGAGAGCAGGTTGAGGAGGGAAGCGGGGCGTGTTTGTGTGTTTGTGTGTTTCTGTCTGTGGTCCCCGCAGGCCCCCGCAGGCCCCCGAAGGCCCCCGGAGGCCCCCGCAGGCCCCCGCAGGCCCCCGAAGAGCCACGGAGGCCCCCGCAGGCCCTCGAAGGCCCCCGAAGGCCCCATAAGGCCCCCACAGGCCCCCGAAGACCCCCGAAAGTCCCCGCAGGCCCCCGCAGGCCCCGGCAGGCCCCCGAAGGCCCCCACAGGCCCCCGCAGGCCCCCGGAGGCCCCAGCAGGCCCCCGAAGGCCCTCCCAGGCCCCCGAAGGCCCCCGGAGGACCCCGGAGGACCCCGCATGCCCCCGAAGGCCCCCGGAGGCCCCCGAAGGACCCCGAAGGCCGCCGGAGGTCCCCGGAGGCCCCCGAAGGCCCCCGCAGGCCCCGGCAGGCCCCCGGAGTCCCCCGAAGGCCCCCGCAGGCATTCTAAGGCCCCCGCAGGCCCCCGGAGGCCCCCACAGGCCCCCACAGGCCCCCGGAGGCCCCCGATGTCCCCCGCAGGCCCCCGCAGGCCCCGGCAGGCCCCCGAAGGCCCCCGAAAGCCCCCGCAGGCTCCCGAAGAGCCACGGAGGCCCCCGCAGGCCCCCGCAGGCCCCCGCAGGCCCCCGGAGGCCACCACAGGCCTCCGCAGGCCCCGGCAGGCCCCCGAAGTCCCCCGAAGTCCCCCGAAGGCCCCCGAAGGCCCCCGGAGGCCCCCGCAGGCATTCTAAGGCCCCCGCAGGCCCCGGCAGGCCCCCGAAGGCCCCCACAGGCCCCGGCAAGCCCCCGAAGGCCCCCGAAAGCCCCCGCAGGCCCCCGCAGGCCCCCGGAGGCCCCCGGAGGCCCCCGAAGAGCCACGGAGGCCCCCGCAGGCCCTCGAAGGCCCCCGAAGGCCCCATAAGGCCCCCACAGGCCCCCGAAGACCCCCGAAAGTCCCCGCAGGCCCCCGCAGGCCCCGGCAGGCCCCCGAAGGCCCCCACAGGCCCCCCAAGGCCCCCGGAGGACCCCGCAGGCCCCCGGAGGCCCTCGAAGGCCCTCGAAGGCCCCCGCAGGCTCCCGAAGAGCCACGGAGGCCCCCGAAGGCCCCCGGAGGACCCCGCAGGCCCCCGCAGGCCCCCGAAGGCCCCCGGAGGCCCCCGCAGGCCCCCGGAGGCCCCCGCAGGCCCCCGGAGGCCCCCGGAGGCACCAGGAGGCCCCCGGAGGCCCCCGAAGGCCCCCGAAGGCCCCCGAAGGCCCCCGGAGGACCCCGCAGGCCCCCGAAGGCCCCCGGAGGGCCCCGCAGGCCCCAGGAGGCCCCCGGAGGCCCCCGAAGGCCCCCGGAGGCCCCCGCAGGCCCCCGGAGGCCCCAGCAGGCCCCCGAAGGCCCTCCCAGGCCCCCGAAGGCCCCCGGAGGACCCCGGAGGACCCCGCATGCCCCCGAAGGCCCCCGGAGGCCCCCGAAGGACCCCGAAGGCCGCCGGAGGTCCCCGGAGGCCCCCGAAGGCCCCCGCAGGCCCCGGCAGGCCCCCGAAGGCCCCCGCAGGCATTCTAAGGCCCCCGCAGGCCCCCGAAGGCCCCCGCAGGCCCCCGCAGGCCCCCGCAGGCCCCGGCAGGCCCCCGAAGGCCCCCGCAGGCATTCTAAGGCCCCCGCAGGCCCCCGGAGGCCCCCACAGGCCCCCACAGGCCCCCGGAGGCCCCCGATGTCCCCCGCAGGCCCCCGCAGGCCCCCGAAGGCCCCCGAAAGCCCCCGCAGGCTCCCGAAGAGCCACGGAGGCCCCCGCAGGCCCCCGCAGGCCCCCGCAGGCCCCCGGAGGCCACCACAGGCCTCCGCAGGCCCCGGCAGGCCCCCGAAGTCCCCCGAAGTCCCCCGAAGGCCCCCGAAGGCCCCCGGAGGCCCCCGCAGGCATTCTAAGGCCCCCGCAGGCCCCGGCAGGCCCCCGAAGGCCCCCACAGGCCCCCGCAAGCCCCCGAAGGCCCCCGAAAGCCCCCGCAGGCCCCCGCAGGCCCCCGGAGGCCCCCCGCAGGCCCCCGGAGGACCCCGGAGGCCCCCGCAGGCATTCTAAGGGCCCCGCAGGCCCCCGCAGGCCCCCGCAGGCCCCCGCAGGCCCCCGAAGAGCCACGGAGGCCCCCGCAGGCCCTCGAAGGCCCCCGAAGGCCCCATAAGGCCCCCACAGGCCCCCGAAGACCCCCGAAAGTCCCCGCAGGCCCCCGCAGGCCCCGGCAGGCCCCCGAAGGCCCCCACAGGCCCCCCAAGGCCCCCGGAGGACCCCGCAGGCCCCCGGAGGCCCTCGAAGGCCCTCGAAGGCCCCCGCAGGCTCCCGAAGAGCCACGGAGGCCCCCGAAGGCCCCCGGAGGACCCCGCAGGCCCCCGCAGGCCCCCGAAGGCCCCCGGAGGCCCCCGCAGGCCCCCGGAGGCCCCCGCAGGCCCCCGGAGGCCCCCGGAGGCACCAGGAGGCCCCCGGAGGCCCCCGAAGGCCCCCGAAGGCCCCCGGAGGACCCCGCAGGCCCCCGAAGGCCCCCGGAGGGCCCCGCAGGCCCCAGGAGGCCCCCGGAGGCCCCCGAAGGCCCCCGGAGGCCCCCGGCAGGCCCCCGAAGGCCCCCGAAAGCCCCCGCAGGCCCCCGCAGGCCCCCGGAGGCCCCCGCAGGCCCCCGAAGGCCCTCCCAGGCCCCCGAAGGCCCCCGGAGGCCCCCGGAGGACCCCGCATGCCCCCGAAGGCCCCCGGAGGCCCCCGAAGGACCCCGAAGGCCGCCGGAGGTCCCCGGAGGCCCCCGAAGGCCCCCGCAGGCCCCGGCAGGCCCCCGGAGTCCCCCGAAGGCCCCCGCAGGCATTCTAAGGCCCCCGCAGGCCCCCGAAGGCCCCCGCAGGCCCCCGCAGGCCCCCGCAGGCCCCGGCAGGCCCCCGAAGGCCCCCGCAGGCATTCTAAGGCCCCCGCAGGCCCCCGGAGGACCCCGGAGGCCCCCGGAGGCCCCCGGAGGCCCCCACAGGCCCCCACAGGCCCCCGGAGGCCCCCGATGTCCCCCGCAGGCCCCCGCAGGCCCCGGCAGGCCCCCGAAGGCCCCCGAAGGCCCCCGAAGGCCCCCGAAGGCCCCCGGAGGCCCCCGGAGGACCCCGCATGCCCCCGAAGGCCCCCGGAGGCCCCCGAAGGACCCCGAAGGCCGCCGGAGGTCCCCGGAGGCCCCCGAAGGCCCCCGCAGGCCCCGGCAGGCCCCCGGAGTCCCCCGAAGGCCCCCGCAGGCATTCTAAGGCCCCCGCAGGCCCCCGAAGGCCCCCGCAGGCCCCCGCAGGCCCCGGCAGGCCCCCGAAGGCCCCCGCAGGCATTCTAAGGCCCCCGCAGGCCCCCGGAGGACCCCGGAGGCTCCCGAAGAGCCACGGAGGCCCCCGCAGGCCCCCGCAGGCCCCCGCAGGCCCCCGGAGGCCACCACAGGCCTCCGCAGGCCCCGGCAGGCCCCCGAAGTCCCCCGAAGGCCCCCGAAGGCCCCCGAAGGCCCCCGAAGGCCCCCGGAGGCACCCAATGGCCCCATAAGGCCCCCGAAGGCCCCCGAAGGCCCCACAGGCCCCCACAGGCCCCCAGAGGCCCCCGCAGGCCCCCACAGGCCCCGGCAGGCCCCCGAAGGCCCCCGAAAGCCCCCGCAGGCCCCCGGAGGCCCCCGAAGGCCCCCGCAGGCCCCCGAAGGCCCCCGAAAGCCCCCGCAGGCCCCCGGAGGCCCCCGCAGGCCCCCGAAGGCCCCCGAAGGCCCCGGCAGGCCCCCGAAGGCCCCGGCAGGCCCCCGAAGGCCCCGGCAGGCCCCCGAAGGCCTCCGAAGGCCCCCGGAGGCCCCACCCACCCACCCACACACCCAGCCACCCACCCACCTATCAATCTACCCCCCAACCATCTACCCCTCCACTCCCTCCCTCCCTCCCTCCCTCCCTCACCGGTGCGACAGTGCGGGGGGGACGGTGCCCTCCCGCCCCACTTGGATACTGACAGGCTCCTGGGGGTGGGATGGGGGCGGTTGGGGGGAGGGGCTAAGAGATGCGAAAACACACCGTGCGAGCTGAGCTGGCCAAATGGATGCGTCGTGGCGTGTTTCCCCGGTGCAGATCCCCCCGGGCACTGCGCCACCGACCGCGTCAGCACCATGCTGTGTGGAGTGGACACGACGTGCTGATCACATGACGCTGTGCGATTACCAATTTGAACATCCAGCCGTTTTGTCGTCGCGCACGTATGCTGTGTCGATGAAGCCTGGTTGCGGAGGGTTGGGCTGTTCGTGCAGCTGCTGCTGCTGTTGGTGGTGGTGGTGTGGTTCGGTACGGTGAGCCAATATGGTTGAATAGTGCCGGTGTGGGGCCCCTCGTTGCAACCAAGGGGAGTAGAGGAAGTGAGACTGATCGAGCGCCCTGGAAAAGCAACGCACAGCCCGCCCACCCGCCCACCCACCCTCATCCTCACGCCCAAAACCGACTCCCACCCCCACCCCCACACCCCACCCACCCTCAGCCAGCCCCTCGCCACAGCGCTGGTCAGCACATCCTGCCGCTGGGTCGCTCCCACAAACACCACCTGAGCAGGACAGGGGGGTGGGGCCAGGGTTGGGAAAGGGGGTCAGGGAGTGAGGGAAGGGGGGAGCCCGGTTGGGGCAGTGGTCGTACCGTATGGAGAGGACGAAGCTGCCAACGGCCAATAAGAGCCAAAGGCGGGCGGGTGGGCCCCTCCGCAGCGATTGGGGGGGTGGGGGCCGAGGGCAGTGTAGGGCCCATTGCGGTGCAGTGCAGTGCAGTGCAGTGCAGTGCAGTGTTAGGTGACCTGGCTGCCACACGGAACGTAGCCACACCTGGCCCCGCCTCCTGGCCCCTTCAGCGAGCCACATAACCGTAACCGTAACCGTGTCCGATACCCAAGTGGGAGTGCGCCCGCTCACCCCGGCCTTCCCTCCCACCCCTCCCCTCACCCTGCCCTGCCCTGCACTGCTCTCCCCCTTTCCCCGCTGGGGTCGCCTGCCGTTCTCCCCGACAGCGTGCACACGGACACGGACACGGGCCGACAGACGGACGGACGATATCAGACACGCAAGCCCGGTCGGCCAGCTTGCTTTGCTATCTCCTGCCGGGGCCTGCTCTCCCTCCTCCCTTCCTTCCCTCGCTCCATCCCCCACCCCCGCCCGCTCACCTGCGGTTTGGCCCCCCCCGAGTCACCGCTGCCCCCCCGCTCCACCGCCCGGGCCATCAGCTCGTCCATGTCCCCGGGAAAGGCGTTGAAGCACTCGTCCACCTCATCCACCGCCAACACCTGACTCGGATACGGCGGGGGTGCGGGGTTAGGGGGTAGGAGAGGTAAGGATTGGGGAAGGGGGGGGGCGAGCGAGAGGGACTGCGTGGGTGGGATCAGGAGGGAACCAGAATCGGGGGGCCCAAGGCCGCGGGTGTTACGAATTGGGGGATTGGGGGATTGGGGGACTGGGTGGGCGGGTTATAGGGTGGATGAGTGCGGATGGCAGCCAGGGTCGGCAGCCAGGGTCCCGGCGGCCCAAGGGCAGTGGTGTAGGACTCACCCCGGTGGGTGGGGGCGAGAGAGTGACCCGTGGGTCAGTCAGTCGGCACTGAGGAGCCGGCGGGACACCCAGAAGCCGAGCGAGCGAGACCGCCGCTCATTCCCTTGCCCGCCACAGCCGAACACGTCTCACACCGTTCGACCCCTGCCCTCCTCCCCCGCCCTTGCTCACCCCGGGCCCCCACCTCCCCGACGCATCTACCCCCCACCCCCCCACCTAGATGCCCACGCACCCAACTCCCCCCAGCCCCCCCCACCTTTATGTGCCCCAGCAGCTGCCCTCCTCCTGCGGACTGCGGCTCCCGCACCGCCTCCATGAGCGCCCCCGGTGTGGCCACCAGCAGGTGCACCCCCGCCGTGTAGGTCAGAGAGGACTTGGACATCACCACCTCCTCCTTGTTCAACACACCGCGGACCTGGGGGCGAGAGGGAGGAGGGTGAGAGGGAGGAGGGTGAGAGGGAGGAGGGTGAGAGGGAGGAGGGTGAGAGGGAGGAGGGTGAGAGGGAGGAGGGTGAGAGGGAGGAGGGTAAGAGGGAGGAGGGGGAGAGGGAGGAGGGGGAGAGGGAGGAGGGGGAGAGGGTAAGAAGTGATACCGCAGCGGAGACGGAGACGGCGTTAGCGAACGGACCCAGAACCCAGTAATACTTACCGAACATACCTGTAACCTTACCGAGCTGAAAATACGCTGCGACCGCGTCGCCGCCAGACCAACCCAGACGGACGATTACACGCGACAGCACAAGAACGGCACGAACGCCCGGACAGAACAACCCGACATATTGTAGACTCACCTGCGCTCAATGGAGGAAGCGAAGCGGGAAGATTTCGAAGGAAAAAGGGCGTGAGTAACGGCAATGGGCAACGGCAATGGCAGCGAAGGAAGGAGCGAGCAGGCAGGCAAGCAAGGCAAGACACACAAAAACCCACGAAGGAGCTGGGGCGGCGACGCGGCGCAAAAGAGGGCAGGAAGGGGCGGCGGGGCAGAGAAGAAAGGGATACGGATGGGCAAAACGTACGACGGCAAGGAGGCGTAAGGCAGAGGAGAAAGGGCAAAGGAAAAGAGAATGGCAAGGAGAACGGCAAAGGGAAGGAGAACAGCAGAAGGAAGACGAGGCTGGGAGGGACGGAAGGCGGGGTGGGGCGGGGCGAGGGGGCACGAGGGCAAGAGCAAGGACGAGGAGAAGGGGAGAACGACGGCAGGGCGGGCGGAAAGGGCGGAGGCAGCGGGGCGCGGGAAGACGATGCGGGGCGCGGGAAGGTGCGAAGTGCAGGAGGGGCCGGTTGGCGGACCATGAGGGTGAGAGGGTGAGAGGGTGAGAGGGTGAGAGGGTGAGAGGGTGAGAGGGTGAGAGGGTGAGAGGGTGAGAGGGTGAGAGGGAGAGAGGGAGAGAGGGTGAGAGGGAGGAGGGTGAGAGGGAGGAGGGTGAGAGGGAGGAGGGTGAGAGGGAGGAGGGTGAGAGGGAGGAGGGTGAGAGGGAGGAGGGTGAGAGGGTGAGACGGTGAGAGGGAGGAGGGTGAGAGGGTGAGACGGTGAGAGGGAGGAGGGTGAGAGGGAGGAGGGTGAGAGGGAGGAGGGTGAGAGGGAGGAGGGTGAGAGGGAGGAGGGTGAGTGGGAGGACGTTGGGTTTTAGGGTTTTAAAGTTTAGTGTTTAGGGTTTTAGGGTTTCTTCTCACCCCTGTGCATGGGTGCGGGTGCGTATACGGCAAGGAAGGTGAGCAGCAACACGCGACCAGTGGCGTGCGTTGAATCCGGCGATGACAGCAGCGGTTGGGGGGCCGGAGGTAGGGGGGTCTGGCGGAAGGGCCAATTGTGTGGCAGTGGCGGCATGCACAGCGCGGGGGCCTCAGGCTCCGTTGCTCGCAGCAGTGCAGCCGTGCGGTTCAGCCTTGCAGCCTTCAGTGCACATACCGGTAGTCCAGGAAGGGGCGGCTGGGGCCCCTGGCGGCCGCCTCCGGTCCCCTTGGAGGGGGCAGGGGGTTGCCGGTAGTGCTTCGGCCGTTTAGCGGTGTTTGCTCCTCCGGTTGGGTTGGGAGCGTGTGTAGCGCTGCCCCCCTGGCCAGCGTCAGGCGCAGTCAGATACGCGGTGCAACAATGACAACAACCCGCCCATGAGCACACCCATGAGCACACCCACCCCTACCCACCCCCACCTACCTTGATTCCCTTGGGTCCAAAGTACGTGAACATGTTGGCCGCATCCCCCGGCCTGCCCGTGCTCACATTCCCCCCCAGCAGTCGGAAGGCCAGCAGGGCCACCTGCACCCCCAGCTCCAGGGTGGGGACCAACACCACCGCCTGGGGACCCTGGGGGAAGGGGCGGCCAGGTGTCCCCGGGGGGGGGGGAGGGGCAGAAAGGGGGAGGAGGAGGAGGGGGAAATGAAAGCGACACCGCAGCGGAGGCACGTAGGCGACTGAGGACCCGGAGTATTACTACCGTAACCAGTCATACCGGTTACGGTACCTTAGCCTTACCAATACCGGAAGAGCTGCGACCGCGTCGATCGCCGTTGGGACCCATCCTAAGCCCAAACGGACAAACAGGGTACGCGCGACAGCACAGCCAACATCACGGCAACGCCCAGACAGCACGAAGAGCCGACAATGGAATTACTCGCCTGCCCTCAACAGAGGAGCAGGAGAGGACGAGAGCGAAGGAAAGGGTGAGGGATGGCAGTGGAGAAGGAAAGGAAAGGAAGTAGGAAGTAAGGGACGCGATCAGGCAGGCAGGGAAGCAAGCACGATAGGGGGGTTTTAGGGTTTGAAGACCCACTCACCTTCATTTCGTCGGGGAACATCTCGGGCGGGTAGGTGAGGCGGTCCAGCAGCGGCATGAGGAAGCTCAGCGTCTTGCCACTGCCGGTTTCGGAGGCGACCACCGCATCGGAACCCGACAGCAGCACGGGGGCGGAGCGGCGCTGGATCTCTGGCGGTGGCAGGAGTGTGTTGAGGGGGTGTGGGAGTGGGGGTGTGTAAGCGTGTGGAGACTGCGGTGAGGAGCGAGGGCGCGGGCGAGGGGAGGTGCGCAGAGAGCAGAGCGGGAGACGGAGATCCGGGGGCAGGACGGTGGGGGCGGCGGGGGGTGGGGCGTGCAGGGAGGAGGGACGGGTCGTATGAATGTTGGCGGTGCTGCCGTGCCCGCTGCTTCTGTTCAAGCGCATTCCCGTTTTCAGCGCGTTTCTCTTTTCAGTGCGATGCGGTGTGGTGCGGTGCGGTGCACCCGCGGGATGGGCTCGCAATGGGGTTGTCGGGCAAGAGGCTGCTACGCGGCCGGGCTGCCGTGTCCGCCCCACCCCATCAACCCATCACCGCCCGCCCGGTTGGATCCCTCCGGTACGACATGGGTGGGTACTGACGAGTGGCGGGTGGCGGTACCAGCCCATCCGGCCACTCGGGCCAGCCCATCCTGCCTGTGGGGAAGCTGTATCCCAGCCTCTGCGCCCGGTCCGCCAGCCACTCGGACATCCCCGTGGAGGCCCAGTCGATGCGCCCGCCAGCCACACCGCCGCCCGCCACCTGACGCAGCCGGTCCCGTACGGCAGCTGCCAGCTCAAAGTCCTCCGAAGAAATGGCAGCCGCCAGGGCAGTCTGGGGGGCGTGTTTCAGGCAGATGGAGGGCCGGGAGGGCCGGGAGGGAGGGGGGGAGGCAGCAGCCGCAGCGGGGAAGGAGGTTTGGGAGGTGTAAAGAAGGACATCGCCCCAGGAGGGGGAGGGGGAGGGGGCCGGGTCTTAGGGCCGTGTCCCGGGCCAACAGCAGCGGGCGGCAGCTTGGTGGCTCGCTGCTGCCCCCTGCTCCCTGTGCCCACTCTACCCACACACCGACTCGCCCGCCCACACCACCCACCCACCCATTCCACCGGCCCGCTCCCCCCCCCCTCCCCTCCACTCCACCCGCCCACCTGCAATGCATTTGTGTCGTCAATGGCGGCGAGGTTGGCCGCGAGAGCAGCCAGCGACGCCCCCCGGCTGGCGGGGCCCGGCGGCTGCTGCGAGTCCAGGTCGAAGTTATAATCGTACTCGCCGTACAACCCGTACCCGCCGTATGCACCGCCGCTGCCCCACAACGGCGCCCCTCCAGCCGCCTCGCCGCCTTCGCTGCCCAAATCTCCTCCTCCGCCGCCGCCGCCCCCGTCGCGGGTGGCCGGTGATGTCGCGATGCGGCGGTTTCGAGCAGCCGTGGGGGCGTGGGGCCAGGGGCTGAGACGACTCCCTCCGGCTGGCCGTGGGAGGCATCTTGAGTGGGGGCGATTTAGGATTTGGGTTTGGGTTTGAATTTGGTTTGGGTTTCAGGGCACAGGTTTGGTGGCAGGCCCGGGGAGCCGGGGTGGAAGCAGCGGGGTGAACGCAGCGGGGTGAGCAGAGCGCATTACATTGCATGTGTAGGAACGGGGTGAGGAGGGGAAAGTGATACCGCGGAAAACTCACAGCAAGGGTGATGCGACTATTGCAGGGGGTGTACGTGTCCATGCGCACTTGCACCTTGTACCATACATGCATATGAGGCAAATGTGCGTGACGATGAGCGGCAGAGAGGGTGGATCGTAACGGCCGCCTTGACGGGAAGATGTGCAGCAGGTTTTGGTGGGGGGCAGTGAGCGGGAGAGGCAGACGTCGTAAGAAAAGCTGTGCAGGCAGGCGTGGTTGACGCCCCCCGGCCGAAACCAGCGAACGCACAAGCAGGCACACACCTTCGATCTGGCCATAGCCTTGCCCCAGGAGCAACGTCATGCACGGCTACAGGACAGATGGCGGTCGGTCGAAATGCCTGGCCGCGAGCGATGCAGCCTTGCGACGACATCATGGAGCGACGCCAAATGTCGGAAATATATAGAGCCGGGAAAGCAAGTAAACAGGTTTTATAAAACAAAAATGTCGGCTTCAAACCATGCAACAAGTGGTCACTTTTAAAGGTTTCCGTCGCCAGGTGGCTTGCAGGAAACCTGGTCGGCGTAAAAGCTCCAATGTCGCCTTTCTTATAGGTACAAATAAACGTGTCACAGTATGCGCGACAGCATAAGGCTGCGGCAAAGATAATAATGCTGTACAGCAGTCGTTAATGCAGTTGTGCAACGAACCAGTGACTTGCGCACGCTCGGCGTGTGCAAACATGCAAGCGGCGAGCCGCTACCGTAAAGGTCCGCCCGGAGCTCGCCCAGACCCAGCATCTGAGGGCGCGCGGCTGCTCGGTGACCTCATAGGAACCCACATCAGCCTGCCCTGCTCTTCGATGCCCGGATGTTATCGCACCAATAAAATTCCGCCTGGGCGGCGTGCAGAGTGGCTACCTTCCCTAGAGGGGAAACTAAATCCTGGACATTTGCCTGATGGGGAATCCCAAAGAAGTGCTCTTCATGGCTTTGCCGATTCTTTCCTCAGCCAAACCCCTCGGACTTGGGGTTGGACATTAGGCGCCGATTCGGACACTGGGCGCATCTGCAGCGCCGGAGACTTAACCCTGGTGCGGCCCACCGTGTGACGCAGTACGGGGTGCAACGTGGACCGGGCCGGGAGGAGGACATGGGATGCGGGTGGCAGCAGCCGGCAGGGAACGGACACGGGGAGGGTGCGCCACTTTTCTGAAATGCATAATGCACATGGTGCATTCGTGATGAAACCCTGGGGACTTGCACCCGCCGTTATGTGGGAGCCGGCTGGAGCCGGGGGCTGCTCTACAATGGGTTGTCCTCGGCATATTTGGAAAAGAGCTGGGCTCCTTGTTGCCGGGGAGGAGCTGGTCACAAAGCTTGCAAGGTGCAACCAAAACCTGACGAACGCACTCTTTGTTGAGTGGACAGTTCACGGTTGAGTAGTGACTCGGGAGAGAGTAACTGCTGTAAGATGGTGTTCTGAGATAAACGCAGTACCGGTATTCAATCTATTACGCGCTCAAGCGGTCAAGAGGGGAAACATGCACGCTCGGGGCTCGGCGGTTGGCGCCGTAACTTTACCAACGATCAACCGTCCATGGCTTTTCCGGACGCCTCTGCCTTAACGCGGAATTTGTAACATCACTGCTCGGGCAACCTGAAAGGAGGCTCTCAAGGCAGCCGACTGGAGGCACCTGGCGTCGACTTGGTACGACGGACGAGCCGTCGTATGGATTCTGAGTCTACAGTTTTTGCTTGTCAGCTGTTTTAGCGCCCACATGTGCCGTCACAACAAGGCATGGCGGACTTGTTCTGTCACATTCTGAGTTATGTGTCTTGCAAATAAAAAACAGGAGGGCAATATTTGAAAATCGGAGTTAAAAATGATAACACTCGGGATGTCAGCCAGGCGCCAGACAAGAAAACACGCAGAACAATCGCGCCTGCGCTATTTCACCTAATGCCTTAAGCAAGTCAAGTTATCTTGTCAGGATGAAACAGCCGATGCGGAAGCAGTTGAATACAGCCAGCAGGCAGGAGCAACTGGCGGATGGCCGGGCCGCAAGAAAAGCATCTTTATCCCTGTTTCAGGCCCTCATGGAACGATATGCTGCACAATTTACGTTCAAGGACACGTCTGTACGCAGGGTAAGTTTTCGAGACAAGGTGGCGAAGAGCTCGCTTTGCATTCTTCTTGAGCCTATGTAAGATCACATAAGCTATTTCAAGGCATCTTTTATGCATCGTCGGTGGATGGCTTGGCGTTTTCTTTGCGCGGTTGTATGTCTGTCGGCGCCTGCGGACGGATTGTTTTCTGCTCGCTTCCCGGTCCGCTCCTCACGACTGTCCAGCCGCGCGGAGACTTTCCACAACCCTGCGCACATCGTCGCGTCCCCGTGCCGGCGGACTCGCAGGCAAGCCAGTCACGTGCAAAACAGGCAGGATACCGTACATGACGTGCCCCTCGCAGCCTCGGCGCCCACACCTCCTCTCGCCCCCCGGTCTGCACCGGCCCGCCCACCGGCCCCCTGGCATCTGCAACAGCAAATCGGCTGTGGCGAGGGCCAGGAGGGCTTGTACGGCAGCCTGACCTTCCTCTCCCAGCTCAAGCTGACGTGGGAGCTAATGGCTGGCGGTGACATGCCGCGCTCCCCCGCCACGTGGCAGCCGGGGCAGGAGCCCGTGGTGCTGGACTTCGGGGCGGGAACCGGCAGGTACGTGGGCTGCTAGGTGCAGAAGTTGGAGCGGGCGCGGGGGCGGGCGTGCGAGGGCAGTGGCGTGGGTGTATGTGTGGGTGTGGCGGTGTGTCATCCACATCCACAAGCACATCCTCGTGTGCGGCTGCGCGTGGGTGCGTAGGTGCGTCCTTTGATCGATAGGCCTGCTCCCGCCTGCCGTATTCCTGTCGGTACGCTTCTGCCAGCCCGGTTAGGTCACGTGCATGGAGTCGTACGGCATGGAGCTCCTATCTAGCTCTGCGGGACCGGACTGGCAGGCGGGTCTGTGTGCGGGCGGGGTGCACCGATGAGCGCACCAACCAAGCATTTGCTTACGGTGCGTGAGTAGCCACGCCGCCTTGTCCCGGCGGGCGCTGGCCGTTCTCCCCTCCCCGTTCACACCGCCCATGTCCACACACAAAGCACAAGGACGCATGCAGGCGGGCGGCTCAACGGAAAGGCAGCTGTCTGCGTCACACGACCGCCCCCCCCCCCCGCATCCCCCCAAGGCCCATGGTTCTGTGGCAGTCCCTCAATCTGGTGCACCGGGCCATTGGATACGAGTTTGATCAAGTCAAGGTCGGTGCATGGGCGGGCAGGTGGGCTAACGGCCGTGTGCCGCTGTGACCTCAGGAGAGGGAACCGCTGCTGCCAAACCCAGATACGGTACATCCTATAGCCCACCCGGCACCCGCCCATCCTGTTGCCCACCCCCCGGGACCCGCTGTATCCGGGCAGGTTGGCAAGTCCTTGCCGTACATGTTGCGGCTTATCACTCGGGTGCGGTTCGAGTCGGGGCTGCCCATCCGCACCGACCCGCCCACCTTGCTGCTGCAGGACGTGGCAAAGGTGGGGGGCGGGGTGGGGGCGGGGTGGGTGGCTGGGTGGGTGGCGGGGTGGGTGGGTGGCAAGATTGAGTAGGGTTCAGACGTCATTGGGGGAGGGGCGGGTTGGAGCCGGGCGAGGCATTGGGCATGGAGGGGATCTGCACGGCGGGAGAGATGGCTGTCCAGATCATTGCGACTGGGGACGAGTAGAGGCGGACATAGAGACGGACAAGGGGGGTGGACGGCGGGCAATTTCACTAGCTTGCCAAGAACTTGGACACCTGGTACTGCCGAAAACGCGACCGGACACGCCGCGACTTGGGGCTGTCCCTTCCGGGCTGGTTTGGGTTTAGGAAGGGAGGGGGGGAGGGACTGGGTAGGTAAGACCGGCGGGGTGGGGTAGGGCGGGGTGGGGTTTACCATTCAGCCACGCAGCCACACATTACATCCAACTACACGTATCCGAGCCTGGCTCTTCACCCAGGCGGACACTGCACTTTCCGCCTTTTCAGAGGTCGGGATTATCAGCCCTACCTCCCCTCCTCTCCCCTCCCGGGGCTCCCCGCATTTGGCGCCCCCCATCACCCCTCACCCCTCGTTCCGGAGGTTCAGCAGCGGTAGCAGCTTGATCAACAACGTCCGCAGTGACTCATTTTTATATAAAGGAGCATATCACTCCCTGACCCCTCGCCCCACCTCTTCCATGCCGTCGCCGAGCCACTCGTCCCCCCTCCCTCCCGCCCAGTTGCGGCCAGCCGACGTGTCTCCGCTCCGCCCCACGCTCGGCTACAGCTTCTGCGCGGGTATGCCCCCGGAGGCCAAGAAGGCCATGGGCGACATTTTGAGGGGCTGTGCCAGCATGAAGGTGCGGTGGGGTGGGGTGAGGGGGGGGCGGGACGTTGGCTGGGCAGGTGGGGGCACATGACGAAGGAGGGTAGGGACTGGTGCAAAAGGAGAAGATGGAATGGTAAGCATCGGAGATGTAGGCGGGTGGGCAGGAGACGGGGTGGGCAGGTTGGCAAGAGTTAAGGCCGGAATCTGGGCTGGAAATCTGGAATATATACATAGCTCTACATACAGACACACTCAGTGTTTCATTGTGTGCTGCTCAGCGATTTACATTGTACTTGCTTGTACGTAATCGTGCAACACGAGCGATTCCAACCCACCCACCCCCTGTCGTTCTGGGTTGCTCCAGCAGCGAGACGCTCGCAGCTCTTTCGGTATTATTGGTAAATAAAAGTATGTTTGGCGTTGTTTGGAGAATTACATTACTGGGTTGCGTTCCCGCTGCTACAGCTGGCTATTCGCCGACGCTAGTTGTAACCCCCTCCGCTCCCTCCCTCCCTCCCTCCCTCCCTCCCTCCCTCCCTCCCCCCCTCCCTCCCTCCCTCCCTCCCTCCCCCCCTCCCTCCCTCTCTCCCTCCCTCCCTCCCTCCCCCCCGGGCCAGGTCCTGGTGTTGGTGGATTACGGCCACGAGGCGCCCCTGCAGGTGCTGACGCGGCTGGTGGACCGGGGGGAGCAGCCACTCGACCACTTCGACTTCCGCACCATGACGGGGCTGCAGGCTATGGGTGCGTATGTGCGTATGAACAAATGTACGAATGTACGTAACGGCGTTTGAAGCTCGCTTGGTGGTTTTAGGCGGCAAGGTGGTGGTCGGCGGCTGGCTGGATGGCTGCATGCTTCTGATGGCCCACCTCACCCCACCTCACCCCACCTGCTCGGTAGCTCTCTCGGAGACGGATATTTCAGCCGTGACCCGATGCATGGGCGCATGGCTGGGGGTGTCTAGCTCGCAACGAGCCGGTACGCACTCGGCTGTTGCGACTTTGCCATGTTGCCCGACCCGACCCGACTTCGGACATCAAAGTTGTACACCTGCCTGTGTGTATGCTGCAACCTTGTCTGCGCGCATACGGGTGTGTGGGGGGGGGGGCTGCTGCTGCTGCTGCTGGGGGCTGGTTGAACGCACTGAGCTGGAAGGAGTTGACCAGCCCCCGTCCTTCACAGCCAGGTCGTACATGTCCGCATGGCGGTTGTGCCCACAGCTGTTGATATGATTTCACCAACCGCTGCGAGCCGCTACCTGCCAACACCCGCCTACGTGCCGCGGCCCCTTCCAACCCGTCCACCCGCGTACGCCCACGCACAGGCCGGAAGGGCTCCTACCGCGCCCTCATCGTCCGCAGGAAGAGTCATCAGCAGGCGCCGGTGCACTTGACGGACGAGGAAGAGGCGGGGGAGCAGTAGCAAGCGAACGAGATCACCAGCTGGGCCTGTACGTACCGGTATCAGGCGGCGTCCAGCCGTTTGTTGGCTTGTTGTGTAGCACTGCCCTGCCCAATGGGCAGGTAGGCAGGCGGGAGGGCGGGCTTGAGTCCTTGGAGGCCCGTGCTAAGCCAACCCAGCGGCAGCACTTGGCCAGATGGCTTGTTGGCGTTTCATCCGCCCGCATGTGCATGTGTACGTACGTACGCACGCACATGGGCACAAGTTCACGCGGTTGGTATTGGCAGCTCGTGTGTGTGTGCTCGTCTAAAATGCTTCCTGCGCAGGCGGGCGAGCTGATCTTGCTTGGTTAGATCCTTGGTTACATGCGCCAGACGTGTGGAGGTGTGCATGTGCTTTCCATCTTTGCTTGTAGTGATGAGGCAGCAGAGCGGAGAGGTGAGGTGAACAGAGGCGGTATATTCAGGGCGGTGTGGTGAGGCGCTGAGGCTCGTTTCATTAGCTGGATGGCAGGATGCCGCAGACAGCTGGCACATGTAGTGGTCGGTTTAATTGAAAGGCGTCTAGCAGGTGGGTGGGCTTTGCTTTGTAGTCGATTGGGTTCTTTGTGACGGAATCGATGTCTAGTTAGGGGTGGTGGCGAGAGAGGTTCATGTTCCAGTTCCGCGATGCAGCCAGCTAATGATACCCGTTTGTGCAAAACGTCGGGTAGAAGATAATGGATGATCGAGCTACCGTAGTCTGTCATCACTGACAGACCGTGTTCGTGATACTGCCCGAGGAATCCTGCCCCACCATGCGGTTCAGTCACCTCGCTCCCTCACATAAGGCCCCTCCTCTGGCCACGTCTGTCGGAAGCACTCGTTTACGAGAAGGGCGCGTCGAGTGGCGGTTCGCCGTACTGCCGATCCGGCATGCAACAGACATGGCGCAGGTCACACAGCGCCCACTCGCCGGGCTAGCGATTCCCACCCAGAACCACAAACAAGGCGTATCAGCTTATTCGACTGTAACGCTCGTTCTTTCAAAGCGGGGGTCTAAACCTTGTGTGACGCCACAGCCTGGGACCACGCATGTCAAGCCACGCACAGCGCATCACAGCGACACGCAAGACAGAATCGTTCACTCCAGCACTGGAACAGCCTTCCTGCACTGGAACAGCTATGAGCCGGGGAAGGGGGGGATGGAGGTTGACGCAGGGAAGGGGGGGATGGAGGTTGAAGCGGCCAGCAGCACTTATCGTCCGTGCGGCTAAGCAGCCCGGCCTGAACGGGTTCAGAGGGGCCCGGCACGTTCTCCGGCTTCGAGGAAGCGAACACCGCTTGTTCCGGGTCCTCCGCAACCGCACCCGAGGTACCTCTCCCGCGAGCTTACAAGCTGAGGCGAGTCCACTCGGCGACACATGGCACATGGCGCCGACCATCGAGCAAACCCAACCACCACAGCGGCGATACCACCCTGGACTCGATACCGCACCAATCTGCAGTCAAGTGCTGCCCGGCCATCGTAGTGCTGCCTGGAGGCCGTTGCCCAATACGGTACCTCGATCCATGCAGCCCATCAACTCACCTGGAAGGTCGCACACGGGCCGATCGACCGGCGGCCCCAAGCCTCGCTGGTCGCTACCCACCAGCCACCGCCCCTCCCACATACATGTCCATCCCCACGTCAGCCTACGGCCGCGATCCCCCTTCCGCTGCGTCCTCCCCCACTAGCCACTAGCCAATGCCACTACCGTGTTGCGTGTTTGTTCCGCGTTCGCTGTATGTGATCACGGGCGCACTCCACCCCCCCCCATGCCATCCCAACTTCATGCACCGCACTCCGCCGCTCCCCGCAACTCCCCGTGTACCGGTACCCAGCCTCGTTCCGCCCCGTGATCCTCCTGCAGCCACCCGGGTGCACCAAACCGGCGGCCGACCCACCCACCCAGCCACCACCCACCACCCAGCCAGCCTGCAGCCCCTGTGACCTGTGTCGCAGTGCAGTGGGCCTCTGGGCGGCTGCACAACCACTGCAGGAAAGGAGGCGCAGTGCAGTGCAGAACCGCCTCACGAGGGGCGGGGTGTGGACCCACCGCATTGCACCGCACGTCCCCTATGGTCCTGCTCTTCACGTCAGGTTGGGCTACCGGTAGGGGGCTACAGAGGGCGTGCCAGGCCGGGGACAGCACATGAACCGGCGCACCGCGCTCGCCCTCCTCGCCCACCGCAGCGCAGTTCATTTCACCACCGGTGGCTAAGCTATGGTACCCGGATGCGCCCCCGGATGCACCTCAGTCGGCAACACGGCCGCAAGCCCGCAACGCACCGGCGCGGTGCAACGCACAGTTTTTGACACCGGGCAGTTTTGACAGACAGCGGTGCTCCTGCTCTACAAATTGCGCCGAGACTGAAAAGACCGTACACACGTCGCCGTCATCATCGCACCACCGCACCACTGATGGCGAGTCGCCCAACCCCGCCATCCCGAATAACCGTTGGTAAAGGGCGCCCGCGTTCCGCGTTCAGTCAGTGCACAGCCGAGCCCACAGCGCGGAGGGTCAGAATGCGCCCCGTCTGTCTGTCTGTCTGTCTGTCGGTCGGTCTGTTCGCCGATGGGTCGGTGGGTGAGCTGCTCGCCCGCAAGGCCCCACCCGGCCGACTGGCTTTCCGTCCCGGTTAGAGAGCTGCCAATCAGGTCCTATCATCAATTCATCGTATACCTGCCGTACCTAGCTGCGGAACAAAGCCCCGGACCAGCTGACTGTCAACTCCCCGTGTCCCCCGCTCCGTCCTGCCCCGCCTCGCCCCGCCCCCGCCTCGCCTGCAGCAGCGGGGCCAGTATTGCGACCGACGATGGCGAGGGGAAAGCGCAGCAGCAAACGGCACACCGCAGCCGGCACGGCGGTATAGGCCTAGGCCTGGGCCGGTATCCGGCCTTACCGCTGCACACCACTCGCTGGCGGGCCCAGCCCTCACGCGAGCAAGCAAGCAAGCGAGCCAACACAACGCCAGCGAATTCAACACAGCGTCCGCCGCGAGTTCTGCCACCCCGGCGGACAATGCACGACCGTCCCGGCCCCCTCGGTGGGCCCTGGCTCGGTGGGCCCAAACATGGGGCCGAAGCGAACAGGCCGCTCTGCAAACGCCCTCCGGACAGCCGCCGCCGCCCCGCCGCCGCTGTCGTCTGGCGCAAGCCCCACCCAGCACGGCCTGTGGTCCCGGCCGACCTGCTCGTCCGCCGCCGCTGCCGCCGTCGCCTAGATGACGATCTCCTTGGGCACCGGCTTCCGGATGTGCCGCATGGTCGACCCCGGTTCCTGGTATACGGGAGACCGGGGGGGGCGAGGCGGGGGGCGAGGCGGGAGGGCGGGAGAGAGAGGGGAGAGGGAAGGGGAAGGGGCGGACGGCGGCGGAGGAGCGAGAGTAAGTACTGCAGTGGAGAAGAAAAATGCTTGAGGCGGGGCGGCATGGCGAACGAGAGGCGCGTGCGCACGCTTTCATGCCGGAATGAAAAACCGATGCAAAGAAGGACGCGACTGCAGATGTGGCACGGTGGATACGGCCACGTAGGTACGGCGCACCAAGAGGCGGGTAGCCCGTCCGTGGACCAAGTTCCGACCCTTGTCCAACCCACACCCCGTGCTGGCCAGGCGCAGGCAAATGGAAACCGAGGGAAACAACGCAGGGCAGAGAGACGCCTCCGCCTCGGCTTCCATTCCTGGCAAGTAAGCGCCATATGGCACACCCATAACTCCATTTAAAGGCGCGCACTGAAGGCTCATCGGTCCCCTTCGAAGGACGCAAAGCAGGTCGACAAACTGCCGACAAACCTGGAGAGGACAGACCCCCTGCCCCCGCTTTGCACACATGCGCACGCAGACGGGCGCGGGGCATAGGGACGGACCTGGGGTTTGAAAGGCGCGAAGGAGCCGTAGGGCTTGGGGATGCCCAGGCTCTCGGGGATGTAGGCGTTGGGCCGGGGGTCTGCGCACATAGACAGACAGGCAGACAGACAGGCAGACAGGCAGACAGCAAACAAGCAAAAAATCAGCCACGTGCCGTACTCGGCAAGAGGGCAAGCAGGCGACGGTGGATTGGGACGCGAAGTTCTGGGTTATTCACCGTACACAAGGCGCCGATATTTAATGTCTGATCTCTTTCCAGATACCGCCCATCAACGTATTGCGGCCTGTGGTATGCGGCACCTGAGTAAAGACGCCCCTTTTCCCCCGTCAGGAAATCTGCACTGTCCCTCCCCCGCCCTCCCCACCCTCTCCTACCCATCCACCCCCGCCCCGCCCCCCCCCCCTTCCAGCACCTCCCCCCTCCCCCATTACCTGCTGTTGACTGCACCTGGCTGGTGCGGGCGTCCAGAGCCTCCACAACCGCCCGCCGCTCCTCCGCCAGAAAGTCCAACGTCTGACGCTCGCGCTCGATCCTGCGGGGGTTGTGTGTGTGTATGGGGGAGAGAGGGGGGAGGGGATTGGAGAGGCTGAGGGGTTCAGGATGAAGTGCGTCATTGGTCCTGGCCGCAGAAAGCTGCGTACCTGCCCTCTAGGAAATCAGGTACAATGTGCACAACAACAACAACAACAACAACAACGGGAAACGTGCAAGCTGGCACTGCAAGCCCTGAAGTCCCAGGCGTTGACCAGATTGATGCGCAACCCGGTAGTCCCGAGGTGGAACGGGGCTGTGTCATGAGGCACATGTGTGTCATGGTGCGGGTGGTACATGCCAACATGCGGAGGGGCGATGTGAGTCAGGGGAGTACGAATGCGGAATGCGAAGAAGGGCGGCCAACGCCCCCCGGGAGCACAGCCAGCAGTCGCCAGTTCCCACTCCTCGCGCCTCCGCAAAGCACGACCCCCACTCCCTCCCTCCCTCCCTTCCGTGAGTCGCTGTCCTAAGGTTCGCGGTGTTGCATGTCACCTTCTGGGTTGACACGGGAGGGGAGGGGCTTCACGGGAGGGGAGGGGGGCTGGGCTGGGGCTTCGCAACCCTCCCCCGCCCCCTTCCCCCGCCCCTCGGGGGCTGCTTGCTGCAACCAGGTCCACTGACGCAACCCACGCTTGGCCCCGCCCCTCTGTGTGCACGTGGGGCTGCACACGCACACGCACACGCCCAGGGGTGTGCGCTCCAGGTGGGCCAGCGCGGGCCCCTCCCCCTCCCCCCCTCCCCCGACACACACATACACAGCCCCCCCTCCTATACAGGTACCTGGCCCATTCGCGCTCCGCATCGTCTGTGGGCGGCTCCCCCGCCTCCAGCCTCTGAGAGGCCACACTCACAGCCGCATCCAGCTCCTCCTTCTCTGCACCCAACTTGAGAGCGCTCGCCTGAGGGGACACGGGGGGGGGCGTGTGTGGGTGGGTGTGCAAGGGGGAGGAGAAGCGGAGAGGCGGGCGAGCCGGGGTACGCGTTCGGTCGCGGAGGTGCGGGCGGTGCTGTACTGCACTGCAGGGCAGGGCATGGTGTGATGGCGGCGCTTGTCTTCCCGCTTTGCTCCCGGTACAGATAGCGCTCGCCCGGTGTTGCATCCCCGCCCACTCCCACCCCGGGCCCCGCCGCCAGTGAGGAGGCGACTGGCCGGGCCGCGGGACTTCGCATCCGGGCATCCGCGGCAGCTGCCCAACCCACGTTTCATAAGGGGATGGGTGGGTGGGTGGGTACGTTTCCATTCGCCCGGTTTTGCTGTCATTGCGCCTCCTCGGTTTCCCGCCATAGCCTTTTGGGCCCGGCCCCATCTCCCCACCCACACCCCTACATCCAGCCAGCCAAGCAGCCAGCCATCTCAGATTTCACCCAGCCACCAGCCACCCACCCACCTGATACATGGACAGCTCCGAGACCGTGGCCATGATCTTGCGGGTGACTGCTCGTAGCTTGGACTGGTACTCGTTCACGCGCTGGGCTAGCTCAAGAGTGTCGGCGCGGCCCTCGGCGGCCTGAGGGGTGAGAAGAAGGGGAGGGAAGGGGTGAGGAGGGGAGGGAAGGGGTGAGGAGGGGAGGGAAGGGGTGAGGAGGGGAGGGAAGGGGCCGGCGATACCGGTAGTGCTACTGGTTGCTCGAGTGCTTGACTTGTCAGTTGGTTGGTTGGTCGGCTGGTGGATTTCCAGTCATTCGTCCGCTGCGCCCAGGTGGGTTCGCCCTGCCGTCTGTCCGCACTGGCCGAGAGGGCGCAGGGGCAGGACCAGGGGTTTCCTCACCTGCACTCTCAGCTTGTCCGACAGGCTGGTTATCTCCTCCAGAATGAGCTCCTTTTCCAGCAGCTGCTCCTTCTTGTCGTTCAGCCGCTCCTCCAGGGCCTGAGGGGGAACAAGAGGGGGGAGGGAGGGAGGGGGGCTTGAAGAGTGAAGAGGGGGGAGGGGATTTTGAGAGGGGGGAGGGGGGTTTGAAGAGGGGGGAGGGGGGTTTGAAGAGGGGGAGGGGGGTTTGAAGAGGGGGGAGGGGGGTTTGAAGAGTGAATTTGCAACAATGAAACAAGAAGCCCTGCGGACGTTGTAGTCGGCGGGGGAGGGGGGCGAAAGGAGGGGCGAAAAGTGGGGTGGGAGCTGGTTGGGGCGGCGGGAGGAGAAAGGAGGGCGAAGGATACAGCCGCAGCCGCAGTGGCAGCGGTGCGGCGCAGTGCCATTGATCCCGGCCTGGCAGTAGTGTCGCCCACAGCTGAACGCCCCCCACCACCGCCTCGCCTCGACACGCCCCTCAGCCTTTCACCCCTTCCCTTCACGCCCAACCTCCCCATCCTCCACGCCTCCTTCCCTCCCCCACCTGTATCTTGGCGCTGAGCTCCTCCCTGTCCGGTATCTTGCCCTCCAGCAGCCTCCACCTGCTGTGGTTGGCCGGGTTCTCCAGCGCCAGACTCAGCTCCTCCGCCTGCCTCCGCGCCTGCAGCAGCTCCCGCTGCAGTCCCGCCACATCGGTGTCCAGCAGCGGCACGGAGGGGACCAGACGACGCATCACACGGATGGACCGCTCGAGCTCCGAAACCTCAAGATGGAGCAGCCTGCGTTGAGGGGGTGATGGTGGGGTGGTGGGGGTGGTGGTGGGGGAGGAGGGGTATCCGGGGGGGTATCGGGATCCACGTATAGGCCGGAGCCCGTGGACGGTAAAGTGACAGAAGAAGGCCTTCTCGTCTGCAAAAGGACAGCGAGGTAAGCTTGCAAGCAGCGGGGGAACGTTGTATGCAAACCGAGAGGTTGTAGCGAGTACGAGCCGAGCCGCCGGCAGGGGTGCTTCAGGTGGCGGTGGCGGTGGCGGTGCCTCCAGAACGAGCGCTCCGGCTGAACTGGGAATAGACGGGTCCGAGGGCCTCCCTCCGGTCAGCCTTGGCCCGTGCACCCCCCCCCCATCCCGCCCCCGCGCCACCCCTCCCCTCCCGCCCCCCTCCCGCACCTGGCCTCATCGTCCCTCCTCCTCAGCTCCAGTTGTCCCCCCCGGATGACCTCCTCCTGGATGTTGGACTTCTCGTACAGCACACACAGCTCGTCGTTGCGGTCGATGAGCATGATGCCTGGGGGGGGGAGGGAGGGGGGAGGGAGGGAGCGGATAGGTGGGAGTAAACAGGGCAGGAAGAGCGGGAGAGGGGGTGATATCACCTCGGTGTTGATGTGTGAACCGCGACACAAGGCAAGCCGGTCAAGCGGCCGGAGCCAAGCGACCGGGGAATGTGGAAGGGGGGCCGAGGCTAAGATGCAGGAGGGGAAAGGAGGGGAAGGGAGCCCCATTCAGCATCACTCCACCCCACCCCACCCCCTGGAAAACCCTCCAACCACCCTATCCTCAGCCCGAGCCCCGGCCCCCCCCCCAGCATGCCTGCCTACCCTCTCCTTACCCCCTCCCTGCCCTTCCCCTTCCCCCCCTACCTGTGTAGTTCCTGGCCTCTATGACCAGCTCGTACTGTTTCTTGAGTCGGAGCATCTCCTTCTCGCAGCCGTTGATGATGGCGTTGAGTTTGTCCACCTCGCTGATCTGCTCGTCCACGATGGTCTGCTTGTCGCGGAACACCATGCCCAGCCTGGGCGGGTGGGCGGCGGCGGTGGGGAGGGAGCACAGGGGGGTACCCGCGTATGGGCCGTGTGCCTCTGTGTGTGCGTGTGTCTGTGTGGATTGGCGCGTGGGCTGGAGGTTGACAGTGAAATACGGTAGCGCGCCATACTTACATAAGCACGGACCACCCCACCCCACACACCCTACTCCCCCGAGAACCGCACGTCGTACGGTATTTACATACTGACACAAACGCAGGCAGCATCCCTACCGCACCACCCCCTCCTATACACATGGATCTGGATCTGGATCTGTGTTGGCAAATGTGTTGCTGCACCCCAACCGGATCCAACGACCCATATTGCCCTCTTACCCCCCCTCCCGGCCCCTCCCGCCCCGCCCCCCTCCCCCACCCCACCCCCTCCCCCCTCACCTCCCCAGCTCCACCCTCAGTTGGTCCCTCTCCGCGATATTGGCCGCGTGCTGCGTGTGCTGCTGCTGCAGCAGCTTGTCCTTGATGCCCACCTCGTTCTGAAGAATGTCCAGCTCGTTCTGCAACACCTTGAGCTTGTCCTTCATCTCGGTGGTGCTCTGGCTGGCGGCCTGAAGGGGGGGGGGGAAGGGGAGGGGGAGCGGGGAGGGAGGGGAGAGGTAAAGGCGGGGAATAGGGAATAGGGGGGCCGCACAGAAGCGGCCGCGGCGGCGCAGACGGAGGCGACGTTAGCGAACGGACCCAAGACCCAACAGGGGATTGCGGCAAGGATGCGAAGGGCTGGCGCGAAGCGACCGCCGCTGCAGCTGCGCATCCGGATCCCCCCCCTCCCAACTCCCACTCCCACATCGCACTTCCGCATTTCGCAGAGGCATTTCCCACCGGACCCCACGTCCCACCACAACCCGTTTCTGGTGGCCAGAAATGCCCCCACCCCCACCCCACCCCTCACCCCCACCCGCACCCGCACTCGCTCACCTGAATGAGGTTGACGAATTTGTTGCGCTGGTTCTTGACCAGGTCGTACAGCTTCTCAAAGTCCCGGATCCGCCGCCCAACCTGAGGAGATCCGGGACCCCATCAAGATACCGTACGAGGGTGGAAGGGCGGAGGTGGGAGGCACCCGCGGGGTCGATTCTGGCCGGAGTCAGTGGGGCGACGCACACCAACCCGACCGGGGCGCGTGTGGGAGTACCGGTAATTGCCCCACCCCTATCCTCGCCGGGCCGCCGGGCCCGGCTCTTGCTCGCCGGGTGGCGCGCTCCCCCAAGCAGCGGCCGACCGCAGCCTGCCCCCCACCGCCACCGCCCCGCCCGCCCCACATGTCCCTTTGACACGTGGTGGTTGAACCCCGGCCCACCTCAACCCCCGCTCCCCCACTCCACGCCCGCCAGCACCCTCACGCCACTCAGCCCTCCCCCAAACGCCCCCCGTTAGTAGGTGGTACCCGCCCACCCACCCACCCACCCACCCACCCACCCACCCACCCACCCACCCACCCACCCGCCCACCCACCCACCCACCCGCCCACCCACCCACCCACCCACCCACCCGCCCGCCCGCCCGCCCGCCCGCCCGCCCGCCCGCCCACCCACCCACCCACCCACCCACCCACCCACCCACCCACCCACCCACCCACCCACCCACCCACCCACCCACCCACCCACCCACCCACCCACCCACCCACCCACCCACCCACCCACCCACCCACCCACCCACCCACCCACCCACCCACCCACCCACCCACCCACCCACCCACCCACCCACCCACCCACCCACCCACCCACCCACCCACCCACCCACCCACCCACCCACCCACCCACCCACCCACCCACCCACCCACCCACCCACCCACCCACCCACCCACCCACCCACATACCCACCCACCCACATACCCACCCACCCACATACCCACCCACCCACCCACCCACCCACCCACCCACCCACCCACCCACCCACCCACCCACCCACCCACCCACCCACCCACCCACCCACCCACCCACCCACCCACCCACCCACCCACCCACCCACCCACCCACCCACCCACCCACCCACCCACCCACGCACCCACCCACCCACCCACCCACCCACCCACCCACCCACCCACCTCCTTCCTGATCTTCTTGAGTTCCGCCAGCTCCACCTCCTTGATGCGGCTGGTCATCTGGACATCCTTCACCTTGCTCAGCCGCTGGGCGATGGCCAGGGCGACCCTGAGTGTGTGTGTGTGGGGTGGGGGGGTGGGGGGGGGTGGAGGGTATGGGTGAGTGGAGGGTAAGAAAAGTGTGCGTTTCGGAGGGGGGGGTACTTACTAGGTTGGTGCAGCTAGTGGTAACGGTAATGTTAGTGGGGTTGGGGCTGCGGGTTGAGGAGGGGTGGGGGTTTTACGGTGCCGGCTCTATTGCCGGGCCGCTGCAACAGGACGGCTAACCCGGAGCCCCACCCCAGACGTACCGCCCCGGAGCCGCTCCGTTCGCGTCACGTCAAAGTCTTGACTCCCCCAAGACCAACCCCCCTCTGAAATGAGCCCATGAGCCAGGTGATCCACCGCACTCTCGCGGAGCCGCGGGCGGCGGCCGCGAGGATCGCAGCGGCGGGCACTCCCCCACCTCCACCTCCCGCCCACCTCCACCCCCACCTCCACCTCCCGCCCACCTCCACCCCCACCTCCCGCCCACCTGTCCCTCTGGCTGCCCAGCTCCCGGAGGATCATCTCCCGCTCCGCCTCCTCCCGCTTCAGGGCGGCTAGCTCAGACTCCAGGAGAGCAACCTGTCAAGGGAAGGGAGGGTCCATACGAAGCAGCGCGGCAGCGACCGGCCAGATCGGTCCCGGCGAGGCGAGCGGAGGTGGGGTCGCAGAGAGAAGCGATATCAAGTGAAGCGAGTGAGGGGGCTTGGAGTGGAGGTGGGGGTGTGGAGGGTGCGGGCCGGGGAGGGTCGAGGCGGTAAGGGAGAGAGGCGTGTAACTGGCAAAAGCGGGAGAGTAGGCGCACAGAAAGCCGGCTTGGTGTGAGAGGGCCAGTGAGGGTAAGAAGCCGGGGCCTGAGACGGCCGGGCGGAGCGGGGCTTGGCTAGGCCGTATGGTAGTGCGCGGCGCGACTGGCGCAACCTTCCCCCCCCCGCCCGTCCCCGCAGCTTTGCGCCACCCCACCCCCACCCCCAACAACCCCCCCAATCCTTTTCCCGTACCCCTGCCCCACCCATACCCCCCCGCCCCACCTCCTTGAATGTCAGCTGGAACAGCGACACCTTCTCCTTGCCGTCCGCCTCCTCGTGCAGGAAGGCCGCCATCTGGATGTCCAGCTCCCGCTTGATGTCGGCCAGCTCACGAGACTGGGCCTTGCGCCGGGCCTCCAAGGTGTTCACGTCGCGGTGCATCTGCTCAACCTGATGGGGCCAGATGAGTGGGGGAGTGAGGCGAGGTGTGGTGAGGTGACGTGAGGGGAGCGGCGGGGAGCGGGGGAGCAGGTGGGTGCGGTGGTGGGTTGGTTCGGACGAACGGGAGGCGCGATGAGGAGGCTGAGGCCGGGTCATTGAGGTTGAATTTATTGCAGCGATACTGGGCTGAGCTGGGATGAGCTGAGCTCTCTCTCTTACCCGCCAGGAACCCTGGCAGCCACCACCACCACCACCACCACCACCACCACCACCACCACCACCACCACCACCACCACCGTAAAACACTGACAACACAGTGGCATGTGGTCGGCCCGCTGGCCCACGTAGCCACCACCGAACCCGAACCCATCCCCAGCCGCGACGGCTCCGTCCCCGTTCCCGCGCCCCCAGGCTTTCGTTCGCGAGTGCTCATCTGGCCACCTCACTCCTCGCCTCACCCTGCTGCTCCTCCACCACTACGGTACCTCCATCCTACCTCACATCCCCTGCATCTTCCCCTCCCCGTACCCCGCTGCCCCCCCCGCCTCTCCGCCCACTGGGTCGCCGATCCCGCTGGGCAGCGTAATCCCGCGCTCGACCCTCTCCGTTCTGCGTCCAGAGCTCCAAACACCTCCGCCCCTCGACGCCCTCAGGGCCAACCCCCAGTTCGCCCTGCGCCCAACCCCAACTTTCCCTGAACCGCTGCACCTGAGGTTTGGCGTACCCCTACTCCACCCCAACCCACCCCTATCCGGCTGGCGGTTCAGTTCGCTTGGCCTACTCTGCAAAGTCCTCACCGCCCCGCCCCGCCCCGCCCCTCCCCTCCCCTCCCCTCCCCTCCCCTCCCCTCCCCTCCCCTCCCCTCCCCTCCCCTCCCCTCCCCTCCCCTCCCCTCCCCTCCCCTCCCCTCCCCTCCCCTCCCCTCCCCTCCCCTCCCCTCCCCTCCCCTCCCCCCCCCCTCTCCCCCTCTCCCCCTCCCCTCCCCCCCCTCTCCCCCTCCCCTCCCCTCCCCTCCCCTCCCCTCCCCTCCCCTCCCCTCCCCTCCCCTCCCCTCCCCTCCCCTCCCCTCCCCTCCCCTCCCCTCCCCTCCCCTCCCCTCCCCTCCCCTCCCCTCTCCTCTCCCTCCCCTCTCCTCCCCTCCACTCTCCCTCCCCTCTCCCTCCCCGGCAGCGGCACCTACCTGGAACTTGAGGTTGGGCAGCATGTCCCTGGCGTCCTTGAGCTGCTGCTCCGTCAGTCGGTACTGCCGCAGCATCAGCTCCTTCTCGCGCTGACGCCGGTTCAGGTGGTCGCTCTCCGCCTTGAGCTCAACAGCCAGGTTCTGGAGGGGAAGGGGGGGTCAGGGAGTGATATGCTCCTTTATAAAACAATGAGTCACTGCGGACGTTGTTGAGAGAGGGAAGGAGCCCGGCGGGTGCGATGGCTCGGTGGATCTGGTCGCAGCAACCAGCCCCTTACAGGACTGACGAAGTCCAAATACCGGTACAGCCAGGACGGGGATCAGCCCCTGCCCCTGCCCCCCTCCCCTGCCCCCCTCACCTTGACCCTCAGGTCCAGCTCCACCTGGTCTGTGAGGATCTTGTCCGCCTCTATGGAGGCCAGCTCCACGTCCTTACGGATGTCATCAGCGTGACGGGCCTTGGCCTCAACCTGAGGGGTGTGCAGGGGGTAAAAAATGATGCCGCAGCGGAGACGGAGACGGCGTTAGGAGGGTGTGGGGTGTGGGGTGTGGAGGGAATGGGCGAGACATGTTGGGCCCGGTCGATGACGGGAAGCAGGCGCAGCGGCGGCAGCGGGAGCAGTCGGGCAGAGGCAGGGGCGGGGAAGTGGCGGGGTGGGGTGGGGTAGGGTAGGGTGGGGGCTTGGTGCTGCACTTGGGGTTTGTGAGTGCTGACGGTTCGTCGGTTGTGCTGTTCAGGGAGGAAGAGTTGTGTGTGTGGGAGCGGTGAAGGCGGGCGTGAGAGCTGGTTACAGCAGGTACAGAGGAGGGGTTGCGGTATTCAACCCCATGGTGGGGTTACTAACTATGCGTAAGGCTCGAGAGGCCGGGGGTGGGTGGGCTTGCAGGGGGTGTCAGGGTGGGATAGGGACATTGGGCTGGCTGTTTGGGGTGGGCGGGTGCAGGGCAGGTTATCAACGGGTTATCCGAACCAGCACATGTCCTCTGTACTTGTCCAGACCCTTCGCGGGTAAAAACTACTCCCTGGCGATTTCCCAACGCACTGATCCCGTCCCTGTGATTGATCGGGAGGGCTGTAGGCCTGCAGGGGGCACCGCAGGTGGCACTGCGGGTTGCAGTGGCAGGCCCCAAGGGGGTTGGGCCTCCCCTCCTCCCGGTGCGCTCGCTCGACCGCTCACGACAGCCACCTTGCCGGGCAGCCCCTCGACGCACTCACATGTCGTATCCCGGGTTCCTGGCTTCGTGGACCCAGGGAACCCGCTTAAGCCCCACCTCGGCCACCCCCAACCCCCGCCCCCTCCGCCCTGCGCTCTCGCCTCATCCCTCCCCTGCAGTATGGAGGCGGCAACTTCCGTCCGATTGCCACAACAGCTGTGCAAGTGCAGTCATCGCTTGTCGGACGTTGTTGCGCTGCCTACCCCGCGGTTCTGTTGCAGACGGGTTGTCCTGAACGCTCCTCGCCGCCGTACTTATGTAACACGGGTTTCCGCCTCCACGTGGCTGACCAACCAACTCCTCACCCGCTCCTGTTCGCGCTTGTCTGTGTTGGGTCCCTGCCTTCCTTGTGTACGAAACACCCACCCCATGCCCGTCCCCAGCCACACCCCCAGCCCGCCTCCGTTTCTCCGCTGCGGTGTTATCCGTGCCACCCCTAACACCCCCCTCCTAAGCCCACCTGCACCCTCCCCCTGTCCAGCGCCACCAGCATCTTTCCGTGCTCCTCTTGCAGCTCGTGCTCCCGGCTGGAGGCGGAGCGGAACTGGGACTCGTGCTCCGCGTAGCGAACGTTCATGGAGTCCAGCTGGACCTGAGCGGGAGAGGCAGAGCAAGGGAGTGAGTCCAACAGAACAGTCCGATGGGGGAAGACTGACAGACTGACAGACGGGGCAAATGAGGGGCGTGACGGGTTGGTCTGGGTTGGACGGTTGCCAGGGGTGGCAGCCAGCCAGCCCTGAACCTGTCAGCCAGCACCCAGCCGCACAGCAATACCTGCCTAGCTGGAAGAGGCTGGGGCGCCGCTGCTACCGGGAGCGCCGCCGCTCCGTCCCCAGGGAGCTTCGCTGTCCAGAAAGAGTGCCACAATCGCACGCTCCAACCCACTACCCCGCCGGCCCCCGCCTAGCACCTGCCGCCTCCCTACCTGCACGCTCTTGAGTATGGACCCCACCGCGTCCGCCTGTCTCCGCGCCTTGTCCGGCAGCGGGTCAATCCTGACCAGGTTGGCTCGCTCCACCGCCTTGGACTCGGACAGGGAGCCAAGATCCAACTGAACGGACGCAAGACGGGCCCTGGGATGGCAGGTCGGTAAGGGGAGGGGGTATGGCAGGGGTAGAGTACGGGGTGTTTGGGAGGGGTGTTTGGAGCACCGGAAGAGAGGGAGGGGTGTTTGGGAGCCGCCCGGCGAGGCCGATCAGAGTAACAAGCCCACTCCGCGACAGCTCGGCCTGCCCTGTACTTGCCGGGCAACGCTGTGACCGCCCCGAGCACAGAACACGGCGTTAGGAAGGCCGCGGGGGGTTATCCACGTATAGGCCGGAGCCCGTGAACGGGGGGGGGGGTGCTGCATGTGCGAGGCCTGCTCACGGCGAGGGACTTGTGTGTAGATATGCGGGGGTGGGGTACCAGCGGACTGACAGGTACGCGGCGTGGCGGCTCTCGGAGGCCTGTCCAGCCGCTGCGAGGCTTGATCGTGCCACAAGTCCTCAGCGCGGGGCTTCCCGCGAGAGTCCCTCATTACCCGAACATTACTCTTGTACTGTTGATCCTTTATATTCCAACATACCCATTAGCAACTCCACCGACGCCAGCACCAGCACCGCGACGGGCCCTTGGGCACGCATGACTGGACGCCCCCTGCTGATTTCGCCCCCTGTTCGCGACCTCCCGAACGGCCTCTACGTGGATGACCCTCCTAACCCAGAACCGCAATGCCAACAACGACCCTTTCCCTCCCCCCATTTCCCCAGCCGCAGCCACCACCAGGCTCGGCTCAGCTTCCCCGCCTGACTGCCTCCCTCGCCGTATCCACCCCTCCACCCCTCACCGGCCGCCCACACCTGCCCACTCGCTTCCATCCACCCGATTCCATCTGGTCACCGCTTCGCTCCGCTTGCTTTCCCTTCACCCAACCCAGCCCCGACCCCGCCCTCTCCCCCGCATGCAACCCCCCCCCACACCTAGCGTCGTCCAGCTCCTGCCTCGCCGCCTCCACCCTCCGCCGCTCCTCCTCGAGCTCCTCCGTCAGCGTCGCCGCCTCCCCCCGCGCCTGCACAATGAGCGGCTGCAGCGCCGCCGCGTGCTCCGAAGCCAGCTCCTCCATGCGGGCACCCAGCTCGTTGCGCTGCCGCTGCAGGTCGGTCACCTGAGGGGCAGCGAGGGGATGGGGGGACATCTGCTGCTGAGCGGCTGTCTGCCGACTGCTGGGGGCCCATTCGACCATGGATCTGCCGCCCTGCCGCGTCACAGCACCACACCGGTCTTTCCATCGACCCAGCTCGCCTCGTGTGAGACAGAGACTCCAACCCCTGGTGCCAGTCCGCGCCTCCAGCCTCAGCTGCGGCAGCTGCTGGCGTCTCAGCAGTTTTTGCTGTGCGCGCCACTCCACAGTGCAGCCGGTCCACAGGCTCCCTCCCGCCGCAGCGCCCCGCAGGAGCAACCGGCACCGCGCGAGGGGTTGGGAACGCGGCAGAGTCGTCTGCCTTCTCAGTGCCCACCACTCGCATTCACGCCGCATTGACGAGCGAGACCGGGGGCGGCAACTCACGCCATCCTTAACGGGACAGGGTTGGCACGCTGCAACTGCTGCTAGCTCCAGTTTTCCCGTTCGGATGCCCGCGCCGGCGGGGACGCATTCATTCGTGGCGACGCGGAGCGCGGCCACCTTGCAGCAGCGATGTACAAGAGACTGCTCACCAACCTGCCCCTACCCGGCGACGCCCGCCGCCGTACTGATACGATCATCAAGCCATGGATGGCCCAGCCCCGCATGCCTTCGAAGGCCGCCCGGAGGCTGAATTGCACAGCTTTTGGGCCCCGTACGAGTTCCAGCCATCCGCACGCCGTGCCGCGCCGCAGATGCGGAACTGTGTCACAAAAAGGCCGTCACGCGGCCCTTTGCCCGAGAGTGGAGCCCCCGGTCCCGGTTTCGGGCTCCCACCCATCACGCAACGCCCAATGCGTGACTTGCTGGATCGCATAGTGCTGGGCTGATTATTACACGGACATGTGCGGCCCCCCCTCATCCGAGGTCCCCTCATCCGCGCCCCCCTCATCCGAGCCTCCGGGGCTCCGCCTCCGTCCCGATGCGCACCTCGAGCTGCAGCAGCTGCTGCCGCTCCTGCGCCAGCGCAGCCTCCCCCAGAGCCGCCTCCACGTCCTCCCGCAGCTGATCGATGTCATCCGCGCCCACACCGATGCCGGGCAGGCCGCCGGCTCCGGCCAGAGCCACGTCCTGATCCTGCAGGCAGGCAGGCAGGCAGGCAGGCAGGCAGGGCAGAAGCATGGGCGGGGGGGGGGTCGTGGTGGGAGCGGGGCGTAGGCGGGAAGGCTGGGCTAGGGCGAAGGGTTTGCGAGGCAGTGCTGTTTGCGGGACATCATTTCACAACACAGTTCTCAGCAGATAAACTGTGTTGCGTCTACTGGCCATTGTGGTTGCGTGAACAAAGTCCTAAGATGACTGCATGCGCTTACGTTTGTACGAAGCGTGCATATGGCTGCTACGTGCCCGCAGCACGATACCAGGCCTTGCTGCTCGCTGCTTCCAGCACGAAACCCTAGCCCCCGCGCCCCCCCGACGGGCACAACCTCTGGAAGAGTCGCTGCAGTCGGATGGTTGCACAACCCGACGGCTCACTACGCACCTCCTTCTGCCGTTTCAGCGCCTTGGCCTGCAAGAGCAGGTCCTTCTCCGTCTGTGCGGGGCCGGAAGAGGGCGCGGCATGTCAGCTGCGCCTGCAAATGCCCAAATTCCATGGCAAGTACAGCTTGTACAGGCGATCTCTACCTGAAGCGCCTTGACAAGAGCGCCATGGAGCAAAGTGTATTTGGCCTTTGCTGCATCGGCCTGCTCCGGTTTGATTTCTCGAGCTGCAAGTAGGTCATTAAGGACCTATATAGAGCAAGGGATTGCAAATTAAGGTCTGCTGAGATGCTTTACGTGCCGTGGGCAGAACAGCTTGCCTTGAATGCCTCGCTTGTCGTCACGTCCTCCAAAAGGGACACCTCTTCCCCTTCCATGGGAAACTAAACCGTCCGTGTTACGTTTTCATGTCGTGGCCACTTCCGCTGCTTGCCCTTGCACCGGCCACCCTAACGATGGCCAACTTCAAGCGGACCCTTCTAACAGATAGCCTAATTTCAAGAGCTTCTGAACGCAGACAATGTGGGTTGGGCCCAAAGTTGATGTATCTTGATGGTTGAGTCTAAGGAGAAGCGTCTTGGTGCGCTATTGCATTCAATCCATCACAAAAAAGCGTGTACTACACTGAATGCTACAAAGGCCTTCAGCATTAGGGAATGAGACAGCTGGACAAGGCGCGAGGCGAGTCGCGATGTTGGTCGGTTGTCCGTTGCCAGACAGTACTGTTCCGGGCTCCCGGCATCCTGTTAAAGGCACTGCGTAAGACGTGCAAGCAATGTCCGCTCGTTATGACCGCAATATATCTTGTACCGTCACTTTAGGCCCACTGTCCGACTTGTCGTGCTAGTGCCCAGGAACGCCCTTGTTGACCACCTGCCTCCTCCTGCTCCCATCCTGTGCTCCATGCGCGCAGGACGTCTTACACCCTTAATCTGGAATTGTGAAACATTTAAAGACCTCCGCTTATGTAATTGGCTTCAGCGTTCGGCCCTCCGAGGGTGTCTCCTGGGGCCGTTTTATCGTTGTGGAACCGTCGTACAGCGCGAAGGCTGGTCCCTGGTCTTCGCATCCCTCGCCTTTTATTGTATGACAAGAATGCTGAAACGGGGTCCAGATTACCGCGCCCTAATATATGCCACGGTTAGCATGTGAAGGCCCCTCTATCTGAGTTGTTCAGGCCTAACGTTTTGTTGGCGATGCATTTAAAGGTTTCGCCTTTGCCATTTGACATGTTAAAGCTGTATACTCGAGCAGCTGGAACTGCGTCTGCGCGCGAAGCGTAGTAGTTATCACGAAAAATGGAGTTGGCCGGGCTCGGTCGCGGGGCAAAGGTTTTTTATCGGGAGCATGCAACAAAATGGCAGCAAGGAGACCTTGTGTCGCTGCTGGATGATGGGACCATAACAATTCAAGTTGGAGCAGCTACTCTGACTGTGAGCACGGACCTGGTGGTGCCAGCCAATCCAGTAATACAGGATGGTATACCAGATGTTGTCCAGCTTTCTTTCCTGAACGAGCCTGGCATCTTGTACAATCTTGGGCACAGGTGGGCTACTGCTGATCGACGTTGTCTGAGGCCTGCTAGGGTGGAGCGCGGACTGTCGAAGAAATATAGATTCTCATGGAAAGCACTATAAAGGAGTTTGTACTTCTTTCCTGGGCACATGCATACCACCGGCTTCGTGCCGTTTCACGGCACGGTGGTGGAAGCGTTCGCCTGGTTCCTTCACCTTCGCGCCTGGAGGCCTCCACTGGGGACGATAGTGTGCCACAGAGTCTGCGTCTGTCAATGCCCCCAGGACTGCTGTCGGCACCAACAGCTGCTGCTCACGAAACAGGCTGCCTGCCGTGCCCACAGGTACAAGCTCGACCACATTTACACGTGGGCCGGCCCCGTCTTGATCGCCCTGAATCCATGCAAGGCGCTCCCGCTTTACACGCCGGAGGTGGCCTCCGAGTACAAACGTGAGCGCGGGCGGTGGGGCGGGTGGTGGAGGGCGGGCATCAAGGGTGTGCATGTGGTTGGGGGCTGTCATTTGTACTTGTTGTGTGCGTGGAGGTGGGAAGGCTGGGAAGGGGGGGCCCAGCTTTCCGTATGCACGCTGTTGTTACCAGCGCAGGCATAGTCGTCTGTACGCCGCCCGCCGACCATTGCGAGCAGGGCGCAAACTATAACTTGCGATGATCGGAGCTCACTTCGAGCGGCTCGGGTTTAAAGTTAACTGCCTTTCCAGCCACCGGCTCCCAAACTATGACGCAATGTCGTTGGACCCCGTCGTAGAGGCGGCACGGGAGTCGGTAACGACACTGCCGCCGCACATCTACATGGTGGCTGCGGCGGCTTTCCGGCAGATGCTCCGGAACAAGTGCAGCCAAAGCCTCGTTGTCAGCGGGGAGAGCGGCGCCGGTGAGGGCCTGTGCGGGGAGTCTGCGGGGGTTCTTCAGTGAAGCAGCGCGGATGTGGCATCAGCGCATCACGTAGAGGGCATGGGTACATGTAGGATCGAGTAGAGTCTGCTGGAGCCCGAGGTTGACCCCGATGTCCCCGCAAGGCGTAGCTCCGCTGTGGCGCGGTTAGGGCGAGACGCCTTAAAAACGCCTTCCCAGTAGGCCTGACCACGTGGGGCATGGTAGCCATCAGAGCAATTGCAAGCGCGCGCGTGTGGAAATATGCGAATGGCGGGTGGCAAACTTGTTCGCAGGGAAGACGGAGACGACCAAGAAGGCCATGCAGTATTTTGCTACGCTGGCGGGTGGGACGGGCGTAGAGGACCAGGTGCTGGAGGTGAGTGCGGCACCAATAGACAATTTGGACGAAGAGCTTAAGCCGTCCATGTCGCCCCCGTGGCCCCCCGTACACCCCCCCTGATTGGTGCGGGGCTTGCAAGTTGAGCCCCGAAGCCGCTGGCGCCAAGAGCGCTTGGCAGTGCTCCAGCACCTGCTTATCGATCGGCGCCACTGCTCCGCAGACCAACCCTATTCTGGAGGCTTTCGGTAACGCTAAGACGCTGCGTAACCACAACAGCTCGCGGTTTGGGAAGCTCATCCAGATCCACTTTAACGGCAGCCACCATATCTGTGGCGCCACCATCAAAACGTACCTCCTGGAGAAGAGCAGGGTGGTGCTGCAGGTGCGCGAAAGCGGCGCCGGGGCGGGGCACTTAACTTTCGGTCCGCTGGCGACACGGGATCTGGCAGCTGCGCCTGCATTTTCAGTCAATGTTGGAGCTGGTGCTAACCTCACTAATGAGCGTTAGCGATTGTTTTCGTTAGGTTGAGGTCCCCAAACCTCAGTCGGTGCTACATCACGTGACCCGGCCTGGCCTGCGGGCCCTCGGCGCCATGTTTCCTGCCGTGTGCCGCAGCTGAAAGGCGAGCGCTCGTTCCACATCTTCTACCAGCTGGTGCGCGGCGTTACGGAGGAGGAGCGGCAGGCGATGCGGCTGCCCGCGAAGCCGCAGGACTTCCACTTCTTGGCGCAGGTGTGTATGTTGGGGGAGGAACGGAGGATGCAAGAGCCGCGGCTGCGGAACTTGGCGCGCAGTGGGCGGCGGCGGCAGTTGCCGTTTGCGCAGCCGATTGCTCCTGTCCAGGCTAAAAGATGAGGTGCTGGTGCGCAGAATGGTTGGCTGCACGGGGACCGTGTGAAACCGCACCCCGACCCGGTGCCCCCTCCAGAGTGGCTGCTACGACATCGCGGGCGTCGACGACGCGGCGGATTTTCGCGTAGTTCGGCGCGCGCTTGCGGATATTGGAGTGGATGCGGAGACGCAGACGATGCTGTTCAAGCTGCTCAGCGGGCTGCTCTGGCTGGGCAACATCGAGTTCGAGGAGAGCGGCACTGGGGATAGCACCAAGGTGGGTGGGTCGGGCCGCAGGCCAGGGGTCGGGAAAAAGACGGGCCTGAGCCAAGCGCCCAACGGTCTGGGGGTCGATTCGATGTTAACCAAGAACAGTACAGAAAACCTAGCATTCTGGTACGCAGAATGGTCGCAGCGGCGTTGCCCCCGGATGAAGCCAGCTACGTGGGGAGCTGCATGCTGCATGTGGGCGCTGGCGCTTGCATGCTGCGTACCCTCGGCCGCGGAAGCCATGTCACGAGGCAGGGGGGGCATTTCCGCGGTACGGCACGGCGAGGGAAGGGCGCCCACGAACTGCCGCAATGTAATGAAACAAGAAGCTTGGGATGGATCTGGGCGTTCCTGGGGCCTGCAGAAGCAAGTGTGCAGGGCATGCAGATACAACATGTGCGCAAAGCCTTGGGTCGAGCGGAGGGGCCCAGTGGGCCCATCCCGGACCGTGGCGGCGCCTCGTTAGGCATGGCCCTTGGGGCACTTGTTGAAACGTTACTATCGCCGTACAGGGGGCCCTTGCTTCTGTCCGCATGGTCACTGGCGAGCGAGCGAATATGATGAATCGCGCCACGCATGCTGCAGTCATACATCGGCCCTTTGACAAAGGTACATTTGCCGGACTCGCAGGTCCGCCAAACGCCTGCCCTGGGGAACGCCGCCGCGCTGCTGGGCTGGTCGCAAGAGGCGCTCATCACGGCCCTCACCACGCGCCGCATCATTGCGCCCGGGGAGGTCGTGATCAAGCTGCTCAAGGTGCGCCGCCGTGGCCTGCCGCGCCGGACTCGCCGTGGGCGCACCGGCTGGGACCCGCTGCTCACTTGTGCAATGCCGTACCGGTCCGATCACACAAATAGGCAAAGCCGGACCTTGGGAAATGCCGCGGCCTTGGGTGATTCACCACCACGTTGTGGCCCGTGGCATGCTCGCATGGTCTGCAGTCTTAAGCGGACGTGCCTATACGGTGTATAAGCCGGCGCTAGTTAGGAAGCCGGGCGCGTGGACCTGGGCCTAGCCAGCGGCAAGGCTCCCTCATCGAACAGGCGCTTTGACTCCCCCCGCTCAGGTGAGCGACGCAGTGGAGGCGCGGAACTCCCTCGCCAAGGCGATCTACTCGGCCGTCTTCAACTGGGTGGTTGTGCGCATCAACGCGCGCCTCAGCGCTGGTGAGTCTGCCTGCTGCGGCGCACCAGCTCACCGGCTCCCCTCCCAGATCGTAGGCCAAATTGTATTGGTACGTGTTTAGTATCTATTGTTGGGTCGACTCCCCAACGTCGCCTCCGTGCCATCGCTGCGGTTTTTTTATTATCGGTTTTCCCCGCCCCCTGCCCCCTGGGCCTTGGTATCCCGCCCCGGTAGGCAAGGCCACGTCCGGACTGTACATCGCCATCCTGGACATCTACGGGTTCGAGCAGTTCGACCGCAATAGCTTTGAGCAGCTGTGCATCAACTACGCCAACGAGCGGCTGCAGCAGCAGGTGGGGTGCGGCGCTGGAGCGGGAGCTAGGTGGGGGCTTGTGGATGGCTGCGTGGCATGGCGTGGCGCCCTCACAGTCAACTGCCTTGCCGACACGCGCAACAGTTTATTACGTTGTAGTGCTCTTTCTGGGCGTGCTTCGTGGTTGTCCTTGCGCGCTGTATGTGCCTATGCGTCTGCTTCCATGGTCAAGTCGCCCCGGCGCCATATCGTGAGCCGCGGGTTTCCATTTATGGCCAGCTGGGCCTCCGTTTCTGGCCGCACTGAGCTCATCAGCCCCCTCCCCCCGACAAAACCTCGCCCGGATGCCTGTGCTCGCGAAGTTCACGCACCACCTGTTCAAGCTGGAGCAAACGGAGTACGAGAGCGAGGGCGTGGACTGGACCAAGGTGGAGTTCATCGACAACCAGGACTGCGTGGACATATTCGAGTTGATGCCGCCAAAGGTACCTATCCGGCTGTCGATCATGTACGATATATCTATCCGGGCGGGGTTGAGCTGCTGCCTACCGGGTATGCGTGTCCCGTGTGCGTACTGGGTGCAACTGTGCGCGGGTCGTGGGTGCACTGAACCATCCACTAAAGTCCCGTTCGCCAATCGCGTGAGAAGCTATGGACTCTGTTCCTACGCGCACATGTTTGCTGTATCGTTACAGCAGGGTCAGCCATGCATTCGCTCTTGATTGCTAGTCCACAGAGCCTCCAGCAGCAACCCCAGTGGTCTTTGGCAAAAACATTCGCACATTATCGAGGCGGGAGTTCACCACACATGGACCCCATCTTGGCTGAGCTCCGCCGACAGTAAAGTGTACTCCTAGGCCGACCATTGTTCAGCCCTCCCAGCAATCAAAAACCGCCCTTTGGCATGAAATCGCACCGTAAGGATTGTGTACACGACGCGCGGCTGTTGCGGCATCGCGTCGACTTTCAACGGCACTCCGTTGATTCAAAGTGTGCTCCCCTTCCTTTTCCTCCCTCCCAGGGCCTGGGCATGCTGGCGGTGCTGGACTCGCAGTGCAAGTTCCCGCGCGCCACCGATGCGACGCTGCACATGCAGCTGCTCGAGGCGCTCAGCTCGCGGTCGCACTTCGGCATCAACCCACGCGTCCCCGGCAGCTTCATCATCCGGCACTACGCCGGCGCTGTGCAGTACGACACCACGGGGCTGCTGGACAAGAACAAGGACACGCTGAGCATGGGTACGGCCTGTTTGGCGGGAGATTCTCGAGAAGGACAACGGTTGTGCCATGATGCGCATCCGGGGAACGCGACCGTTGGGGGCGCCTTGTTTTGTGCTTTCCCTCCTCCCCATCTGTATTTAGTTATAAGGCAACCGACGCGGTGGACAAAAGATATGACTCAGTAACTCGTTTTCCTGCACACGCGAGGAGGCGTTAGCAATTATTCGTGGTACCTGCCGAGCAGGTTTCGGTGTCACCATATTGATTCTGTGGTACGTGTTTGTGTGACCCTCCCTTGCCCTTGTCAGACTTGGTCCAGCTGATGGCCAGCAGCGCAAAGCCCCTCATGGCCGAGCTGGGCGCCGGCGTCCAGGAGGAGACGGAGCGGAGCACGAAGAAGGGGCAGACGGTGGGTGCGCCTGCACGTCCAAAATCCCCAGAGACCAAGCGCTTTCAGAGACCACCCTTGTCTTGCCGGTTTCTTAAGTCGCGAGATGCCTCGATACGTTTTACTGATGTAAGGACCCCCCGCATTTCGTAAAAGCCACGCCTTGCCCGCCAGTTTGTGAATGCCCGGCCCCCAAATACATTGGGCCGGTGTGATTGAGTCCGAAGTTGGGGTGCCACGCGCGCCGGCGCCCCGCAGGTGATCACACGCTTCGGACAGCAGCTGCGCGAGCTGGTGTCCGAGCTGGACACCACGGGGCTGCACTTCGTCCGCTGCATCAAGCCAAACGCGCAGCTGCTGCCCAACAACATGGACCCTGTCGCGGCCCTGCACCAGCTGCGGTGAGCGCCTCGCCCGGGCTGGGCCTGCTTCCCTAAGGGTGTTAATAACCTGCGCACCACAGTACCCGCCTGTACAATTGCCGTCTGTCTTTGTTCGGCACTTGGCTTGTGCTGTACGTTATCATGATTACAGTATCATTTTCGATCAGGAAGGTGCTGGAGTGAGGGCGCCGTTGTCGGCACGGGTAACACATCGGTATTTCAGCGGCCAAGGGATGGAGAGCCCTAGGCGATACGTTTGATTCCCACTGAGAGCCGCCAAGGCAGGAGACGCGAACACTTACAGTTGACGGAAACCATTCCCTGGAGCGGTCCGACACCCAACTCAACCTCCCGGCTCCGCTTCTGGCGCCGCGTTCGGACAGGTGCTGCGGCGTGCTGGAGGTCGCGCGCGTGTCAGCAGCGGGCTTCCCCACGCGCTACCGGCTTGAGGACTTCGCGTCGCGCTACAGCCTGCTGCTGCCTCCCGAGGAGCAGGAGCTGCTACTGCGGCAACAGGGCTCTGTCGGCAGCCGGCAGGTGGGGAGGCCAGTGGCCTCGAACCAGCTGCGGGGCTGTTACACAAAGACGCATTCCGGATGCCAGCTTGTCGCGTTATTCCGCTGCTTGTCAGAGCTGTGGCTGCGCGGAACTTTGGGCAATGCCCATATGTAAACTGCGAGCGCGATTACTGATTTGTTGTGCGCCCGATTCGACCCTGAGCGACTCCTGCCAGCCGTGCCGACCTTTTTCTGCAGTGGGCGGTCGTTGCTTGTCATACCTTCGATCGCTCTCCACAAAACCCCATTGCCGGATGCGGCGTCCCTTGCGTTCACTCAGGTCTGCCTGACCCTACTGGAGCGCTTCGGGCTCCACTCGGGGCAGTACCAGCTGGGCCGGACTAAGGTGTTTTTCCGGCCGGGTGTGCTGGGTCTCGTGGAGGACAGGTGGGTGAAAGGGGGCGGATGGCCTTTCCAAAACTGCCTGCTGAGCGCATGCGCTGAGACGTGGCATTGCGAGGGGGCGTAGTAGGGTAGGGAGTGCGGAACCGGTGCTTCACGCGGCCGGGGGCATAGCGTTGCAACCCAAATACACTGCCGCTTGCCGTATCAGCTGGATCAAGTTGCCACGGTGTTTGTGTGCTGGTCATTTCGTTGCTGTTGCGGATCTACAACTCTCATCCCTCCGTGTGCCCCCGCTGTGAAGGTGGGCGCGCATGCAGGCCGCGGTCCTTACGGTGCAGTCCGGGTGGCGGATGTACCGCTGCCGCGTCGCCTACCTGCGGGTACTGCGTGCCGCGCACGTCATGCAGGTGCGCGCCTGCCTCCCGATGCGCAACCGCACATGAAATCAAGAGGCCTGCGTGTCATCGATTTTCCACCTTTCCTGACCCATTCAATGGACGTGCACACGTCTGCCCCTTTGCACTGCAATGGACATCCCGCTCGTTATGTCATCATGTGCATTGGCAGCCGAACAACCCGTGGCCTCTCGGCCGCATCGTTTCAAGGCGCTTCTCGAAAGTTCTCCTTGTCCCTGGGATGAGCGCGGACAGACGTGGACATGTACGGACATTCTCTACGGCATGGACAGACGTGGGCATGTACGCGGAGGCTCGGCCGTACCTCCCTATTGGCTCTACTTCGTCTAACGCTCTTTGCAAAATGCTTGCATTGGCCACTTCACTGGATTCGTGACCCCTCCCCACGCTGAGCTGTTCATCTTCCTAAAGCCCCTCCCCTGGCCGTCGGTTCCCCTTTCCCTTCCCTGGCTTACCTGCCCGACCCGTCCCGGCCCGGCTCGCACAGGCCCTGTGGCGCACCCGAGTGGCCACCCTGGCCTACAAGGAGCTGGCGGCCCGGCACTCCGCAGCGGTGGTGTTCCAGAGCGCCTGGCGGATGCACGCGGCGCGGGCGCATTTCCTACGCGTCAAGCGCGCAGTAATCGCCATCCAGACCAAGGGCTACCGCACATGGAAGTTCAGTCGCTGGCTGTCACGCGTCATGCAGGCAAGGCATCGGCACCGGCGGGGGGCTGCAACTCGCGCAGCTGCAATCCTGCGTACGTCAGGCGTGCAGCAGGCTTCCGGGGTTGTGCCAATGTCGATTACCCACAATTCAATATTCAACGCGCGTGTGTAATGTCTCTTGCACAACTGCAGGATAAAAAGGGCACTGTTGTTGTTCCTCTGTCGGCGCTTTAGCCTGTGGTAGAGTTGCTTACTACTGTGCTGATCCCTTTGTCCGTCTGCTGTGCCGCCGCGCAAGCAGGCGCGCGATCGGGCGGAGCTGGCGGTGGAGGAGGTGCGCGTCAAGAACAAGCTGGAGGCCGACTGGTTCAGCGCATTGCGCGCCGAGTACAGCGTCAGCATGGAGGACGTGCCCACGGCCCTGGCGGCCTGGCGGGAGTTCTGCAACGCGGGTGGGTAGTTTGGGCTTTGGGCTGCGATAAGCGCCTGCCTGTCGAGCGGGCTCGCAGCAGTCAGGCCCATAGAGAGATGTAACGCAGACAGGGCATTGTCCAGTTCTGGAGATTCGACGAAACCTGCCGGACCCGCTGCGTATATGTGGGGCTTTGCTGCTCTGCTTGCTCATGCTGGACGGAAGGGTTTGGTGTCTTGACGGTGGATGCAATGGTCGGCGGAGGTGTAAGGGGCCCCTTAAACGATGGCGCGGGCGCATGTACTGCGCGCCTGTGTTGACCGTAAGGTTCTTGCGTACGATGGCAATGCCCATCTGTCGACGTTTCACAATACCCCTGTCATTCGTCGTTTGGCGTGCATTTACCAATAGCCCTTGTCCTCACGCTTATGTGCATGTACGTTTGTGGCTGCAGGAGCGACGAGTGTGGAGGCTGTGCAGGAGGCGCTTGCCGCCTGGCACTCGGCGCGGGCAGCCCCGCAATCTCAGGAGGCGGCGCCCACCGAAGCGTCAAAGTTCGCCAAAACGCCGGAGGGCGCCGCTGTACCGGGAACGGCGCCCGACGCCGCGGCGGCAACGGCAGGAAATGTCCCGGCCGAGGCAGCCGTAGACGCGGCGGCTGCGCCTGAAGTGGGGGCTGAGGCCGCTCATGCAGCTCCATCGGCGGCTGGCCAGCCCCTGACACGGCCCCCGGTGATGATTATGACGCCCGCGATTGTCACCCCGGCGGTTGTCAACCGGTTCGAGCTGGCGCAGGAGCTAGCCATTCAGGTGCAGCGGGGGAGCATTCGTACCGCTCTGTAGCAATGCTGCCCAGCGGCTTCCCTACAGCAATCGCCTTTCAATGCGAGGCGTTTTGCGAGGCATCGCGACAGTGCGTTACAATAGGTCAAGCTGGAAGCGCGCGCTGGCGCAGTTGCCCGGGCAGGTTGCTGTTACCACGCCCCTGTGCTCTGCTCTTTCCTGACTGTTGGCGGGACGGGTTTCCTATCTTCCGTTCTGCCGTATGATTGACCGCAGGTGGAGCGCCTGAACCTGGAGAACGTGAAGCTGCAGAAGCAGTTGCAGCTGGAGCGCAGCCTGACGCAGCGCTACCAGCACAAGTGCGAGGAGCAGAGCGTTCACTGGCTGGAGCAGGTCCGTCTGTTGCAGGCGTACATCCAAAAGGTGAGCGCCTGGGGGGGACCGGCTTGTTGCGCAGCACTGGCTGGTTGCGCCTTCGGGACGTAGGGCCAGGCGCCTGTAAGGGTAAGAGGTATCATGGTGAACATTGTCCGAGCGCGAAGGGTTTTCAGCGGGGCTAGGCTGATCGTATTGCTGTTGTGCGAACTGGCGCGCTTTACCCTGCAGTCCTCCCCAAACGGACTGCATACGGGTTCGCCAAGGCCCATCCAGTGGCCCAGTAATCCGCATTTGCAACGGTACTATTTTGTGTCTGGCAACGCTGTACACCTTTTCATTGTGCCTCGCTCGCCACCGGCCAATGCCCGCCTCTGTTGCCGCAGTGCCGGACGATGTTCGGCGATAACCAGCTTCCACCGCTGCCCATGCAAGTCGCTGCCCTCACGCAGCCTGTGGGCGACGCACACGCACCACAGCATGGAAACGTTGTCATGGCGTCGATAGTCGCCGAGGGCACCGCGGCAGTGGCGGCGGCGCCGAACGGTGCGGGGTCGGCGGCGCTGCCCAGCGTGCCTGGCGTGAACTTCGCGACGCAGACCGACGCTGCCGAGATTGCGGAAGCGGCACCGTCGCCGCGAAACGTGGCACATCTCTCCACGCAGACGGTCACGGAGCTGGTTGCAACGGGGACTCAGCAGAGCATTCCGATCGCGACGCTTGCCACACAGACGGACGCCGAGCTGCTCCCACCCCTGCCGCCGCCGGAGACCTCCTCGCCACCGCCACGTGTAGAGAGCGCGGCCATCGGCACACAAACGCCCGCATACCCCTCCACAGCCACGGTAGCCACGGAGACCGACGTCGAGGTCGTTGTGGCGGCACCGGCGCGCGTGGCGGTGCTGGGCGGGCTACCTTCCGACGGCGGTGCGGGTCTGGGTCTGGGCTCGGCGGAGCCTTCCGACCTCTCCACGCCCGGGCGGCCGCGCACCGCCTCGGCCTTTGCCAACCCCGCGATTGCGGAGCAGGTGGTTGGGGCATGCCACTCGCCCAGCCAGTCCATGGTCTCGGAGCCGGTGTCGGGGGACAGGGCCCCAAGCTCCCTGGGCGGCGGAGTCCAGCAATCACCGCGGGCCGGCAGCGAGGCGCGCACCGGGCAGTCCTCCACGGCTGGGGGCGCCCCGTCGTTGAATGGCGGCGGCCCGGGGGCGGCATCGGGGCCAGTCAATGCCAGCCAGCGCTACGTGACAAAGTTGGGCGAGGAGCTGGAGCGGGTCATGCAGGGTGAGGAGGGGAGGGAAGTGCCCGGTCGTAAGTAAAGGGAGCGCGGGGCGGGCGCCTCCGCCGAGCCGGGCGGCCGTTCGGTCGTGTGGCAGGGGATGCATCGCCGCAGAGGTTACGTTTTAGGGTGGTCCCACTCGGTGCTCCCTTGTGCTTGATGATGCCGCTGTCCTTACGGTTGTTTCTCATGTTGGCGGACGGTCGCCGCACCCCCTGGCCGACCGGCTCGCAGTGCTGCCGGACGACGTGTCCTTCATCCGCGAAGTCCACGAGGGGCAGGTCGCGGCACCGGAGATGGACCCCGGGGTGGAGCTGTACAAGCTTAAGAAGAAGTTCGACGTGTGGAAGCGCGAATTCAAGGAGAAGCTGCGGACGACAGGTGCGCAAATTGCTGTTGGTCCAGATTTCCTCCGGTGATCTCAGCCCCCGCCGTACGTTTGGCAGCCAACACTGACTTATTGCAATGCGCGTCTGTTACTCCTTTTGTTGGATCCGTTATACCTGCTGTTGCATGCACCGCCTCGGGGGGTTCACGAGCCGTGAGCCAGAATGAGCACGCTGGGCTTGCCATCCGCGAGCTCGTTTGAGTGGACAGGGTTGGAAAGGACGATGGGGATGGCATTTAGCCTGCTACGAACTGCCGTGCGCACACCGATGCCGGGGCCGTTATTGACCCGCCTGCGCCGCGCCGCGTTCCATTCTTCGTGTGCTTCTCTGCGTCCCAGAGGAGGTCCTTCACAAGATTGAGCGGATGGAGGGCCGCTACGGCCACAGCAACATGGGGCACACAGGTCGGGACGTTCCCGGTGGAAGCAATGACGCGCTGCGTCCCAGCCAATCCGTTCGCGTCGCGGGGCCGTCCGCGGGCGGTGCCGGCGGCGCGGCGGGGCCACGACCAGCCGCCGCGGGGCCTGGGCCAGCTTCAGCTGGTCCGCAACAGCGACTCGCGACCGCCCCCGACACGGGGCCCCGCACGGCACCGCCGGACGCTGGCAATCGGCGCAAGGGCCCCGGCAGCTCCAAGCTGCTTAACAAGTTGTTTAACAACAACGCACGCTGACGGCCGGGCGGACGTGGTGGTGAGCCAGGGAGCAGGGGCAGGAAGAAAGTGTGTGCACGGCTGACACGTGACTTAGGTAGCGAGAAGCGTTTGAGAGCGAATGTTGTAGGTTTGGGAGAGCATTGTACGTAACCGAAGGGGAATGTAGTGCTGCGTTAATGAATCCGATGATGCCAGGCCTGCCGTACCTGCGTCGTACATGAGTCGCAGAGTCGTAACTGGCGGCCAACCGGGGGGTGACTGTTCGAACGCCTGTTGCTTCCTTGTGTGGAAGACATACATAGAAAGGATGGATGGAGGCGGCCCTACATTACCCAGTTCGTACTGACCTGACCTGGGGGAGTTTTGTCGGTCACTGACCCTGGCCCGATGCACATTCCGCCTCAATTCTTCATAGTCGTAGATTGAACGTCGCATTTCGTGAGCACGCAATCATCAGTTCGGGCCATCAACTGTCGATCACGCACTCGGTCGCCAACAGTAACTCCGATACCCGAACGGGGGGGGCATCAGGGGTGCGAACTGCATGCCACGAGGGGTCATGCCGGGCGTTAGGTGTGGCATCTTACTGCCGTCGTTGGCTGATCCGAGATAGATGTGGATGCCATGATGGTCACTCAGGGAGGGGGCAACTTGAGCGCGTGTCATTTACTGCTGGCTTGGCGTTCGTGCCACACGTGGCGGGTGATACATGCAGGCCAGGCTTATGTGGGCACTTGGCGTTACCCGTCGTTAAATGTAATTTGTCGCGCGCGGATATCACGCATGCAGCCACTCATATCCGACCCGTCTACTGCAGTCCTGCGTCCACTATCCGCTTCACATGACTCCCATAACCGCGGCGGCGGGCTGTACCGCCGCAAAGAGAACGAGCCCCGTCTGTTAAAAGCCGGCAGGGCAATGCATATGGCCTACTGCTGACAACATATCGCATCCCCTGCACACATCGCCGTGCCGTCCGGGATGCCCGGCCGCCGGCAGGCCCAACCTAGGCAGGGACGAGCCAGGTGCATGTCCGTTCATGTGGTGCCCGATCATCACCACAATCGTCCACTGCCATCCTCCTAATACGCGTACTGCTGTCGCCGCATGCTCCCCAACTTTTCGTTTACCCTCTCGATCTCGTCGCACGCCTCCAGCTTCATCAAGCGCGCCTGCTCGGAGCATCGGCAAAATGGGGTGGGGTGCGCACCGTGAACAAGTGTCACCAGGAACACTGCACTTTCAGCGGGAAGTGGGGTGTATGCGCGGTGTTCACGGTAGAAGCAAGAGCTGTTCGCGCGAAGCGCGAATAATGGCCGTCTCATTACTGCGTATCGCTGAGCTCGGGAAAAGAGACGTGAAAAGAGACGCAGCACGACGTTGGCAGAACTCAGGGAAGCAGAGCGTAACATTCGGTATTGGCCATTAGGCGGACCTAGCCTGCCTCCTCGCGACGTCAACGCATCGTCGCACCTGTTCCCGGTTTCCCCACGTCCAGGCGCGGTGTCGCATGAGCCGTTCCTGCTGGCAGCGCGCCTCCAGCCGCTCGTAGTACGCGCTCTCCACCTGTCGGCCGCAGTGTTCATGTTGCAACGCGCGCACGTAAGCTAAGAACTTCAAGTGACACAGCGGACTACGCATGCCGTCCCTGCCGCGTACACCACGCCAACACATTGCTTGAACACCAACTAGATGACTGCCAGGGACCCCTCAGAGCATGGAATGATGTGTCAAGCGCCTCGCAGCCACGTCACCAAGCATGGCGCATGCACAGGTGGTGAACGCGGAGCACGACACAGGCAGCCGGGCCGGGTAAGGCAGGCAACATGGTTACCGAGCATCAAGACCGCTGGCGGCCATATACGAGGCACACGCGACCGCATGCACGCTCGCACCTGGCGTTCTAATCGCAACCGTGCATCGCTGTTGAACGGGTAGGACTTCTCCAGCTCCGCGTTAGTCTTGACGTAGAAGGGAATCGCCAGCCGCTGGGTGAGGACTTGCACCCGGTACGTCGCGTCCGGCGCCAGGCTGAAAGGTGGCGACTGGCTGCCTGCAGTTCGTTGCAGACAGCAGCAGCAACATGACGGGAACAATCAAGTGCAGTGGCTGGCTGTAGTACAGCACAACGCGTTGACGTTTGAGATGGCGGTGTCCACAGGCAGCGGAAGGGCAGGGCACAAACAACAAGCAACGGGAGAACAAGTGTACGTACACGCTCATTAACCCCTCCAGCTTTGTTTTCGTGGCTTTGTGATCCCGAAAGAAGTCGTGTGGGAGAAGCCTGCGATACCTTCTCTTGACTTACTCTGGAAGAACGTGAAGACCAGAATGAGCAGAATTGGCATGAGCTGCAACAGCCCCAGCATCGCCGCCCGCTGCTGCTGGTCTTGCCCGCCACCGGTGCCCGCCTGGCCGCCCCCGTGGCCGTGCCCCTGCCCGCCGCCCCCCTGGTGGTGCCGCCGCTGCAGCAACGGACGCAACACGGCAAAGAAGGTCACAACAACACTTCGAAACTGTCAGCATTTGGAATTTTGGAATTGTTTCAGTAGGGATGCAAGAGGCTTGAACAGCGACGGGGCAGAGAGCCACCACCCCACACGGGCAACGGTGAGAGGCTGGGCGCAGACTTCTAGGAGAAGGTCCGGAGTCCTGCGCAGCTGCGAATGTAATAGATCCAAAATGTTCACACCTAAACACACAGTCATTTCTGCGCGGCACCCAAGCTCACCTGCCGGGGGCCGCCACCGAACTGCGCCCGGAAGGCGTGCGGAGACCCGAACGCACCCCTGCAATAGCAGCGGCGACGGCAGCCAAGCAACGATCCAACATTCAGCCCAATGGGGTTGCTAAACGCAGCCGACTTGATTCGATGCCGAGCGGTTCTTTTGCACCAAACAGGGCCGTATGGCGCAGGGACAAGAAACGTGGCAAAAACGCACTTCATGCCTATGATGTCCTTACTACAGGCACTACAGGCACCGCCAACTCTGTGGCCGGTTCTAGATGGGGTGAATCTTCACAGTGGGTCCACCCCACCCCGCTCCACGCATTGAAGAAGCCAGTCACCACACCCTGAAACCGCCACGGTCCCAGATACAGAATAATCCACGCCGCCGTCCCACTTGCCCGAAGAACATGTTGAAAATCTCCTCCGGGTCCAGCTCCTCCCCCGAGGTGTAGTAGTACGTGGCGCCGCCGGGGCCCGGGCCAGCGCCGCCGCCCCGCTGCGCAGCTGCAGCTGCCGCCGCCTGCGGGCAACCGGAAGCGCGGCCAGCCCATCGCACAACAAATCGGAACACCGGCAGTGATACGAACCGCCTACCTAACTGGTTCGAACTGCGTGATCCACAACCCTGAGGCTGTGCGGACCCTAAGGGGCTGATGCTCGGGATGAGCCGCACCGCTGCAGTCCCACAGCCCCTTACTACCCCAACCCCTTCACGAACTCCCAAATGTTGACGTTTACTGGTCAGCTCGCAAACCATCCGACCGCCGCGCCCACCCACCCACCGCTGAACTGCTCTCGTAGCCTGTCCGATCGTAGTAGGCGCGCTTGTCCGGGTCCGACAGGCAGTTGAACGCTTTTGACACGCCCTTGAACGCTTCGTCGCTGTGCAGCGCCTTGTTCTTGTCCGGGTGCAGCTTCAGAGCCAACTACCGAGACAAACAGACGCGACCGATGCAGGCACAGGTACAGGTGTAGGTACATATGAGAGCGCTGTGCAATGTGCGATGAGGTTCCGCTGGGCGAGGAGAGCCTCCAGCGCCCAGCCTTCCTCACGCCGGAACTGCCAGCCGGCCACGCCCACCATTCGTCTATGCGACGCGACGCGCCTGCCTGGTGCCTCTGTCCCGCTCCCCTGCCCTTGTGCCAACAACATAACGCGATCCCATCTCCCATGCCGGTTCGAGGGGCCTTTGCGCTGCCCGCTTAAGGGAGCGGAGCCTTCCGGAACGGACCTTGCGATATGCCTTTTTGATGTCTTCGTCGGTGGCGTCACGCGCCAGCCCCAGAACCTCGTAAAAGTCCTTGGCTTTCAGCACCTGGGCCACGATCGCCCGTTGCTCCGGCGTGCCCTGTTGGGTGGCAGCGGGTGAAGGAGGGAGGAGAGCGTACCTGCCCGGTAATTACCTGCTGTACGGGTTATTGTAACCCCACAACCGTCGTGCTCGGGCGGCTGAAAGGTGGATTGCATCGCCCGGTGCACCCTCGAGAGAACGTACGCACACGTGCCAGATCTGCGCAGTACGAGCCACTACAGCTTCTTGGCAACCATTGCATTGTTGGCATTCCTTCTGATCCAATTCGTGGGCGTGTGAATGGCTGTGGCATAACTACACATCTTCGCGTCGCGAATTCAGAGGGCCGTGGCTGAGGCTCAGCATCAGTACAGCGGTCAACAGCACCTCCCCATCCCCCATGCACCAAAAGAGGAGCGTCGCTGGGAGGGAGGGGAATCGTAGTCTTGCACCTTGACCGCCTAAAAAGCCAGCGTTCGTCACAGCTCTTCCAACCCACGTACCGGGTCTTCCACAGGCGGGGAAGGCTTTGCACCTTTGGAGGGCTTGGGCGGCAATTTGGGCCCCCCCTCAGTTGTCCTGCCGCTGCTAGCGTGGGTTTCCCCGTGCCTGCCATGACCGTTGGCGGTCGAGGTGTGCTGTTGATGGTGATGATGGCTGGTGCTCGGCCCCTCGCGCGGCGAGGACCACTTCGCTGCCTTCGCTGACTCTAGTGCCTCAAGTATAGCTTGACCCTGCGACGACGTCAGGTGTTTCTTGCTGCTCTCCGAACTCGAAGGATCGCGGCACGTCTCAACATAGAAATCCCTTGCGACCATACCTCGACGCTAGCATAGAGCCTCTGTGCCTTTCGTGCAAATTTTTCAGCCCTGTCGAGTTGGTCCTGAGCGAGCGCCTGTCGAGCAAGGGCAAGGCACTTCCTGGCTTCGTCCTTATTAGCGTCTGTCATGTTGATAACACCGATAACGAACACAATTTTAGGGCTGTAGGATGCTCAACAGGGAATCGAGTACGAAACCGCAAAGACTTCTGTACAACGCAGGGGTCAACCACCCGGCACCACAGAATACATGGCCAGTCAGTCCCACAGGCTTCACATTTGCCCAGTAAGCAAAGTGCGAGAGGCAAAGGTGTTCCGTTCGCAAGCCATCTAAAAGGGCTGAAAAGGGGCAGGCTTTCGGACACCACTCCACAGCATAGCATGTATCCAAAGTCACGCTACTGACACTCTTATCATGAGGATTAAACGGCAGGTAGGGAACCTTTGGTGAGCGCGCGACTCGTCGATTTTGATACACGACGTGCCGGCTGCCCGACTCTCACGCCCAAGCGAGTGCTCTATAAATCTCTTGGGGCCTTCGCAATACGATCTACCGTGTGGCGTACCAATCGTTGCCTCGAGGCCCCAAACCACGCCCTGAACCATCCAGTGGTGGGTAGGGGCCGTGCCCGGCCATGCATGAATATTATTCTCTTACCTGCCGTACATTATCCAGGCCTTGATGAAGTGCGGTGTTTGCCAGTATACCGGTCACATACATATGCATTCATGTGGCAACCTGGTCCGCGAGGCCGTTCCGTGCGCCGGAACAGGCGCCATGGCCGTTGCAGTCGAAGAGTCGATAGACCGCAGGGTTTAGGGTTTAGCCTGATCAAGATGGTGGCAGGTGATCAAGACCGTGGCTGACGGTGGGCCTTGTCAGCCATGCTCGTGACACGTGCCGGGATTTCCGCAAGTATGCAGCAATACGCATGTTTGTACGGCCGGCCTGCTTGAAAGCCCCGCCATGCACAACCAAGGTGGTTTCTTCGTTGCACGGACGCCGGCTGTCATCATGTAGCGCGCTGGCTGCCACCAGTATTCGGTAAGAATCACGAGCTTATGAGGCCCTAACTTGAATAATGGTATGCGCACGTCAAGCATATAGGCTGCGATCACGCCATGACGGTTCGGCAACGCAACAGGTGCCTCTCTTGCAACGGCCATCAGCGCCGGCCGCTCTGCCGGTGGATGAAACCATACCAGGGTAGGGAAATTGACATTTTCCTCTTCATGTCATGACATGAACCCCATACGGTGCGTGTGTGTGGATCATGCGACACCTGCAAGTAAGCCGTCCTACGCCATCCTAGCTCGCCACTGCATACAGCACGTTTCATGCCTCAGGAAGGCCATACCGCCGCCCAGATTGTTTCTACATCAGCAGCAACCGTACCTAACCCAGCCGGCTGGGGATAATGTGGCGCAGCGTCCGAGCATGTGGTGCTTTGGGACGTGGGCGCTCTGGCGCGTTTTCACAGCCTCGTAATCGGGCTGCTCGGGACCCGCTGCGTCACGTTTAACGCCCTTTTAAAGTCGAACAACACTCCCACCCAAATACGAAGGTCGCAACAAATACCGCACTTCAACCTGCATGCAATCTGCATCGAGCGCATGGCTCGGCGACGCGACCACGCACACGGTGGTTGTCCATTCGGTTGGGTGCTGCACCTCGCCAACCCCATGGTGCACCTCTTCCGGCCGGCTTCCGCCCCAAAACGTCGGTCCCTGTCCCGTCCGCGAGTCCCGGGTCAAAGACCTCGCCCCCTCATTTGGTGGCCCTTCAGCCGCGCTTCCGTGGCGCGCACTTGATGATGTCGTCAACGCGCAAGATGATTTCCGAAGCCTCCGTCCCTGACAGCAGGACCTGAGGGATGGGGGATGCACCAACGCAGTTTCCGGCTTTCAAAGGTGTTTGTTACCAAACGACTCGGCTTTAGCACAAATCCTCACCGGTCAAACACTCTGCAGGACCAGCAGGTGGCCGAACCTCAACTCGCCGAATATGACGTGGTCTGAGGGCTCGCCATGATATTTTGCAGTGCAGCTACTCGGCCCATAAGCAGCATATCAGCCGCCGTCAATGCAAAGGACATGTGTGGGCCCCCGTCTCCGTGCACCAGCAAAACCGCTCTTGATTTGGACATGCCAACAGCGAGTGCTGCGACGCGGCTGCATCTGACTTCTGTCCCACTGCAGCCGCTGCCTCTACCAACAAAATAGCGCACCTGCTGCCGCACGCGGAAGGACTCGTAGATGCCCAGCTCCGCCATGTCCCCAGCTTCGCCCCGCACGACGTCTACTCCCATGCGGCTCTCTGCGTCTGCCCCGTGGGCAGCCTGTACGGGACAGGGCCATTGCATGTTAGTACTGGTGAGGCCGACAGAAGCTCAAGGACGGACAGGAAAGTAGTTCAGCGCGTTCCCTTGGAACCCCGTCAGCCACACCAGACACATATGCCCCAGCTCCCCCTGAAGACAGAGACTCAAGTAGCAAACAAAATTCAGCCGTTTTCTGATTCCCTTCATCAAGGCCGACTCAAAATGGAAATGAGGGTCTCGCAGGCTGCAAGGACAACTGCAGCAGCACCGCGATGCGGGCTATGGTTGATTGCCCCAAACGCAGCCGAATCCAGCTCTATGCAGCACAAGGCTCAAAATCGACGTTTCCGCTGAGTGTCGTCGGCCCATTCGTTCTTTTTGCTCCGTGGAATACGTGAAGATTGCCCCCTCCCCATCCACATCCACGATGACGATATTCATGGAACCCTTCATGGGTCAGCACCTCCGGAACCCAAATCTCAACTTGATGTTGTCCTATAACTGCTCGTTTCCAGTAGCTCACCTTGAGGTTCGCCACAATCTCCGCGCTGTCCAATCCAGCGTTGTCGCAAATGGTTGCCGGAAGAGTGCGCAAAGCCCGAGCGAAGGCCTCCATCGCCATCGCCTTCTTGCCTGCAAACCGCAAGAGAACGGCCGACGGGCACATTGTAAGGGCCGCCCAATACTGCCGCGCACATGGCCCCTGACACGTCATTACAGTTATGGCATCTCTCGGGGCTAGGAACGCACCATTCTAGAACCTCTCCTAGCGGCTGATGCTCTGGCGCATATAGCTGTCCCATCGAAGTTGCTACTTCCCAAGAAGCCTCACTGTCTGACACTGCCGGTCTACACCCATCGACTGCGGGAACCGGGCCGGCTCCATCCCCGCAAGCTCACCCACCTGGTGTCCGGCTCGCCAGCTCCTCGACGGCCTTCGCCATCCGGATCTCGGGCCAGCCGCCGCCGTACACCACGCGCGCATCCGCCACCGTTTCCTACGAATGCATGAGACACGAAATGCTGACATGAGTTCGCGGCCCACACACACGCCAGCAAATCTGTGAGAGCGTGGTAGCACAATCGCGTGGTAGCACAATCGTCCCGCCTGATTTGCACCCTTGGCACTCCCGGCCACCAAACCTCACCAACCTTCAGGACGCACAGCGCATCATGCAGGGAGCGCTCCGCCTCGTCCAGGATGTGGCTGGAGGCGCCGCGGAGGACAATGGTGCACGCCTCGCCCAGAGCCACGCCTGGCGGCAGGGGTAGGGCCGCGAACGCTTAGTGTACAAGAGCGCTCGTGCGCAGTGCAATCTAGCTTGCTTAGGCGCCCCCGCCAGAGTGATCTTACCCGGCGGACAAAGCAAAATAGCTTGCTGGAGCACGGAGATGGATCGACCTGGTGTGGGTGCTCCAGCAAGCTATTTTGCTGGAGCACCCACACCAGGTCGATCCATCCCCGTTGGCAGCCCAATTCAGCTTGCTGCGAAGCCCGCGCCAGGCCAGGCAAACCGCCTCGACAAGTCTGGCGGGTGGCCGTCACTCGAAGCCTGGTGAGGTGCCCTGCCCAACCTCGTTTCGACTACGGGTCATTCGATTATGCGAAGTTGGTCAAAGGCAAGGGCTGAAAGCCTTGGCAATGTTTTTCTTATCGATTCAGTTGACGCGCCCAACGGCAACCCACCCTGAGGGGACCAGACAACCCGTCGCAAACGCCACCGCAGCTTCAAATACCGCTTTGCATTGCGATAGGTTGACCTATGTGAGTTCCGTCCAGTGCGCGCACCCCTAGCTCCAGGCAACTGGAATGGCAAAACCGTACCCCGTCACAACAGCTTTGCTTTATTTGTTGCGAATGCCCTCATCGACAATCCATTTTCCGACGTGGGAAGTACCTGACTGCCTGTTGCCTGGGACCATGCGAGCTAATGCGCGGCTTGCCGTACGGGCGCTTGCTTCGCTTCTCCCCCGATGCTGCTGGGTCAACTCGCGAGTCGCAACTCAGAAGCAATGCTTATATACATGCCGACGGACGTGGTGGTGACTGGTGAGGGGTCATTAGTGCTGGCTCCCTGGTGCAGTGTTATGTACAGACAGGACTAGCTTGAGGGAAACGTGCGCATCCAAATGAGTATGCCGACTTCAGTAACTGGACCCTGGCGATTGTACTTCGAAGGGCCCCATGGGACCAAACCCATTACCCACGGGAAACGGAGGGATGACGGTCTGCAGATGGCGGGCTCGTGAGCTTGGGCCGTGAGGCCCTATGCGCTCGTCCCATATGAGCAGCCCCATTGTGAAGGACGCATCCCAGCCGGACATCTAAAATGCAGCGAAGGCACGATGGCCCCGGCCAGGAAAGCATAGCGCAAGTCACGAGGCCCCACGAGGCAACCAGCGGGGCGAACAGAGCAGCCGACTCTTGACTCCCTGCCCATGCCGGACGTCTAATCAAGCTGTCCGGATGCTTAATCCTTTTGCACCAGAAATTGCCTGTATTCTACGCTTAAGACAGGTAGAGAAGGTGCCCGCCTCGAAGGGAACGGCGCGCAACCGCCAGCTCCCGCAGTGCACCTCACCTGAAAAGTGGATCAGCCGGTCCTCGCCGATCATGATCTCCTCGATCAGCTTGCAGCTGCCCAGCTTGACGGTCTCCGGGTTCTCGAAGGTGGACACGATCTCCCCGCCCAGGACCAGCGCCAGGCGCTCAATGCCGTCGAAGTCGGCGTGCTCGATGGCCATCACCCCTTCAGCGATGTAGGGCCGGACGGCGGCAGGCTGAAGATGGGAACCAAGCGCGATGGTGATCTACACCGCTTTCAGTTATGCCAAGCCCCTGGTCATCACTACCTCTTGATTATCAAGATAGGCCTTTGGAGTGCGGGGCCATAAATAAGCACCTTCGTGTGCAAATCATTGCCCGTCCTGCATGCTGGGCGCTTCGCCCTCCTCACCTGCGTCGGCAAACATCTCCTCGGGGAGATTGTAGATGAGCTGGCGGTTGATGAAGCAGTTGATGCCGTGATCAATGATCTTCCGGACCTTCTCCCGCATCTTCTCCTTCTCCGCAGCCTCGATGTCTGCCACCTGCAGACATGACGCCGAACCATTCAAAAATGCATAGCTACTTGAATGTCATCCATTTCCAAACTTAGCCCCTGGAGCCCGTAATGTTTTATTATCGTTATCGTAGTATGAGTACATTAAATGCATGAATCCGTTTCCGTGTGTCAACGCCGTTAGGCCATGCTGGGGGGGAGGGGCTGCCGCCCCCCTCCCCCAGACCCCCTTCCCCCCGCGGGTGGGGGGCGGGGGGCTGTTGCCCCCCATCCCCCCACACCCCCCTTCATTCCCCCGGGCCGTCCGTGTAGCAGTGTCGCAACGTTCATGACGTAAATCAAGGAGCAGCCGCGGGGCCGGTAGTGCTTAGTGCCTGCTGTGGATGGCTCTGCTATTGCCACTTCGGAAACATCATTGATGCATTAGCAGGGCGGTTGTCAATTCGCGGACACTTGCCGAACTATCATTGCAGATTAGGAGTATCGTCTCAGATGTCGACCATTATTATCAACGTCAGTAAGATAACTCTCGTCAAATATTGTGTGGGTGTTTCAAAACCGACGGGATCATTTTGTCTCCCATATCGACTGTTAATGATATCACTCAATTCAAATACTGTGCCGGTGTTACACAGTGATCGGAACAGCAAAACAGACGGGATCATTCCTATCGTACGCATGCGGCCGGCAATCGGAGATCCGCAAATTTTAACATCAACCCATTTGAATTTCACATCATTTACGCTTCCTCATGCCAGTTGTAATTGCGGGGATGCGTCAAATCGTTATACGCAATGCCGTACAGTAATGATGTCCTATAATGATTTCCCCATCATCGGTTCCCCTTGTAATCCTTGCATTCTATATTCGGCGCGATTAGTGCCGGTCTATCGGCTCGGTGGCAGGCGTCCTGAGGACGCTCTCTTGTTTGTCTGGTTTCGTTCTTCGTGCGTCTAGACCTCTTGCGGGCCCTGTGCTTCTGGGGCTCTCTTTTCTACTTTTTCCCACTTTGCGTGATGTGCGGGCTTGGTGCTGGTGGGCCGTGGAGGCTTGGCTTTCGGCACCCATCCGTGGGTGCCCCTGGGGTAGGATGAACAGTCCGTCTAGCATGTACGGCTAGCAACCGATGTGACCCTCGGTTCCCCTTGTAATCCTTGCATTCTAAACATGCCACAACAGCTCGGCACAAATCGGCATGCGTCCTCAAGAAGGGGTACAACGTCAGCAGCAACAAGTATCACCAAGTGGGTCGATCTAGGAGGAACTACGGAACGCGCGCCGCAAGCAACCAAAGCCCCTCAACCATTCGGTTGTTCCTTTCGCCATGTTTCGCCATGTACCTCTCCACTGCGCAGTTCTCAACGACCCCAATACCTATCTCGCCGCGGTGCTTGCGTGACCTGCGAACTCGCCCGTCTGTCTGCCTTGCCTACCTTGGCCATGCTGTCCACCCGCACTCTCGCGCCGTAAATCTTAATCTTGTCCGTGTCCATGGGCGTGTTGGCCACGAGGATACGGGCGTCCTCGATGCGCTTGGGCTGCCCCACCCCGATCTTCTTGTCCAGGATAAAGCCCTCATCCAGGAACGACTCCTGCAGCGTGCCGCCCGTCTTCTTGATGACGTGGATCGCCTCCAGGCTGCCGTTGCCCTGAAGGGCAGCACGGAGGGTGGGTGCAAGCTGAGTGGCAAAGATTTCGTGAACAAAGGCATTATATGTGGGCCCGGGACTGGTTGCGGTAGGAGCTGGGGCGTCCGCGGGATGGCGCGGGCGGGTGGGGAGGGAGAGGGGCGCGGCCCTTGCAGGCCCCTCCCCACCCTGTCAACAGCCTCGGCCTGCCGCTGCGCCTGCATTGCATCCTCGGAACTGGTTTCCTTTAGGTCTGCAGACGTGACACGGATGCCATTCTGCTCTAATGGTGGGGCAACAGGGCTTCAGGTAAAGGGCCCTGCATGAGCCCACCTACTCCTCGGAATGTCCCTCCTCTTTTTATATGACAACAAGAGACCCGCAATCCGTTCCGAACAGGTCCCATTCCCATGCAACCTCGACGTGGCACACCGTGTCAAATCCACATGATGTGCCACAAACTCGAGAGCTCTAATTAGGTCGACTGGCATTATATAAGATCTGACAAGCGTGATTACGCGGACCTTGCATGGTAGGTTACAGCGGTTGGAATGCCGCTACGGCACGCATAGAGTGCGGTATGCGCACCTTCAATCGGAGGATGGCGTCCACCGCCAAGTTGGCAAAGTGCTCCTTGTCCTGAGCGCGTACAATGGGAGGGCGGCATCCCGCATACGGTATCAGGGGCTTCATATGACCGGACACGAGTGCGGCTCGCCACGCCCTATGGTTGTCCACACGGTGGCATCGCAGAGTCACCGGAACAGTAGCCCACCCCTTCTAAACTGAAGGGCGAAAGCTTCCTTACTTAAAGACGGCCGTCCATCCCACGCCCTTACAACCCGCTACAACTGAGCCCTTGACCCCCCAATGACCCACCACCGTGAGGATCTTCGAGCTGAGAGTGGTTTTTGCGATGTTGAGCAAGTCCTTGCGGAAGAGCGCCGGATCGGACTGGTGGTTGAACGCAATCGACTCGAGCACCGACCGAGCGCAGTCACATGCCTCCCGATACCCTGCGCGCATTTATATCGCCCGCAGGTCGTACGGGCCTATGTTAGTCAGCCAAGCCGTGCATGCACTGACATCGTCGCGAGCGTTTGGTTCGTCCCAGCAGACAAGTACGAGACATTCGTTGCTTAATTTGGACGGCTGCCGGCCCACAAAGGCCGTGCTGCATGCACAGTTTCCACAAGTTGGATTCACCACCTGTTTGCGCTTTCCATCAAACCACGTCAGAAGCTCTGCTAGCGTATCAAGATTGAAATAATCAAGTGGCAGCTGACGACCGGGATTAATAATACAACCGCCCGAAATGCAGGACCACGCCAGCCCAAGTATGCGGCTTATTAACCAGGGCGCTCTCCCGGCCAATCGCACAAGGGCATACCTGCTCTCTTATACCTCTGTCGACCTAACGCATTGCATTAGCTGTTATAAAGATGTCGACCGACAATCGCCGCTGCATCCGTAACTGTCGTGTAACGTTCTCTTCAACCGTTTGCTACCCCCGCACGCCGACCAGCAGCGCGAGTGCTTCAGGTTCAAGCATCACCCCTTCCATGGTGGCCTCCTCCGTGCATGCCATGCCATGCTGCTTCCTCGGTTATCTGATACCCCTTCACTAGTCCCAAGCATGGTGCGACCTCCAATTCCTGAGGCTCTTAGCCCGGCAAACGTGGGGGTGCTCTCGGGTCCCCACGCCCTGCACAGTCAACCCCACCCTATTCTGGAAGACCCCGTGTCCTGAAAACCCACCCGCGATGATGGTCATGGGGTGCACCTTCTGGTTCACCAGAAGTTCAGCCTCCCGCAGCAGCTCGCCCGCAAACACCACCACGCTGGTCGTGCCGTCACCCACCTCGTCGTCCTGCACCTTGCTGATATCTGCGACAGGCGGTCAGTCGGCGCCGGTAAGCGCAACGAGGCACCCACTGAGCACAAGTTCTACGACGGCACAGAATTGTTACCGTACGCGATCATCTAGCTGCCCGCTTGTGGCAATCAGGGTGCGCCTTCAGATTCGCAACAGTCGGAGTTGCCGCCCCACCATGGGATGCGGCTTCCCACATGGATACCGCCCCAGTCGGAGCGGGGAATGAGATGGAGACGGAGAACAAGCTGGCGGGTCGGCCGACCGGAAGGTGGCCATCTGTGCGGCCCTTCCGAAGCGACGACCTCGGAATGCGGAAGCGAGTGAATGGGCAGTGTCGTTCGCGTTTACCTGTGGTCCCAGATTGGACCAGTACGACACGGTTTCCTAGACAGTGTATTAACTAAGCAGCACTGCATGGCACGTTGCAAGGAGGAGTGAATGCTCCTTGTCTCCTTGCCGTCCACGGGCCTCAATCTGTACGTGATTACCTCCCACAACAGACGAGTATTCGCGCGTACCCGCATTCACACATCCTCACGTATTTCACTTTTCTGGTTTATGCCAATTCACTGCAACACAGCGCCACCTTATTCCGCGCCAGATGGCCACCCCGCACCTGGGCGTGCAGCTGCACGGGTTACGTAACCCTCTCCCGCCCTGCCCCACCCCCACTCCGAACAGCGCCAAAGACGCATGTCGATATGTACAGATCGGAACACGCCAAGACCCCGTCACGTCGTGAAGGCTTACCGACGAGCACTTTCGCCGCTGGGTTGTCCACATAGATCGACTTCAGAATTGTGGCCCCGTCGTTAGTAATAGTTACCTCCTGTCCCCGCCCCATGCTTTGAAGGATTTTGTCCTGCACGTTATAGTGAGCTGCATGTATCAGGAATTCCGCCAGGCCATGACCCTTACATGCTTGGCGCGGGATCTGACCCACCATGCCCTTCGGCCCTAGTGTCGATTTAACTAAGTCAGCGACAGCCACGGCACCGACGAAGGACGCCTGCAAAAACAATCAAAAGTCAAACCACTGTCGCCCGGCAAAACTTCCCGCTAAATCATACCATGCGCGCATTTTCGCCCCGCTCCTCGGTGGCTCCTTGCTGCAATATCCCTGATTGCTGAGACATCTGCAACGCCCGTGTGAGACGGCATATGTCGTGGGCCGCCAGAGATGCAAGGTAAGTTCGATTATTTGCAAGCCGCCGGCAACTTACTGCCATTGTCGCGACTCGACTAGAGAATTAGATCTGGGAAATTTGAGCAAGGAATACAAGAAACACGAAAATCAAGTATTGGAAAGCAGGTAGTGCAGCTCAATAGTCGTGATTGTGCTCAGTACTCAAGTTGACACTGACAACCCCAATATTGTGAAATGATATTGGGAAGTATCGACATAACACCTTTATGACGGCAGTCCTGGCTTCGGAGCCCTTCGTGCACTTGAGTGCACGACACCACTTGCGCGCTGAACTTATTGTACAAACGTCAAGGACAGTTTCACATAGCACATAACTGCAGGACGTTGATAGCAGGAAGCTTGTCGTACGATTCACCACCAACTGCCAGGCTGAACACGCCTTGACCTACAGTGACGAGGTAGCGCCACGCAAGCACGGTTTGGTCCTGAGCAGGTCCGAGAGCAAGTGCTGTGGCCTACTGATTCATGAGCCCTAATAAGTATTGACCACCTCAGCTCTTCAGGGTACGACCTGTGCGACCCTGGTGCGACCATAAAGTTCGTGCCTGGGGTGGCTCGCCCATGTCGGAGCGAAAGCCTTAGCGTTCGAGCTTTCGGGCAAAAGAAGCTAAGTAAGTTGCCCGTCTGTACATGCAGCACTGACAATACTCGTGCCTACAGGCCTCTCTGTGTTCGCGATGCGACTTTTGAACAACGTGTGGGACGGAGTCACCGCCGCAGAGCGGCTTGGGGGGCGATGCCACCTAAAGTTGGGTATGGGCCTGCGTGCCTGCCTGCCTGCCGGCTGCGTCGGCAAGCGTTTCGAAGCTTCGGCCCTCAACCTAGCACCCAGTGGCCCTTCATATGGGCCCTGTGGCCCATTATATTTTATTATTGTATTCATGTCTATTTAGGATAGGGTTTTCACACCGGTTGCTGGTCGTACAGGCTAGACAGACTGTTCTTCCTAGTTCCTACCCCAGGGGCACCCGCGAAGGGGTGCCGAAAGCAAAGCCACCAAGGCCCACCAGCACCAAGCCTGTGGCGTGAAAGAAACATGTCATAGACCCCCAAAATCCCGACGGCGGGAAGAATGAGATGTCCGGCACCGAGAGACAGTGAGCGGAGCACCGGAAATAGGAAGCGCCTGCCAAGTTCCTGGAACACAACACGCAAGTAGCTCCCAACTGAGCACCTGCACAGGAAGCCCGTAAATGCCGTAATGTAGGATACCGGTAACATTGCTATACGGCTGAACGTATAACGATTTGACACATCCAAGCGACCTCACCAAGTCCTAAGCAGTGAATGTAAGGTAGAACTTCAATGTCTGTTGTTTTAGGGCGTAGGCCCTGTCCGTGGCTGCCCGGCTGGCTGGCTGCGAGCTTGCCTGCCCGGCTGTGTGACGACCAATCTTGATGGTTCAATACGCTGTAAGTCAAGATTAATAGCCCTGAATACTCGTAATTATATATAACATTTTAAAAAGTGATTGTGCATGTATCAGTATGAAAGATCCTAGACTGAGTCCATGGTCCGAGGCCGCACGCGCTCCAACGCATCCAGAACTTCTCTTCATTCCATTGTATCGTTGTATTCATATATAAATATTTACATACCGGCGTCTCATCGTTTCGATAACCACGATATTTGCACAGCGAACATTCGATTGTTCCCGCGACCACACCACATACAGTTCTGCTAGCCGGTTCGACCGCCTTGACGCATATTACTATTACATAGAAGACCCAAGGGTTGCAAGGGACAAACTATGAGGGGCAAACTGGTTGTTGGACGCCAAGCTGCAGATGCACACACGATGCCGTCTTCTGCGGGCCGTCCAACAGGTCCAGTCAGGAAGCCCTACCAAAATGGGATGTTCGCTGTGAAGTATAGTGACATCAAGTCATAAGATCGCGACGGGCGACTTTGCGACGGCTTTGTAAACCTGATGATGGCACGCGGCGGGGTTGGGGACTTGGGGTTGGGAAGGCCGGACCGTACGGTTTTCACCAGGGGCGGATCCAAGTCATGGCTGTCGTCCGCTGTCAAGAGCAGCTGAAGAACTGTTGCCCCCATTTGGGTCTCTCGCGCAAGTAGATAGACTACAGGACCCTTAACTTAGTCTCTTCCGACTCGCACGCGTATCCTACACTCCGGAGGCCGTATCCCTTAACTTCGTCTCTTCCACGTAGCCCTCGGACTATGTCTCTTCCGACTCGCACGCCTACCTAACGCTCACAAGTCCCTACGCTCCCTAGGATGCGGGGTGGGAATACCGGTATTGAGTGGACAGGAGCCAACCTGTTCAGCCGGACGGACGTACATTCCGCGCCGCCTCAACGTGACAGACGGCCACTTTGTTCACGGGGCCCACTCCCCGGGGCTCCACCAGCTGACTCGGTTCGATTGCATCTCGAACCTCTCCCGGTGAAAACTGGCCGAAACCACGTTGTCATAGCCTCAGAGGCGTTCTCGCTTAGGCAGCGGGCATCCAGCAGTTAGGCCCAAGTCCCTAGCCCCACCCGTACGAAGTTAACCGGGCCCCGCCCTATTTCCGGCTTCAAGGAAGCGGACGCCCCTTTTTGGGCGGGGCCCCAGCGCGAAGCGCCCAGGGGGGCCCCGCCCTGTAGGATTGCCCATGTCCGTGTGGACTGTGGACTGTGGACTGTGGACTGTGGACTGTGGACTGTGGACTGTGGACTGTGGACTGTGAACTGTGGTGTCCTAACAAAAGTGCAGAATCTCGGCCAACGGAAATACTTCATAAGTAAAAGATTACATTCTTTATTGCATGGTATCTTTATTATAGAAACCCAACGTCGCACGAGTAAAAACCAGTTTGGCAGTCTCCATGGACCGAGGCCGAGGTCAAACCAACGCCTCTCGGCCTATAATTAATGCCAGAAGATTCATCGTTCCTCAAAGTGGATTTCTGACATGACGGCGTGAAATGAATCTTCGTTTCGGCAACCAACTATGTTTGCATTGCGAACATTCTTCCCGCGACCACACCACAGCTCTGCTACCCGGTCCGACCGACTTGACGCACATTTCGATTACAAAGGTTGCAAGGAGCAAACCATGAGGGGCAAACTGCTGGTTGTTGGACGCCAAGCCGCAAATGCACGCATTATGCAGCGGTCTTCTGCGGGCCGCCCAACAAGTCCAGTCGGCAACCTAGGGGATGGACTTCTACATTCCCTGTCCTAATGTTAAAGCAGTCAAGCCTCCTCTACGGCGAATACCTCAGTAGCGAAGCCTGTGCACTCTCGTCGGCAACTGCACGTCGTCGCAACCCTCGCAAACAGTTCCGCTGTCCTTCTATTGGCAAGTCAGCCTGCGTGATGTGTAAATGATACACTCCATGTCTACTGTCAAGTAACTTCAGCCAATGCGCTGGCCGGAAGAGTTGCACAGTGCCGAGACGGCGCGCGATGCTAAACATGGGTCGGATTGCTGAAGCCGCAGGCATTTCAGATATAAAGCTCTGGCTGCCTATCAGCAGGAATGTCGACACTCTCACAGTTGACGCCCTCGCCGCTCGCTTTGGAAAATGCCGTATTTCGGTCGATGCGCACATGCGCTCATGCACCCGACGGGATGACGCGCTTCGCGCGGCGCCGGCAGGCCTTGCTAACGACTCGGCTAGCAGGCATTTCGGGAAAAAGCTCTGGCTGTGTATCAGCAGGAATGTCGACACTCTCACACTACTTCACGCCCTCGCCACCCTAGCACTCAACTTAACCCGTACGGATTTAGTGGGGCCCCGCCCTTTTTCCGGCTTCAAGGAAGCCGACACCAACCCCTTGTTCAAATTGTTCCTCACATACCCCATAAATTGAGATTTAGCAGGCTTTGCTTTGAGTTCACATTAGACTGCTCCGTACGGTTTGGAATCGGCACGCTGTCCGCTACCAGCTACCACGCAAAGCGAGTTACATACCGGCGTTCGCTGCAAACAAACAGCGGCACGACTATGCACTCAAAAACGCGTAGCCTTGGCCGGAATACAGTCCCATAGGCTTTCAGCCCATCACGACGTATGCCCGCCTCACCAGGGCTGTGCTCGATTGGTAGGTCTATAAAAGGCTTGTCACGACACACTGCGTCTCTGGCACATCGGGCAGGGCGCGGAGCTCTACCCGTATCATGCGGCCTGGAATTCTATCTGCAGACTGGTGAAGGTGACTCGAGCTTGTTGGGCAGGCCTGACCGGGCCTTTCTATCCTAGCCGGGCTTAGGGATCCTGCCGTACTTGGATCATGAGCGGCACTCAGCTCCCGCTCAGGCAGTGATCGCCGGAGTGACGGCACTCAGATCCCGTCTTCCGGAGTAGATTCCGCGGCGCTCCCCCATCCTTGACCGACGCGGGGTTTCCTGGTGTAGATCGTACAATCGAGGCTTTCGACACGCTGTGTCAATTACGCAGTGTGTCGTGACAGGCTGAAGACGTCTAAAAGTAGCTTCTATTCCGGGGCGATGTTGAGCTCCAGATGCATGCATGCATGCATGGGGGCACTTCTGCCCCAAGCCACGACGAGCCAAGCAGTGACCCAGCACCGCCAGACCGCCACGCCATCAATCCACTGGCATCATCTTGCCCGCCTAACTAGGACTGTTTTGAAGTACCGTACGATTGATCCGGAGCCCTCCCGAAGAATGCACGGCACGGCGTCGCGGTAACTGCTCACTGTAAGGGTCGTCCTTCGCATCACGTTACGGCAGGCGCAACGATGGGTGGACAGTGGCATCACGGCCCAGTCACAATACCGCAACGTTCAAATTCAGTCCGCCCTGGTTCCCCATTTGCAAGCTTCTGCACCTTTCAATCCCGCCCCCGTGCAGCTTCAGGGGCCAAGCCGAAGCACACAGTAGGTACATTCACTGCGGTACGACATCTTTCCTTGAGCTACCAGCAGGAGCCGTGAGCTGGCCTGGTGCGCGTCCGCATCAATCGGTGCTGAAAGACCTACCGTAGCTGCGTCCGCAATGGACAAGGAGAGACTGACAGTTTCAGCCTCCCACCCCACTGTCGCGACTTCGTTAATGGGTCGTGTTGCATCGTGGCGAGACGCGCACCAGGGCCAAAAAATGCGGCGGGTTAATGACAGCGAGGAGGCATTGCTTGTGAGTCGCCGTGAAAACCCGACCTGACCCGACCCAACCTGGCAATGATCCCTGGGGCCCGATGGCCGCAAGGGAATGTGCCGCGTGCGGTGGTGGCCCGGAAAGTGGTGCGGGTGCCGGATGTGCTGTACGCACTTCTCTCGACTGCTACATAACATGCGATGTGATCAGAATGCAACTACAGACAAGATGGACCTCCACATACCGTATTTGCACCCCGCACGACCATTCACTCCATCCTACCTGATTCACGGGTCTCAATCACACCACCCCGAAGCGCTCTGTGCCCACCAGCAGACGGCCGTCGCCGCTAACTCCAGCCAACAAGGTGTCCTCTCGTATCCAAGTCGCTGTTGCCACATGTACACGAGGCTCCCGGAGTCCCCCCAGTGCAGTGTGCAACCACTTCCAACCCTCTAGGCAAAAAGCAACCATTTCTTCTTCCGCTCAACGTCAATATTTTAGTAGTACACAGCCCAACCGTCGAGGACCGGAACTTAGGGGCAGCGGCCGCTGGACCAGGCCGCGGCATAAGGCGGCCGCTGCCTTGCTGACTGCCGGTCAAACAACTCAATTGGCTACAGGGAACACGAGCAACAACCGAGCACACTCGCCGTATGTTGGTCTCACACCTCGTCGTTGCCTGCTAAAAGCACCACGTCGGGTCCGGTCGGGTCGAGTCCTGTGCGGGTCGCTGGTAAATACGAGGAACAGTATCCGCTCACACATGCAAAACCTTTGCACACGGTCACCTGCGCCACTCACCCCTGCGCTTGACACGTCGAGAGGCGCTGCGCGCACCCCGCCCAGGAAAATTTTCTTGCACAAGCCAAAGCAAGGAGGCTCGCGCAACACTCCCACCCCACCGCACCTCGCCCCCTTTGCAAACGTTCACTTAGCCAGCCCGATCAATCGGGCCCGAGCTTCCCACAACCGGGCCCAGGGCCGGCACATCCCGCCTTCAGTCAGGCGGCATGCCGATTAGCACCCGCCCCATCGCCCAGCCCTGGGCGCCACAGCAACATGAGCACCGCCGCCGCTCGTGTCCGCACCGACAGGAACCCATAGGAACGCAGTCGACATGCATGGTCCTTCAGCAGCCCAGCGCCCCCGTGCGGCTGCACAAGTGCGCGCCCCGCCTCGCCCCGCCTCGCCTCGCCAGGGCTCGCCCGCCGCCGCGCCGCGGCACAGGGCCTTGCGCCGATGCATTACTGTCCGCCGCCGCTGAGCCGAGCGCGCCAGTCTGCTAGCACGTGGCCACTGCCGTTCCCGCTCGCGGGTGAGCTCACACGCGAGGGCGCGTCTGCCCCGCGGTCTTGCGAGGACCTGGCAGCGAAAGCGAAACCGAGGAGGAGCGTAACTTAGCGGACACGCACATAAGCAAGGTGACATCTCTTAATGGCCCCAAAGGGATCGTATGTTGACGCTGGCAGAGACCTGGGGTGCCAACCTCATGCTGCAGCCGGGGGGCCTCCCACCAGCCCCCGAGCCCCGGCAGAACATAGGTCCTTGCTGGCTGTGCGGGTGAGCAGCACAGCAAGCACGAACCCTGCACGAACAGCTCGAGTGACCTTCAGGCAACCAGAACCATGACCGTGCACGAGCAGGGAGCGCCCCTCGTAAGGCGACCCTGCAGACACCCCTCCAGTGATTGGGGTCGTGGACCCACCCCGCCTCCGCCCTCACCTCGCCGCCACCGGCTCCCCTTGCGTGTCGAATGAGCTTCCGCTCAGCCGGAATCCAAACCGCTCAAAAGTCGCACCGTTTGTATTGCTGCTGCTGCTGCCCGCGTACACCTGCGCATGGGGTGGTAGGTGTGATGAGTTCGGTGAGAGCGCAAACAATCCAGATTAACACATTCACGACAGGAGCACCGCAGACCCGTGCCACAACAGTCCTTTCCCGTACAGCCCTCACCGTCTCGGCTTCCTTGCCGCCCGTGCCGCGGCCCCAGCCCCAGGGGCTGCCGCTGCCGTTGCTGGACGAGGCGCCTTTCCCGTTGCCGTTGACAGCCGCCGGCAGCTCCTCAAAGTCCTCCACCGCCTCCTCGCCGTACAGCTCCTCCTCGCCCTCCTCGATTTCTGGTGGGCAGAGACAGGAGATGCAAATGGCCGATTAGAGAGAGGTGTGTGTGCGGACTGACGTGGGACGTCCGTACGCGGACCTACGGGAGCGGATTCATGCAATCTTGCAATGCAAATATGCAATGCAAGGACAGCTGCGCGAAACGACAGCGGCAAACGCGCAGTGCGGCTCAACAACAACATCTGACAGCCCGGTGACTCTCTCACCCTGCTGCAGCAACTTGATTGCCTCCTCCAGTGTACTCTTCATGGCAATCTGGCTCTGCGCCACCTGCGCCCGCAGCGACAGGTTCTCACTCTCCATCTCAGCCACCCGGGACTCCAGCTCGTCGCGGGCCTTGAGGCTCACGCTCAGCTCCATCTTGAGACGAGCAATCTGGGATGGGTGGCGGTTACGGATGGCGATTAGATTAGCTCTTACGTCGTTCAATTCCATTTGCGATCAGCGTGTCTTTTGGGGGAGGTTGATGGTCCGAGTTGGGGCGTTGTTGGGTGAGGAGCAATGGACGAGGATGCCCAATGGATGGCTCGAGTCAGTACAAGGAGGCGGTCCGCGCAGTCACCAGTTGCAATGCCATACAATGCCGCACGACTGCGTGGCTCTCAACGCTCCACCCCCGGCACAAATAGCTGGGCACAACCAAGGCCGGCCGCCGTGCACAAGTCCGCCCCTAAACACGAGAAACGCGTTGGGCGAAGCAGTTTGGCGACCTCGCACACGGCGCGTGATTCCCCAACGCGGCTGGCGTGCGGTACGGCTCCATCGCGACCGCCCCCCATTTCCCCCCACTGGGACATTTCGGCGGCCCGTGCCCTTTTCTTTCTCGCGAACCGCCCACCTGCGCCTTTGAGGCCTGCAGCTCCTCCGACTTCCGCGACAGCTCGTGCTGCGCGTTGCGGGCCAGCGCCCGGTACTGCCGCATCTCGCTGAGCGGGCAGCGGCAAGGGCGGGCCAACGAGCGGGGCGACAAGGGCCGGGAAGGACGCAAATACGGACCAAGTCAGCAGAGGCATGCGCCTCAGTTCTTGCTGATGTGGAGGGGCCGCGGGCTAAAAAGACATGACCTCGGGAAGGCGGCTCCCGTCCGATCGAGGAAATCCATCATTCCACGTCTCTCGTGCGGTGCAGTGCCGGGTCTCTCGGCGCTCAGCTGCACCCGATCGAACGGGGCCGCAACACCAACCGGGCCCCTTCCCACTACGGTAGGCCTGACATCGCCCAGCAGTCACGCAATCACACACACGGGACCGGCAGCAAGCACTCACGCGGCCCAGGCCTGCAGCTTGGTTTCCCTCGTCGTGGAGACGCCATTCACGAGGACCGCGGCTTGTCCGGGATTGTTGCCCCTGCGTCGAGGGCGAGAAGGGCAGCGCAGGACAGGGCCAACAGCCAGTCGTGTACCGTATGACCACGGATGCAGCGCTGCAGCCCGGCGGCATTCCAGACTGGCGGCCCCCCATCCGGCCGCGTGAGCGATAGGGCGGGTGGGGCCCCCGGGCCGAGGCAGCCCCGGATGTCGAGTGCCGCCGTACGCGGAAGGCGCTGGTCACGCCGTCCGGGACGCCGAGTACATGCGGCCAGACCTTTCGCCGTCCATAAGGCTTCGGAGGAACACCTCTGAAGGACACCCAGTTACGTGCCGTCTCCCCATCTGTAAGGCACAACCGCGGAGGCGGCTGCGACCCCCCGACCCCTCGACCCAGACCCAGCCCGCCTGCTGCAAAGTTTGCCCTTCCAACTGGCATAACGCATGGCCAAGCGGCGGCGGCCCCCACCTCCTCCTCCCTCGCCATCACTCCCCCGCATCCTACCGCCATCCTCCTCCTCCGCCCTCCCGCTTGCTCACCAGTTGTCCTGCACCTCGACCCCCTGCTCGTCCTGGTCGCCCAGGGCCAGTACGCTGTTGCCGCCGCCCTGCCAGGCCAGGGTGACGCGGCTGTCGTGATCCACCAACACGTACCTGAACACATGCAACCCCGGGTAGGTAGCGGGGGGGGGCCACGAGGTCGGTCAGCGCGAGTAACGTGACGATCGGGCGGGCGGGTACGTCAACAGGGGGCGGAGGAGGAAGCGTGTGGCGGGCGAATGATAAGGTATTTAAAGGATACCACAGCATGGAGACGGAGACGGGAATGGAGATGATTCCTGAGCATGTGTGGTGGGGAGAGCGTGTGTATAAGCAGCCTAAAGCCGGAACTGAGTGGTATCAAGGCTGGGCGAAACAAGGCGGGATTGAGGGGGGGGCAATCGGGCTCTCTGATGGTCCTGGTGGGGGTTATAAAGAAACATCCACAGCGGAGAAGGAGACGGGGGAGGTGGTGGTGGCAGTGGCACCATGTACGTGGGGTGCAACCACCCCCGGATTAGGGCTGGACGTTCCGGTGGTGGGCGCTGGCCAACCAGCCAGTGGGCCGATACGAACCGATACTACCCAAAACTACCCAAGCAACAAGGCAAGCTGCTGCTTGCAGGCTGGAGCCGCGAGCCCCTCTGGCTGCCTGGGGCTTCTATCGGTAGTTGCTGGGACAGTGCTGCTAACCGCCGTCTGCCGACTCTGGCCAGGGAACCAAGATGCGGCCTGATCCCCGTACTGTACCTCACCGCAAGCCGCTATAAAGTTAGGACTACGCTACGGCCAGGGGGCCCCTCAAACGTTTCCCGCCCAGCCGTACTTGTATTCGTACACGGCGCCCGCGGGCAGCTCCACGGTCGCGACCCAGCGATCCCCCTCCGTCCACTGCAGCACGAGCGCTTGGTTGACGTCCCAGGAGCCCAGCTTGGGGTGCGAGCCAATTATTTTCACGGATTGGCCGTAGCTCGTCCGATACTTGAGGCAAAACTTGACCTACGCAGCCATCAATCAGTCAAACGATACGTTCAAACATTGACCAGGATGTGCGAGGTTTGTCCAAGTGTGCAGAGAGGGCCCCAGGGCCCCCCGTGGAAATGCGTGTGTAGGGATTTTTTTGGTAGTGGGAGAAGCTAGGCGCGCGCCTGCGTGCGGCAGCGGGTCGTCCCCGCGGGATTACCCAACAGAAAACGCTGACGATGCATGAGCCCTATATTTCATGCGCACGCACGATGTGAGCGCACTCCGGAACATGCCAGGAATGCCGAGGAGCCTCGTTTGCCGTCAGTCGCCAACCGGCGGTGTAGACAAATTAGGGTTTTCCAGGGCGCGAAAGTGGAATGTTTCGACAGGACATTGTTCACACAGTCGCAGTGTCGTGATGTGCTGGTCGCTCAGCGCTCAGATGTGCAAAGCACTGCACCTGCTCAATACCTTGCGTGGCAAATTGCAGGCGCAGGCGCATCCTAAAAGTGGAGATCGCTGCAAAGGACACTCACCTGAACAACAGCAGACTCGTCTACTCCATCCACAACTAGCTTACGAAGGGCGCTGCTCTTGCCATCGTTCAAGATGGCCGTCATGGCACTTGAGCTAGACACAATGCTGCTGCCAGGCCTGAAAGCAGCTACGGACGCAACTCCCCGCGTGCATACACGCTCATTTAGGTCAAATCCCACGAAAGCTGCGGAGAAAGGGAGTCGGTCCCTGACCGTTAGTTTCACACGCGGGTGCACGCTGCAGACAATTTTGACACAAGTTACCTGGAATACGCCGCCCAGCACCGCTGAGATGCGCCACTGGTATACTCTGGGTCGCCGCGCAGGAATTGCAGTTTGGCCCCGCCGGAGCCCGACTTCGAAAAACATGCATGGCTGATGCTGCTGCCAGACGTATCAGAAACGCGCACTATCTCCTTTCGGCTTTTTGGGAGAAAGTTGGGCTTGCACTCTGCCTACAACCTACAATAATCGTTCTATGCGCCCTTCTCGTCCTATCAGCGATATCAAAAACTTCACCTTAGGGTTTCACAGAATCACTTCCTGCCCTCAGCGGTCAGAATGGAGCGTGTGAGGTTTTCGTCCACTTCGTAGTACGCCGTACAGGTGTTTCTCGGGTACTCGGGACACGGCTGAATGCACCATCCCCATCTTGTCGACATGGATCATGATACCGATTTTATGGATGAACAAATAGCCATTGATGACCACGACCTGCGAAGGCACAGTCTAACGTGGTCGGTAGCGTCGCCTCGTCAAATACGTCATTGTTTTCTCCCTTTCAGCGACCTATTCATAAACAAATCTGTCTAGTAGATTGTTTACAGCGTCGTTACGATGTTTATAAAGTGCACCTTGTCAGGTAGTACCGTTACTTCGGGCGCACCTCTTTCAGTATCATTGAGCTTTTGGCCTATCTAGCACCCCTTCGCATCAAGTGATTTGCACTCGAGAACGAGAAAGGGCTGGAAGTGGTCCCGGGTTTGCGATGTGAACTTAAAAACTGTTGCGGTTCCAGTAGGCGTAGCTCCTAAACGCGATCCGTTGCCGTCGGTGGTGTTTTGGTCACACGCTGTGCGCGTTGCGGCCGTTCTCTCGGTGTGGCTACGAGGACAAATGCAACCCGAATACCCGATGCAACAGTGGTAAAAGGTTTCCGAGTGCCGGCTGCCTTGTGCGCCGAGATGCCGTTCAACTGAGACGATCCGGACCCGAGCAGCACTACCCTGAAACACAGAAAGCCGTGGATGGCCGCGCCGGCTCTGCGCCCCTTCAGGTTTTGATGTAAGTCTGGTGGAGCGCATGCTAGTCCATGTCAAACATCACTATTAAGTGCCTTGCCTAAACAGCCGTGCTTTACAGTTAAGGTACTGCCCCAGCGACGGCATGTTGCCCGGCATGTCGATCCCGCATCACATGCATGTGCCTGTTAAGCCTGTTACACTCGCTCTAGCAAAGCCGGCCAGGCAGCATCGGTAGTTCGGGAAGCCTCCACTGAACTCGCGAAACGTTGCTTTTCTCCGTCCACTGATACTTCACGCCAGTACTCAAACCGCAGCACGTTATTAATTGTCACCCAGTCGGACAGGTCGGACGAGTACCGCTACAACTTGGCACAACCCAGGTGCCAAGCACGGCCCTCCTGATGGTCCGAAAGGCTACCGCCAGTTCGTAACGATTCGAGCCAATCAATCCCGCTGCGCCGGTATGGCCGCTGCCGCCCCCTCCAGGACTTCCAGGGAGTCTCCTGATTCTACTTTTAGATGCCTTTTCAACCCTCACACCTCATGTGCGATGTATCTGCCACGACTGCCAGTTGACCTCACGGTCAAAACATCCCTGCAAGGTTGCGCCGGTATGGCAGCCGCACACAACCCGGGGAGGGGGGAAGAGGGCCGTACACACAAAGAGTAGACCGGAAGCCCCGCCCCCGCCCCAGGCGTCCCCTAATTCCAAACAGCGATATCTCATGGCTGCCAGCTTAGCCCCTGGCGCCCGTAATGTAGGTCGGTGTGATCGGTAGATGTCGTCGTTGGGGAGTTGGTGCTGGGGTGGCAAGATTGATGCGAGAATGGAGTTGGATCAATGCATTACTGAATACGATGCGTCGTATGCATAATAGTTTTCCAGGCGTTGGGCCCGGCTGGGGGTAGGGGGGCTGCTGCCCCCCCTCCCCCAGACCCCCTCCCCCCCGCTGGTGGGGGGCGGGGGGCTGCCGCCCCCCATCCCCCCAACACCCCCCTTCCCCCCGCGCACTCTGAATTGCAGTGTCCGTGCTAACCGTGAAATTACAAAGGACGGCGACCTCGGTCTCAAAACGTTCATGTTTCAAACATGCAAACAAAATGTTTTCATTTGCGGCTTGGCGTCCAACAACCACTTTGCCACTCATAGTTTGTCCCTTGCCATTTTTGTCATTTTATGTTATAGTTTTATGCGTCAAGGCCGTCGGACCGGCTAGCAGAACTGTGGTGTGGTCGCGGGAACATGTTCGCTACAGTATGTACGGAATGCAATTATTTGGATGTCGGAAAGATGACGCGCCGCCATGTAATTATTTATAAGTGACGACAACGGAACAATATGGAATGAACAGAAGTTCCGGATGCGTTGGAGCGAGTGCAGCCTCGGACCTGCTCGGACCACGGACTCAGTCGCACATCTTTCATACTGATACGCGCACTATTGCTTTTCAGATTCTAATATAGTCTTACGAGTATTAAGGGCTATAACTTAGCGTTAATAGCGTATCCAGCCACGAAGGTTGCTCGTCACTCAGCCGGGCAGACAGCCAGCCTTCCATACCGGTACTGATACATGAACAATTGGTTTAAAGCTTCTAATATAGTATTACGAGTATTAAGGACTATTAATTGGCCTTTATAGTGTATCCAGCCATCAAGGTTGGTCGTCACTCCGCCGGGCAGCCAGCCAGCCAGGCAGCCACGAACAGGGCCAACACACCCACGCAACAGAGATTAAGATTCCATATAAGCTTCAGTGCTACTGCCCTCGCCAGGTCGCTTGGATGTGTCAAATTGTTATACGCTCCTGTCCACTCAATACCCCCATTCCGCCTCCTCCCAACCGCTCCTGTCCACTCAATACCCCCACCCCGCCTCCTCCCAACCGCTCCTGTCCACTCAATACCCCCACCCCGCCTCCTCCCAACCGCTCCTGTCCACTCAATACCCCCACCCCGCCTCCTCCCAACCGCTCCTGTCCACTCAATACCCCCACCCCGCCTCCTCCCAACCGCTCCTGTCCACTCAATACCCCCACGCCGCCTCCTCCCAACCGCTCCTGTCCACTCAATACCCCCACCCCGCCTCCTCCCAACCGCTCCTGTCCACTCAATACCCCCACCCCGCCTCCTCCCAACCGCTCCTGTCCACTCAATACCCCCACCCCGCCTCCTCCCAACCGCTCCTGTCCACTCAATACCCCCACCCCGCCTCCAACCGATGTGAACATCGGTTCCCCTTGTAATCCTTGCATTCGAAATACTGTAACCGTCGCATCCCAAATACTGTATCCGCAAAATAATTCATTAAATATGCAGTTGGGCGAGCACCACTCACAATCTAGCTGCCAAGCACGGTGCCCCCTGCTCGTGACGGTGCCAGACGGTGCCATCTGCGCATGAGCCGGAGAAGCTGGTCAAGCGGGTCCGGCAGCTAGCTCAAAATCGACTATTCAATTCCGGCGTCTACAACTAATCAAGTGCCATGAAAGCTACCGTACGAACAATCTAAGACATTAGGGCCCTAAATGACAAACAAAAACATCATCACACTTTCTCCAACTTTCCAGCAAAACGCAGCCGTCAAGTACTCGGTTTGCAAGGCCGATGTATTGAGCAGACACAGCATTACCGGCCCCCAATAAAGTTGGGCAGCCCGGGTTTGCTGAGTGCAAACTCGGGTATAGCCAAGCTTCGTGCCATCGCATGCTCACCACCACCACCACCACCAACCACCCACCCCCACCCCCCACCCACCCACCCCTTCCATCCCGCCCCACCAACAACTCCGCTGCCGCCACCACACCACCACCAGTTCCCTCACCTCCGCCATCCCTCACAAGTCTGTCCGCTCGGCTCCGCTCAGGGAATGATCCAACCCCGTTCCCTGAGGCCACGGACGTACGACTCCAGGAAGGAATCCATGTCTGGGAAGAGGGCCTTGTATCGTACGAGCACCTCGCGGTAGTACAGCAGCCGCGCATGGGGTGCGAGGAAGCTGCACGGGGCGGTAAAACAGATGATGGGGGCGCAGCGCATTGGGTTGGGTTCGGTTGGGTTGGGTTGGGGGCGCACTGGAGAAGGGCGGTGCATTCGAGGTAGGGACAGCAGGTAGGGTTCGTGACTGGATGAGTTCGGAGAAGCCAAAGGAAAGCCAAAGGAAATGCGGACATGAATACCGGTAGGCGGGTGAATGGCCAGGATTACGTACATGGGATGGTGGAGTGCTCAGTGTCTCAATGACACCCGGTCAGGGCTGTATGGTTCGCTTCCCAGAGGCGTGAGGCTACGGTACCCGGGTTGTCTGAAAGCAATTTGGGCAACTGCGGTGAACCCCAAACTCGAAGCGAAGCACAGCCAGCCCCGCGCTTCCCTGGCCATCGGCCGGCGCACACTCACGCCATGCGAACAGCGGTTGAGGTGTGGGGTCCAGGACCCGGTCCGCAGCTGATCTGGCCAATGCGATATCTTTGGACTCAACACGACTCACTCCCCCACCCCAACCCACCGCCCGCCCCGCGGGGCTGACGCAGCAGGGTAGGGGGGAGGTGACTGCCTGCAGGCGGCATGTGAGGCCCCTGAGGGTCTCCCACTGGCTGCGGCTGCGGCTACCATGATCGGGCTCCACGTCACCACCCCTCACACGCGGCATACGACCGCGGCATACGACGCACTTCCTCTCCCCATGGCGACGCCGCAAACGCCGGGTTGCCTCACGGAGCCTACCCGCCACCCGCCACCGGGAGGGAAGCGGCCCCCACCTCTCCGGAGCCAGAGCCAGCCCTCCGCCCTCCGACCGCTACGGCGGCCGTACCGCGTACCCGAGCACGCGCAACGGGCGCCAAATCAGGCCGCTGTTCTACGACGACCCACCGTACGGCAAAGTTGTTCGCCGCGGCCACGATCCGCTGAAGCTTCATGGGCTGCTCCCGATCCAGGCGGCGCAGCTCGTCCAGAGTGTCGTACACGTCGTCCATGCCCAGGGGGGTGCCGTCAGGCGCGGTGGCGTTCCAGAAGGGCACGTAGTGCTGCCAGGGCCTCAACGACCTGGGCGCGAGGGACGGATGGGGGCGTGCACGTGCACGTGGGTGCGGCGGCGGCGGCGGCTGCGGGTGATGTGGGAGCAGGACGTGGATGCAGGAGGTAGGGCTCCGGGTCTTTGCCTAGCTGCCATTCACCGCCGCCACCCTCTCATCTACCAGGCACCAGGCGCCCAACCTCTTTGCGGCTTCCGTCCTCTCCTCCGCCTCGCCCCGCCGTGCCTCAATCCTGCTCGCATTTCGGCCCCCCTCGCCCCCTCGCTCGCAGGCAATTACCGCCACCCACCTGCCCACCCATTCGCGCATGCGTTGGACCGAGGTTGCTGAACCAACCCTGAGCCGCCCCCCCCCCCTCTTTCCCCCAGGCGCCGACCCACCCACCCAGCCACCGCCCCGCCCGTTCACCAGCCCCAGCCTCACCTGTAGAAGTACTCGAGGAAGGGCGAGCGCTGCGAGATGACCAGCGAGTTGGTGTGGAAGAGCTGCAGATGTGGGGCGGGGCGGGGGGGGGGATGTTGGACAGCAGCGGCCATGTAGAGGGAGGGACAAAGGGAAGAAAGGGAGGAAAGGGAGCAATGAAGATCAGTCCGCATTTGGCAGCTGGATTGTAGCGTCGCCCCCTCCGTACTTGACAACCATACGAACCAACAAGCAGGCGACCACGCAGGGTGGCCGAATCGCGGCAATGGCCAATGGGAAGGCCCCCGGTTATTGCTCGGCCAGCGGTCGGGCGTCTTAAGATCGGCCATCCGTGACTTGGCCCCCAACCATAACCGCCACGCCACCACTTGCGTCCCGCTATGGTACTCCAGGGCAACCCATCCCGCGCTCAACCCGCCGCGCACTCCTCCGCCTATTTATAAACGCCCAACTTACACGCCGCCCCCACCCCACCCCACCTCACCTGGCCCAGCCTCGAGCTCGCCGTTATTCCCTCCAGGTTCAGCAACCACTTGTAGTGCGCATGGGACGAAAACGATACTCGATCCAGTACGGGCAAGTCCTCAGTGATAGACTTTGGAACGCCGTACGAGTACGTAAGCACGGCAGTCGGGACCACGGAGGGCATGGGACGGGGGGCGCCGGCCGGAGCGACACAGGGGGGTTGAGGGATGAGGGGTGAGGGAGGAAAGATGAGAGTACCGACGAGGCCCCTATTCTCGGGGAGTGGGGAGCACATTGCTGCTGCTTGCCCTCCTGCTGTGCCATGCTGTATGCAAGTCAGGTACGTGTGGGGCCCGCCTGCCCGCCTGCGTGTTGTGTCGTGTTGTGTCGTGTGTGTTCTCAGCGCATGTGGCTGTGTGGCTGTGAGGCACCGCCATTCTGTGCGGCAGGCTGCGGGGGCCGCCGCTACCGGTCCTGGTGCGCCCGTCCAGCACTGATGCCGCTGCGGTAGGGGTGTGGCCTCTCACCACCACCACCGCCATCAGTGACATCACTGTCGGGAGCGCGCGCACGACGGCTTAGCTGGCAGGCAGGCAGACAGGCAGACAGGAGCACAACTCCTGACCTGTTGAGCCACAGACCACCACAACTCGCGACAAGGTTAGCTCAGGTGAGGTCAGATCCGCCCCAGCCCCGGCCCCGGGAGAGGAGCAGCAGGTGGAGAGGGAAGGCCCAAGTGCATCCCAATGCCGACGAGCCCTTCCGACACCTTCGAGGCCACCACGATTGAAGACCATCGCCGTCAACCTTCCCCTGCCCCCCATCCGCTCCACCCATGACCCAACTCGCCATCCCTCGCTGCCCTGGCCCCACTACCACCGCTCTTCCTTTATGTACCGTACAATTCGGAGACCAACCACCAGTACGCTCCCACAGATGTCCAGCGTAAGGTGGCCAGCGGGCCCCAGCTCTACCCCCCACCCCACCCCTTGAATGCACACGCATACTCCCCACCCCCCAAGCCCCCCCAGCCCCACCCCCGCACCAAGCCCTCACCACTCGCGGGCCGCCCTCCAGCACCCGGTGCCGCCACCTCTCCACCAGTCCGACATCCAGTCCGGACCTGCCGCCCCTGCTGCCATTACCACCACCGCCGCCATTGCCACCCGTCCCAGCGTCCCTCTCCCTCTGCCTCTCCTGTACGGACAGTTTGGAGAGGTACAGCCGCGAACAGGCGTCCACGAAGCCGTAGCGAGCCTCCCACCTCAAGCTGCAGAAGCCCAGGCCGCGGAAGAAAGCTGCGGCAATAAAACAAGGGGGCGGCGGCAGGGGACGTCGGGGTGGGGTGTGTGGGGGCATGGGGGCGATGGGTTGGGGGTGGGATCAGGGGAGGCTTGGGCCGGAGCCGTAATGCTTTGGGGTGTGGGCCCCCCCAAGCAGAGTGGCGGGTCGAGGAGGGACTGCCGGGGGTGGGCGCCTCGCGAGCCGCAGCGAACCGTAGCGGGACTTCTCGAGCTGAGCTGGGAGGTCGGGAGACGCGACGGTGGGGCGTTGTGTTGCGGTGGCTGCGGTGGCTGCGTTGCGTTGCGTTGGCAGGTGGGCTTCGCTGCGCTGACCGTTGGCTCAACGCGACAGTTCGACGGTGGGCCCCGACGCCCCCCTGTCGCCGCAACCTCTTGGTCGACCGCCGTTGCGGCCGCTGGGTCCGCCGTGTCCTTGCTGGCCATCGCCCCCTCCCCCCCCGCTACATCACCCGCCTCGCCTCGCCTCGCCCGTCCTGTCCCTTCCGTTGGGTTGCCCTGCCCTGCCCCGTCTCACCCCGGTCGGTCTTGAGGTGCCAGGGCACAAAAAACATGGAGTTTTGGACCATGAACATCTGGAGGGAGGGATAGGGGGAGGGAGGGAGGGAGGGAGGGGAGGGAGAGAGGGGTGGCGGGATGGGGCTGGGGTGGGCAGGGAAGAAGCCCGGTCCGGTCCGGTCCGATAAGAGCACCCCCCCGCGGAGGGGTGGTTTGGAGCGTGCGACCCCACCTACCTGTAGCAGCCAGCCGCCCTTCACCTGCCCTCCCTCTCCCTTCCGTGGCTTGGTGGCTGCACCCAGTTCCCACTTCGCATGGCACACTGCTACAACCTCCCTCTCGAGTAGGTGGCAACGTCCGTGGGGGAATGTGCGAATGTGCGTGGCAGTCCCCTTCTCTCCGCCCAGTTGCGGCGCCCCAGCAGGTCCAGCCAACCGCCCAACCAGCCAACTACCCAGCCGAGTAGCGGCACATGCAGCTACACCCACCCACCCACCCACCCAGCCATGCTTTCCGTCCACCTGTCGCTCCTCAGCACGTCCAGCTCTCCACCCAGCCAGCCAGCCAGCCAGTGAACCCCTCCCACTCCACTCCCGCTCCCTAACGCCCTCACTCACTCCCTCCCGCTCCGGAGCGGCGCCTGCACCCCCCGCCCCCCCCCCACCTGCGGCACCAGCACATCCAGGTCATCACCCCCCTCCAGTCCAACTGACTTGATGAGGCTCAGCAGAGGAACAGGCAGCGACCGTCTGGGGGAGTTGAAGCGCGGCCTGAGGCGAGGGGCGGGGTGCGGACGGCGGGGGCCGGGCAGGTGAAGGAACAGGACGAGGCAGGACAGGACAGGACAGGACGTGGGAAATGAGGATGGCCAGCACGAATGGAACTGATCACAGTAACCAGCCAGCTAGTCAGTCCAAACCTAGATGTTGGGAGTTCAAAAGGGGTGAGGGGTTGAAGGCGGCGAGTTCGAATGGGGGGAGGGGGGTTTTGCACTCCGCTGCGGCGTCGTGTGATGCTGGGGGGTGGTGCTGGTGGGAGAGGTTTCCACAACCTGGCTGCGTGCCTTGCCGTCGGTACGGCGCCGGCAGTACGGATGACAAACTATTATGGCCCCCGGGTGCCTGCGTTTGCCTTTGTATGCCCTGTATGAATGTCAGCCTGTCAGCACATTCGGATTGCTCCATAGCATCCCCCCCCCGGAAGAGGAAGAGGCCCTAATCGCGCACACGTGCACCGGCCGATATCCACTCGCCACCAACGGTACGACGCGGTACGGCACTCACGCGTTGTCATCTGTGTTGTAGATAAAGAGCACGTTTGGCAGCGTTAGGCGACCGGAGGAGAGCGCTGCGGTGAGGCGCCGGTGGAAGTGCATGATCTGATGACGGGGGGGGGGGGGTATCCACGTATAGGCCGGAGCCCGTGAACGGTAAAGTAACAGAAGAAGGCCGTCTCGGGGATGGGGGCGCGGGCGGGCGGGCGTGCGGGGGGTGGGGGTGGTGGAGATGGAGCGCATATCGAGGGAGGGAGCCAGTCAACATTGTTGCATCCGACATGGTGTGATTGGTTGGATTGTCAAGAAGCAGCCCGAGAAATCCGACGCATGGATGAACCGTTTCGACCGTGGACCCAACAGGATCACCTATCGGCGCATAGACACACGGCTGCGGCTGAAGCCCAAACCGCGAGAAGCCAGTGGGCTCAAGCGATCAGAGACTCCACCCCGAACAGCACCCCCCCGAAATCATGTACCCGCAACACAGGGATCAAGAGCATGGTGGTGATCGTGTTGGGAGGCGACGGAGGAGGAGGAGGAGGAGGGTGCGTCGAAATGTGTTGCTGCCGGTGCCGGTGGGTATTCCGCGCACGCCAGGCTCGCCGCATCCGTCCCATCGCATGATGACGGACATGAACGCGGACACGAACGCGGACCACGGGGGCATCCGCACATTCCGCACCCGCCCGGCCCCCCCCCCCCGGAATCCCCTCCCCTGGACTCACAAAATAGCTGGCCCAATGCCTGTTAGGCTCCCCTCCGTTGGGGTCGGGCCGGTGTGGCCAGTACAGGGTGTTGTTGTAGACGAGCGCCAGCTGAGCAGCCGCAAGCCAGGAGCCAGGAGCCAGCAGGCAAGGGGGGAGGGGGAGCCAGCCGGAGCATACCGATTAGACCAGACTATAGACCAGATCGGATTGGGCTGATCAGATCAGATCAGATCGGACAGGCAGGCGCAGCATTACTGCAACCCCCCCCCCCCGAGCAGCACTGCACTGCAGGCCGCCAACCCGGAGGGAATCAAACACCAACACCGGGGCGTGGCGAAAGTGCCCGGGCGCTGCCGTACACACCCACCGGCAAGCCTTTGCGCGCGCGACCACTGCGGCGGCGGCGGCGTGGTCGCGGTCGTGTACACTGACAGGACATGACAGGACAGGACCCGTTGTGGCCCAAGCTCCAACGAACACCCTACATGCCACATCACCTCACCGCCACCACCCGCCTCTTCACATTCACCAACGCCCTACTGCCCGCCTGCCTGCCTGCCTGCCCGACCGCTCAGCTTGCCTGGATGACTGCAGGTATGTTCATTGCCTGGGGGCAGTGGGCAAGGTTGGTGGGTGGGGTCCTGTGTCGGTGTCGGGTCGGGGAAGGCAGCGGAGTCAGCCGTTATGCATGGAGCGGAACTTGCGCCCCGCCCCACTCGGCTCATTGGGCCCGCGTTCTGAATGGGCGGGAATAGCCTGTCGCTGTGCCGTGTTGCGTTGCGTTGCGTTCTACTGTGGCTTGCATGTCATGCCCTGCACCTTTTTGCTGTGCTATGCGCTGTGTTTGGCCATGTTGCGCTATGCTGCGTTATGCCGCGGTATGATATGTTGTGGTCTGCTACGCTGTGCTGTGCGCTTCCCCCCATCCGTACCCGTCCGGTGCCCTAGTTCTCCTCCCGTCCGTCTTTCCCCCGGGCGGGAGGCAGGGCTCCGGAATGCCTTTGCCGCATACCCACTTACCTGGAGAGTCAAATTGTACGCTTTCAGAATGTCGGGAGCAGCCAGAGGCGAGCGTTTCCGCCAAGGCGCCAAATCGGGTTCCAAGTTCTCACTTGGGGGTGGCGGCGGGACGAGCATGCGTGCACAAGTGAAACACTTTTCGTAAACGCGTTGCTCACGTCTTTTCCTGTCGGTCCGCGACAACAGTCGCAGAATACCTTAAAAATGCATTCCAATTTTGATGATCCATTTGTGCCCGGCCGAGCGGAATTTCGACGGAAGGGAAGTGTAGAGATGATGAGTTCCAGGACGCCTTGCTGATGCCAATGGCAGACAAACATAATAGTAAAATTAAACGAGCGCATCTTCCTGTCATTTCCTTTCCGCTGTTGAAATGGTAAAAAGTGCGGGAGCGAGACGAGTCAGACCTAAAGCATTTCCCAAAACCGAAGGATCCTGGCGAGTGTTGGCATAATCACATGTGAGTTGCATAAATTGCAAAACTGCCACCTATTTTGCAACGCAGCGTCGGTCCTCAGCAGGGTTAAAGTTCGTGGCAAAGTTCGTTGGCTGTCGTATGGCTGCCGTTGCCGAGCGAGTCCGACTGGCAGCGCGGAAGGCTTGCCCTTCTATAACAATAGTGGCAGGCCGTAACGTTTGAACATCGTACATGCACATACCTATTGGTCAATGCATATATAGCGCATGACAAGGGCTGGGCAGTACGCGGCGTTTCAACGCGTTACGAAGCGCTCCGCGCAGACTGAAATCTTACGCTATAGGAAATTTCGCGGAAATTGAGAAAAAAATGATTCGGCGTATGTGCTCGCACGCACGCACTCGTATAACGGTGCGGGCGTTCTCGCTACTGCTCTTGTTCTCCCGTTGTTTTACAAGTGTTCATGCTTCATTGGATACGTCGATACCCAACTACGTGGACGTGTACAAGCCCATGGATTACGCTGTTATTGGACAACAAAAGGTTCGCAGCTCGCACGCCGAAGGCTAACGATAAAATCTCTTCGCTGGTGACTTTAAGTACAAATCTTGCATACGAAAAATCTTTTCCCGTAAGATTTGGACCAGCTCTGCAGCCCGCCGCAGCTTCCCATACGGATGGGCCACGCTTGCAGTGTTTCCCCCTGGCCTGGTTTCCCCAGTACCAGTTTCCCAGGTAGAGCATCTGCATGCTGAGCTTGCTCCTTTTGTTACCTCGTTTGGTATTCGCAGTCCGGAACGAGTACTCTCTGGAATGTCCTAACATCGAACCCGAAAATCAAATGGGTAGGGCACGGCAAGGTACGTCCCGCAGCAACCTGCGGCCCCCCAGCGCAACCTTCCGCTGGCCCCCACCGCATGCACGCTAATCTGCCTACTTGACCCTGCCTGCTCGGGTACACCGGCGATAATGGCTGGCAAATGGCAACCCACTGCTGCGTGCCTTTCCTGCCACGGCTCCCAACCCCTCGCAACACAGCAACCATCAAGCACCCTTCCTTGCCTACCGCGCTGCCGCTGCCGCAGGAGAGTTTCTACTTCAGCGGTGAAACCCCTCCCACCACGCTGTGTGACAACCTAGTGGAGGAGTTCCAGTCGCAAGTTGCCGTACAGCGGTTGCGGTTTAACCGAACCGACCTCCTGATTGGCGACTGGTCAGCGACTCATTTCAGCTGCGCCTGCTGCCCGCCCGCGCTGAAGACGCTGAACCCGAAGCTGAAGGTCGGTCTCAAGGTCGGGCGCGTCCGATGGGACAAGAGACAGAATCAGGTGTTGGGTTGCTGGGCAGGAAAGCAGAGGCTGGACAGCTGCAGCGGTGCACCCGGAAGATGCCAGTCGGTCGGTCGGTCAGCCGACGTTGGGCCTCCGGCTGCGACACCGCTGCCGCTGTACGAGACGTCCAGACAAAAGTATTAGCTGGTCCGTATCCAATCCTGATTCCCATCCATCGCTGCGGCTGCTCCTCGCCAGCGCTGCGGGTGCGCCCCACACCACCCGTACCCACCTACGGCCCATGCAATGACCCGACGCACGGTGCCCTTACGACCGCCGCCGCTTGATATCGGCGCACGGCCCCGATGCAGCGGCCCCCGCGTCCTGTTTCGCCGTTTTGTTCGGTTAGTCTTTTTGCGGCTGCTGCCGCTGCTGCAGTGCATGGCCCCCTAGGGTTGCAGCGGCCGGCGGCAACGGTTGCAATCGTGGCTGCTGCTGCTGATGATGATGCTGCTGCCGCTGCCGACCGCTTCCCTCCACGACTGCGCCCTGCGGCAGCTGTCGTCATGCATCCCTTGTTGTCCCTCCTCGTTTTTCTGTGCCCCCGCAGATTGTTATCGTACTGCGTGACCCCATACAGCGCGCGCTGAGTCGGTTCCTGGAACAGAAGCGCAACGTCAAGATGCCCTACCACCTGGAGGTGAGGCGAGATGAGGCGAGATGAGATGAGGGGTGCCCGGGAGCCGGGGAGCTGTCCCTTTAGCGTCCTGGGTGGAGGGGGGTGAGGGAAGGGTGGAGGGGGGTGGAAGGGTGGGCCAGCTGGTCAGAGCCGCATGCGGACACAGGTTCTGGGTTGCTGCCTACTCATACTCCCCCTACAACGGCCATGCTGTCCGTAACCCTGGCTGCCCACCTTTGGCCGCCTTTCACCGCTTACACCCGCCAACCTGAACCGGTTTTGGCAAGGTAACATGTATGCCTGATAAACATGAATGGGTTTTCGGTCGCCTACGTCCCTCCGCTGCGGTATCGGTTTTATTAGCCCCCTCCTCTTTCACGAGCCCCGGCCTATACGTGGATAACCTCCCCCGCCTTTGGTAGACTCGCCGGCGCCACCCTTGATGTGATGGTACCATACCGGTATGATTGGGTCAACCCTCCCGCCCTCCAGCCCGGACCCCCTCACCCATGAACTCCACTCCACACCACTCCACTCCACTCCACTCCACTCCAGGTGGTCAATGTGACTTTTGCGGAGTTCGTTCGGGCGGAGACAGCCGCAGTGGAGGCGTGCGTGGCGCGGGCTGCTCCGCTGCGGCAGGCCCCCCAGCAGCAGCAGCAGCAGCAGGGAGCGCAGGGCTCTGCGGACAGCCGGGGAGGACCGTTCGCGGGCTGGGGCGCGGGGCTGGACATTGGGCGCTGGATGGAGATGCAGTGCTTCGCCCGCAGGAGTGAGCAGCGCACCGCGTCGCGTGGGGCTTGCTCATGGCGGCATGGAGGGACTCTCACGCTCCGTTGTCGGCCTGGTGCTCTCGTTTGGCCCCGGGGACCACTTGCAGTGCCAGTGTGGGTTCACTTGTTGTTGTTGGTTGTGGCGGTGGTGATGGTGCGCCATACAAGAAACCGGTCTTCGCACCATGGACTGTCTTCTTTGCGGTCTGCTTTCCACTGTACACCCTTACGAAGGGCCTCCCCCTGCCCACCTTGGCATCTTACAAGGCCCTACTCCTGCCGCCTCCATCGACCCCGATTGGGCCCTTTTGCGGTCCCTTGGCCCTCCCGCACCTCTCAAGACATTCTGGGCTGGTCGGTGTACGACGTGTTCCTGGAGAACTACCTGGCACACTTCCCACAGGAGCAGGTGGCGAAGGGGCGCGTGGGCGGGCGGGCGGGCGGGCGGGCGGGTGTGGGAAACAGTGACGCACACCCCGGGCTTACCCAGCTCGGACTTGCCGCCCCGACTCGCTGTTCCCAACAGCATGGCCCCGCCTGGGTACTGATGCCAATCGCAACCGGCTCTCAGGCCTTCGCAACTCCCGACACCGAGGCTCGACCCGGGTTGACCGCTTGCTAGCCCGGGCCAGCGCAGATTGTCACCCGGGGCTCGCTCACCGCTTTGAACACACCGGAACCTGGGCTCACCCTCATTGCACACCTACCCAGGCCCACACGGGTTGCAGTCTCACCCGGCCCGGATCGTTTCTTTCAATTGCCCAACCCAGCCTCACTTCCTCCACAGCTTCATGTCCTCCACACCAGCACATCCGCCAACAGATTCTCCCCAGATCACACCGCCTCGGACTACTCTGCCCCGCCCCCTTTTGACTCGCCCCGCCCCCTTCTCGACCCAATCGCTCGACTCCCCGGCGCAGCTGCTGGTTCTGTACACGGACGAGCTGTCAACCCGGCCGCTGGAGTCGTTTCGCCGGGTGGAGGCGTTTCTGGGCGCCCCGCCTCACGACTACGACCCCGCCGTGGTCAGCCTCGTCTTCAACAGCCGCGATTGCTACGTGAGCAGCTGCGGTGGAGGGGGGGCAGGGGGGAGGGTTACCGCTTACCGGTACAGGACTGCAGTTTGAGAGGCAGGCGCAGGGGTTGGGGGAAGTAAAGATATGCGGTTGTTGCAGGAGCTGGAGGTGGCAGGTGGAGGTGGCAGGTGGAGTTGCTGCCGGCCTGCAGCAGAGGAGCCTCCCTGCCTGGAGGGCACCTGGGGGGGGGGCACGGGGCCAGCCTGCAGTGCGCTTGTGGGTGTGTTATGGGGTGTGGGGCGCAGGGCCCTGAGGGGGGGATTACAGATGCTGCCAGCAAGCCCAGGAGTGCACAGGGCCCTTTCCTTCTGACCCTCCAGGTGCCATTCTTCTGCCCTCAAGCCCGGCTCTTACTGTGGGGCCGTTCGGCAAGTCGCCGAGTGGCGCTTGCGGCCCGAGCTGCAGGAATTGGTTCGTGCTTGGTGCCCGTAGTGCTTGGTGCCCGTGAAGTCGCGTGCAGATTGCAAGGCGGAGTGCAGCCGCCAGCCCACCACCAACCCAACCTTTCGACCCTTTGCCCGCACGCGCCTCATTCCAATTCCATTCCACCCGCCGCAGCACTGGCGCTGCGGCCGGAAGAAGGGGGAGATCGCGCCCCTATCGGACTCATCAGCAGCCGTCAACGACGGCGGGCAGCAGCAGCAGCAGCAGCAGCAGCAGCAGGATCAGCCGCAGCCTCGAGACGGCCCCTTCTTGCAGGCGGTGTCGCAGCTTGTGGAGCTGTACCGCCCGCACATGCAGCGCTTGTTCGCATGGGCGGACCAGGGCCGCATCGCACCGCCGCCGCCGGCATGGCGAAAGGTGTACGGCTAGTTTGTTGCGTCGACAGTTGCGAGCCGGGGGGCGGGCCATGTGGTTACGCTAAGGTAAGGTAAGGTCAGGTCTGGCGCCGCGGCGTGGACGGACCAACCAACCCGACCTTCCCGGATTTGCGCATCGAGGGGGAACTCATTTTGTGTGGGGCATCGGGGGCAGAGGAGGGCGCTGCATCAGCTGTTGGATGGGAGTCGCGATCACCTGACCCCTGTTAGCATGTGTGCATGTGCGCGAGTACGGCGCTCATCAAGCCGCGGAGCAAGATGTGCGAAGATCAGCACACGAAGAAGATCAGCATTGGACATTAGAAAAGCGAACCCGTTCTTTTGGGGGTGGCGTCGCACTGTGGGCCATCCGCCATCTTTTTCTTGGTTGGTTGCCGTCGGGGAAGGATCGCGTGTGCACACGTTTGTGTGGGGCCCTGTGTAGAACCGACCTTTGGGGGGGGTGTAGGGCGGGATGGAAGTGGGGTGACCCGACTGGGGCGCCGCGCCTCCTCCCCTCCCCTAGGACCCTTCGGGGCCGCATCCCGCGTTGAGGAGTGCGTAATCTCTCGGGCCCACGCCAGACCCCATCGCCCTGGCCTGACGCGCGGAATGTGAACGTGGACTTGGGCCCAGCGCTCCACCCGGCTGCGCGCCCGTACGTTTGTGAAGACATACATACGTGTGTACGTGATCGAATGTTGTGTTGTTGCATTCACGAGAAGACAACGCAGTTCAGGGGCTGCACCATTGTGCGGCCAAATGCATTGGGCTCTGGCATGTGTGCGGGGGCTTTTATCACTGAATACACCTTATTTGTGGTGTTGGTACAGTACGAACGCGGAAAGCGGCGTGCTTGGGGGCGGGGAAGGAGTAGGAACGAGGACATGCAATGATCAGCGCAGACTTACCGAACTGGAGAGTTGGTTGCTGGAATATGGAATATGCGCATGTTGTGCGTTGCCTTGTTGTTGGTCGGGCTCTTAAGTACCGCGGCGACGAAGTCATGTTTCGCTCGACACGCTCGAAAGTCGTGTCTGGGGTCGGGCGCATGGCAGCAGTTGCGATAGCGGTTGTGGTTGGGAGGTTTACCGGTATCTCGGCGAGATTTGCTGTTCGGGCAACGTAACAGGGGTTTGAGGTCATGTCCTGGTGAATAATACGGAAACACCCGACGATAAGTGGCAAGAGATTCCGTAGAACCGGTAGCGAGGGCTCAATCTGGGGAGCAGGGTGTGCGTCGAGGGTCCCTGCTTTCTCGAAGGCGTTTGTTCGCAGTGACGGGCCTCAGTGCAGGTGGACGGCCACCCTCCATCCGTTGGGCACCGATACCGTCTCCAGCCAAGGTTGAGTGTGCGCAAGGCTGGGGAGATATGAGGGCACGGACTGGGAGGCGCGACCAGGAATGGCGCCCGGCGAGCCGCTTATAAATTGTCGTAGCAAATGCGATATTACGGACGCCAAACGATGCCTGTTTGCCGATCAGTTGACCTTGCGTTTATTTGTTTAATTGACCCGGCGTGAGCTGATTGCTGGCAGTGTTGTCTTGGACCGATCGTCCCGTTGTGAGGCTTCGCGATGAAATGATGCGGCTCGTGGAGCCTTTCGGCACGTAGCACTTGACCCGAGGTTTGGATTGGGTTGAGGCTGGGGCCTGTCGGCTGGCGGCGCCTCCTCTCCAATCCAGCCAGTTATTATGGCCTTTAAAGGAGAGGACCCGATCGCCTGGTTGGGGAGTTGCAGCAACTCGTGCGCATGATTCGCATGCGAAGGTTATAAGGGGAACCCGTAATGTAGGGTGACACTACTGTACGGCTGAACGTATAACAATTTGAAACTTCCAAGCGGTCTAACTCCCCGCACAGCATCGGGCCCTCCTCCGTTTCCGTCTGTGTGTTTCTGAGTTAGCGATAAATAGTGAGGGCAACAGGTCGAGGGATCAACGTGTTTGTGGGGCGTGTCGTGTTCCTGGAGCCATCGAGGACGAGAGATTTTCTGTTGGAATGCGTGGCGCTTGAGCCTCCACGGCAAAAGCTCCGGGACATGGGGATACCCGACAATGCGTCTGTCAACGACATCATGTGTGTCGAAGACCAGTGTGGACTCGTAAAGGTCATCTCGGAAATGCTTTGCTTGCGGCGACAGTGCTTAGCAGCTTAGTAGTTTGTTGTCGCCGGTACTGCTGACGGTATTTGGCTTGCTCGGCCTTGGTGCGTGATACTATTTCCTTTGAACTTTCTTTGGCAAAACCATAACTTTTACCTTTATTCGTTTTCCTTTGGCAATGTTAGGCGGGTCATGAGCCTCTGGGTTCGTCTGGACCGTACGAGCTCGCTGAAGCTTATATAACATCATCATCATCATCATCATCATAATCATCATAATCATAATCAGCATCATCATCATCATCGGCCTAACCAGGTTCTAAGCAGTGAATCTAATGTGGACTTTAAATGTCTGTTGTTTGAGGGCGTAGGCTCTCTCCGTGGCTGCCTGGCTGGTTGCCTGCTTGCCTGCCCTAACCTGCCCGGGGCCCGGCTGAGTGACGACCAACCTTGATGGCTCGGTACGCTGTAAAGCAAGATTAATAGCCCTTGACTCTACCTAACTCTGTTACACTATAAAAATAAGAGTGAATGTATCAGTAGAAAAGATGTTTGACTGAGTCCATGGTCCGAGGCCGCACCGCGCACTCACTCCAACGCATCCAGAACTCCTGATCATAACAAATTGTATCGTGTCTTAATATATAACTGTTCATCTGACGGCGTCTCTTTGTTTCGACATCCAAATCCCACTCCCCGAGCAGGGCCGAAGCCCCACCAGGCCCCACCAGCTGACTCGGTTCGGTTGCATCTCGAACCTCTCCCGGTGAAAACTGCCGGAAACCACGTTGTCATAGCCTCAGAGGCGTTCTCGCTTAGGCAGCGGGCATCCAGCAGTTAGACTCCTTGTCAGATGCACGACAACCAATCATAACGTATAACGATCTGACGCCTCCCAACCATCGCTATTGGCCGAAGGACGTGCACCTAATGCGACATGTGAATAGCTCCATGTTGCACTTCCCGGATCCCTGTCAGTTCCATTGAAACACGATTGGAACTGACACTGCAATTCTGAGTGCGCGGGGGGAAGGGTTGTGTGCAGGGATGGGGAGCGGCAGCCCCCCGCCCCCCACCAGCGGGCGGAAGTGGTCCTCGGGGGAGGGGGACGGCAGCCCCCCTTCCCCCCAGCCGGGCCCAACGCCTCTGACACACGGGAACCTCTTATGCATATGACGCATCGTATTCAGTCTTTCGGTGATGCATTGATGCCACTCCATTCTCGCATCAAACTTGCCACCCCAGCACTATCTTTCCAACCACAACACCTACCGAACACAGCGACCAACATTACGGGCGCCAGGGGTTAAGTCCATGAATGGAAGATGCAGTGTGATTCACGAACCTCAGCATTCAGGTTGCGACCTGCTCTGGGCTGTGGGCTGCATCTCCTCTGGGACTGCTGATGCCCAGCTGCAGCCGCCCCCGCCCCGCGCGGCATGGTGCCATGTCTGTTGGGACGGGCTGGACGAGGGCAGGGGCAGCTGCCGTACACGTGCCGGTGCAGTATCGTTGGCGCTGCCATGCGCAATTGCCGGTGGGGCACCCGCTACCTCTCCCTTGCAATTTGCAGCAGGACGATGCATGACATGATATGACGTGGCGCGAGGAAGGGTACACTTGTGGTGGGGAAGGCGCAGGGAATTATGCAAGGACACTGCGAGAACGCTGTGAAGGCGTGAGGACGTGCTTGCAAGGGCGGGCAGCGGGCTGGGGGGAAGTGTGATTACGATATTCATCTCGGCGGGGGCATCTGCCTTCGCCGCAGTTGTTACACTGCCGCGCCTGCTGCCGCGGCTGGCAGGATGCAGTCTACCGCCGCATCTCAGCAGGTACTGGTGTGTTTGCCGAGTTGCGCGCGCCTTCGTACAGGGCAGGGATCACCCACGTGCACAACCTTGAACGGCGTACCGCACCTGCTGCCAGCGGGGTGGCCGCCCTGCGTGGGCCACCTGTGAGACACAAGGCTGCGCCGGGACCGCCGGACAGCGCCGGACTGGGGTGCTGGAGGTCCTACGTTAGCTGTACGAACCCGCGCTTGCCAGTACCGGTACTCATCTTTGTAACTGCTTCTCAGCCGTTTGGGTGGCGGTGGACCTCCAATGCACGGTGAGAGAAGGTCAAGTGGCGGTCTGATCGCAAGAATTGACGGGCAGACAATGTTGACAGATCCACGCAGATCCCTTTGCATCACCGCACCCTTCCGTTACGTGGCCGCCGCCGTTGCACCCTACATCCGGATGTCCACATCGCCATTGCCTGCCACCACCTGGCCGCATGTCAGCCCGGCGCCTATCACCAATATTAACGCTCAACATCCGTATGCGCAGCTGTACACTCGCATCCACTTGCGCTGCCTCATCGCTACTGCGCCGCCGCAGTGCCGCCCCCTGCCCCTCCGCCTGCCGCCAGCGCCACCGCCCTCAGCAGCACCGAGTAGTGCTCCGACAGCAGCTTGCGGTTGGCCTCACGGCTGGGGTAGCGGCCAGTGGTCAGAGAGGCGGTGCGGGTGCGTCGACAGAACCTGAGGGTCAGCGCGGGGAGGAGCATGCGGCACGTGGAGACCGGGAGGCGGAGGAAAGACGCGGGCAGGCGCCACCGAACTATGCGGGGGTGCGGGAGCCCACTGCGGCACGCACTCGGTCGGGAGCGGGCAGCCACACATAATGAGACGTAATGGTACCGGTACCGCTCAGCAACACAGAGCGTTCACCGGGGGGGCGAGCACTGTACCGCGCGAGCCCCCTCACCGCATTACCTATACCAGCAACCCAAATGACGTCCCCCCTCCTCTCCCCCTCCGACGCCCACGTCATCGTCCCCCCCCCCTCGAAAATGTCCTTGCATTCTTTTTGTCTCCTCATACCAGCAGGTCAGCCAGCTTTCTTCCCATACTCCTGTCAACCGGCGAGGCTTTCCTTTCCCCTTCGTAATTAATTCATACCGGTCTTCGGTCTACCTTCCCCTCCCCCACATGTGTTGACGGATGGATGCACACTACCGTACTCGGGGTGCTGCACCCACCTGGGTTCCACGTCGACGGGGTAGACCTTCGCCAGGAGGGCAGCGCGGGCGGCGGCGCCGCGGCGGGCACGGCCCGCCATGCTGCCGCCTGGCGCCGACCTGCGCCGCCCGGAGGCGTCCAGGGGCGGTGCGAGCAGGCGCTCCAGGAGTCGCGCCCCCCAGGCGCCTCCCAGGCCCGGCTCCGAAGCCACCAGCCGATCCACATCAAACTCCAGGGTCACCCTGGCGGCCGGTGTGGGCGCGGAGGGGAGGGCGGCGAAATTGTGACGCCGTAAGGAAGGGGTGGCGGCACAGAACCGGGGGAGAATTTCGCAGCGGAGAAGGAACCGGGGGACGTAGGTGGTTGCGGGAGACTGAGAGTGATTGTGAGGTAGTGGCGGCACCAAGGCACGGCATGGGTCGGTTGTTGCTGGTGCTGGTGCTGGTGGTGTCATGTTTGGGATGTGTTGGAACAGGTGGAGCATAATCATACGGGCCCCGCATGGCTGCCGGGGGAGGGGCAGGGGGAGGGGGAGGGGGAGGGGGGCTGCATGGTGGGAACCGTTGCAGCGAAACGGCAACGGCCTTCTGCGTCCTTAGGATGGGGGTGGGGGCTACGGTGGACGAGCAGGGCGGCAGTGGGTCATGCGCCCCCTCATCCAGCTGAGGGCCGCACGCCCCTCGCCCCTCGCCCCTCGCCCCTCGGCTCAGCCAATCAGTGCGTCAGTCCGCATGGAGATGGACGCCTACCTTCCCCATGCACTGCCCTGCAGTCCGTGCCAAGGCATTAAAAGCCCCGACACGCTTGGGTTGATCCCTGAGCCTTCGGTAGTGGCAGTGTGGCCTGGCTAGCCGGTCCTCCACCTCCCAGTTCCCCGACCCACACCCATTCCACCTAGCGGACGCGGCCCCCCAAGTCGCCGACCTGGCCCGAACCCGCCTGACCCGGCCCACCTGCAGTCGTGCGAGGAGTCCTCAAAGGCCGAGCTGGCATCAAGCACCAGCGTCTCCCGGAAGCACGCCACGCTGGCAGCGGAGGAAGGCGGCGCAGGCGCAGGAGCGGTGGGGCGCCCGGCGCCGGTGCTTGCTGCGGCGACCACACCGCCACCGCTGACGCCGTCCAGGTTGTTGCCGCGGCCCGCTAGCAGCGCCTGGTGCCGCGCCGCCGCCGCCGCAAGCACCGGAGCCAGCGCGTGCTGCACGGCGCCGCGCATATCCCCGGCAGCCGCCGCCGCTGCAGCAGCGTCGGTGTCGGCCGTGCCGCCCATCGCCTCCGCCGCGCGGCTCCAGTCCAGTGGTGCCGTCAGCGCCTCCTTCGCGGCCCTGCGCTGCGCCTCCGTCAGAGCTGCCCCCGGGATCAGCAGCAGCGGCTCCAGGACTTGGGGCCGGAAGGCGGCGGCAGCCGCAGCCCACGATCCCGCCAACTGCTCCCTCAGGGCGGCAGGAAGCAGCTCCCCGACCTGGCAGGGACAGCGGCACCGCACCGCACCGCACCGGCCGGCAGCGGGGGGCCCGATGGGGCGGTTGGCGTATAGGCTCCCTTAGAGTAGGAGCGGTACGGGCAAGGAGTAAGGGCGATACCGGCAGCACGGGTACGTACCAGACAAGCGCTCCGCGGTACCGGTCCGTTTGGGCCAGGCCAGCCCTCCAGGCGGAATGGAGAGGGTCCCGCAGACCCCCCCCGTCCAACCCGTGAGTAGATGCAGTGTGTGCCCGCAGAGTCGCAGCTGCAACATCCTCCCCCCCGGCAAAGCCACGGCCGTCGTACGGCTGATGTCGGAGTTATGTAAAATTGCAACCTTTTCGGGGATGTGCCCGTGCCCGTGCACATCCCGAGGCGGCGCGAATCCCCCCAAAGAAAACGAACCAGATCGCACGCCACACGTCAACTGCTCGGCAGCCTCACACTCGACCGGTTCCCAACAAGTACGGTACGGTGCGATGCGGTATGGTGCATGCGCCCCGCACCGCCCTCACCTGCACCGTCATCGTCGCCGCCTGCCGCTCCGCCTGCCGCTCCGCACGCTCCGTCGCCTCCCGCAGTCGCGCAGCCACCTCCCTGCTCCCCGCCCCCGCGAACAGCAATTGTAGGGATGCATTCAGCCAGCCAGCCAGCCAGCCCCCAAAACGGCAATCGACAGGCTCCTCGGCACAGCGATGGACCCCACGCAGCCGCATTTGGAGACTGTGGCGCTAAAGGCGGACGTCAAGACGCCGTTTGTGCGCCACAGCGAAGGGAGGTCCGCACTGAGGAAGGTCCGCGTGCCGAGCGCATGCGTGCGGGCATGTGGGGGCGCCACCTAGACGTGCTGGCTCGGGATGGGGGCTGGAGGCTGCTGCTGCTGCTGCGGGTGCCATGCCACGCACTGCACCGCAATGCGCCCTTTACGTCCTGCCTCGACCCCTCGACAGCTCCCAGAGCCAGTGCCCCCAGAGCTCCCCGAGCACCTCACCCATGACCCATCCCATGCGCTGAAGCGCCTCGCCTCGCCTCGTTTCGCCCCACCCGTCGCGCCCCCATCCCATCCTTTCGCCCCGGTGTGCAGTGCACCACAATGCACCCGCCCCCTGCCCGCCGCACCCCGACCGCCCGCCCACTCCAGGGCGAGGGCGAGGGCCCTGCCTCCTTGATACTCGTGCACCACCCCACCCCACCCCGTCCCCCCTCTCCACCCGGGCCCACACCCGCCTTCTCACCCGCGCACCTGAACCCCCATCCGCATCTGAACCCGCTGATCCGCATCCCCCCTCCGGCTTGATCTGACGGCGAGCCGGTCGCTGCGTTTCGGGTCATGGTCAGGTTTCAACAGGTCCACGTTCGGAAAGTACCGGTATTGCCGCCGCGGTCCGGGTCCGCTCGCGAACGCCGCCTCCGCCCCTCCTCTGCGGTATCGTTTTCACTACCCCCCATCCATCCAGTCACCCCTGCTGCCCCCCGGCCCGGCCCCGCACCATGTGTGCAGCAGGTCCATGTACTTGGTCTGCAGGTAGTCCATCAGCAGGCTCAGTACCGGAGTGGGAGGCGGCGCGGAGGAGGCGGCGCATCCGCCTGGGCCCCGGACCCGGCCTCGTCCACTTAGGGAGGCGGAGGAGGCGCTCAGGGACGCCACCGCGGCGGCCAGCCTGCGAGGCCGGGGTGCGGGCGGTGCCGGGTTGCGGCAGGGCGGCGATGTGGAGTGGGGGCTTTCACAAATGCTGTATTACAAAGTCACTACCCTACCCAAAGCACCATTGACACGTGTTTGGTGACCTTAGGCGCCGTCCCTACGGCTTTCCTGTGGGCACGGGTCATTGAGCCCTGGACCCGTCGCGCACCGTTTTCTGAAGGTACATGTCTCTCCTACCCACAAATATTACCTATCATGTCCACACCATAATGAAGCGTGTAAACCCTTTCTAGGGCAATCCATGCAATAATGGAGTAGTAGGCAAATTGTAACATGAGAAACTAAACCCATCTAATGAGATCTGATATTTCCAGAATAAACAGAGGCGCAACCCTGCAACTGCAGTTCCCTATAACCCCCCTCCGGTGTGTTGGGGGGACGTAGGAGTGAGATCGGGTGGCGCATTCGGCAGTTTCAGGTCGTGGCGGCGCCGCCACTCCGCTCCGCTCTGCCATTTCCCCCCTCCCCCCCTCGAGGCTCGGGTGCCGTATCCCCGTTCCCACTCCCACCTGCTCTTCCCGTCCGGCCCCCCCGCCGCCTCTTGACGGAGGACGGCGCTCTGTCGGACCGCGAGTGCCACGACGTTGTCGCCGTACGACAGAAGCGGGTGGTCCGCCCAGTACGACGGCGAGGGCACCCCCAAATCACTCTGCAATGGCAAAGAAACAACAACAGTGTGGGTGCCAGTGCAGTGCGGAAACCGTCCTCGGCACGGGTATGCGGGCTGGGCACAGCGATTGCCATGTACGGCACCACCTGGTCCCAGCGGCAGCTGTCCAATGCCCGCCCCCGCCCCCCCCCCTCCCCCCGCGCAACACGGTGCAGCCGCATGTTGGGTTGGGGCGTATGGGATGGGTGCGCCTTTGCACATGCGACTAGGTGGGTGGTTACTGGTTAGGTAGTTGGGTGGGCTGGATGGCTGCGTGCAAAGTCGTTCTCTCAACGGCCCGCTTCTTGCGTCACGCCCTCCTTCCCTCCCTCCCTCCCGGTGTACGCCCGACGTGACATGACGCGATGCGGCTCCACCCGGCGACGGCCCCACCTGCTGCAGCCGCTGGAGCTGCAGGTCTGCCGGATTGGCCTGCAGCCGCACGGGCGACGGGCGGTTGGAGGGGGGGGAGGGGAGGAAAGGCGGGGAGGGGTCAACATGCACGTGGAAGGCCGTCCGTCGAGCGAGGTCCGGGGCAGCAGGTGCGGCTGGGGCTGCGGGAGCAGCTGTCGAGAGAGGGGCAGGCTGACCAGCACAGCGCTGGGGCTACTGGGGCTATGCGCGAGCAGGGGGGGTGGGTGGATTTGATGGACAACACTGTGGGGCGGGGGGCGGGGGGTGGGCGGGGGCTGGGGACACGGCGGTCCCATGTTACAACACGGGGAAGCGGCTTCGTGAAAACCAGTCAGCGACGTGCCAGCTTCGCTTGCGGCACGTAACACCTCGCACTGCGCGTGTTCTGACCCAGTCGGGTCGGATGCTCGAATCAGGTCACATCCCCCTCGTGCGCCCACACGGCCCTCTCCAAGCCTACCGTTTGGCGCCGCCGCAGGCCGTTTGCCGTACTTCAGTGATGGAGTCGTGCCGTTTACGTACAAGTGGTAGGAGCCACGTTGGTATCCGCCACGTCAGGGCAGCGCATGCGGGCGGGAGGGGAGGGGGCAGGGCGCGACGGCAGTCAACCCGAGGATGAGAAATTGGCCCTCAGCCCAGGCTCAGCCAGGTGCCTTCCCTTCACCCGCAATACGGTAGACAGAAAGCTGTCCTGCTGGCTGCCCTGCTGGCTGCCCTGCTGGCTGCCCTGCTGGCTGCCCTGCTGAAGCCAGCCGCACCCATAACTAGATTACCGGAATGACAGCAACCCCCAACGTGTGCACTCGTCCCACACCCAGAACCCCCAAAACCGGTGTTGTGCAGGCGGACCCGCCCTCAGCCGACTCGGCTCAGCACGGCCCACGACAACAATCACAGCAACCACAACAACCACACCACCACAAGCCGAAAGCCCAGACTCGACCTCACATGAGGCAACACGGGACCCTAGGGACCCCCACCTCCTGCGCCCGCCGGCGCCCTACCATGGATACGGGGGTTGAGTACGGTGCGCTGCGCCGGGTAACCCCCCCCCCCTCGCCCCGCCCCGCCCCGCCCCGCCGCGCCTCACCCGGCACCCAGGCTCACAGCCAACTGCGAGGCAGTTGAGGGGTCGAGGGCGCCACCTGCAGCGCCCGGAGTCGCCTTGCCGTACGAGTACGAAACTCGCTGTCCAAACGCCTCCGCCACGCCCCTGCCATGTCAAGGGTTTGGGTGGGTGGGGGACCGCGAACATCGGTGCGTGTGGCGGACGCGCATGTTCAAAACCTCCCAAGCATTGCATCGAGAACATGCGCCGCACACATCACGAGGGACAAGCTGCGGCTGGGAGGGGAGAGGAGTGTAGGGGAGGGAGGGGAGGGCTGTACACGGTTCGGAAGTTCGGAACTTCATCGTTACGGGGGAGATAGGCTGGTGAGTGCATGCGCTGTCAGACACCGAGGGGGCACCCACAGGGGGCGGGCAGGCGCACTGTCTGGTACCGTAGACGGACTGCACTGAGCAACTGCAGTGCTCGCGTGGAGGGCTGGGCGCGGAGCGGAGGTCAGCTCGGGGCGCGGCCACACCCACGCGCCCACCCACGCACCCACCCACCCGGGCCTCAAGGCGCACCGCCCAGCCGAAACACACGCAACTGAGTTCACACCCGAGCCGCCCTATCATTCCTACGCCTCCCAGGGTCCCATAAGAGGGGTGAGCGCTACCCCTCCCCCGCCGGCACGCGCCCCCCCACCTGACAACGGCCGGCAGCGAGCCGCCCCTCGTCGCGCCGTACGCCTCAGCCCTCCGGTGCAGCTCCCGCAGACGCAGCTGCAGGTCCGCTGGCAGCACCGACAGCGGGTCCCTGCGGTGTACGGCACGACGTGCGTGCGGGGGAGTCACTAACACCCTCCCCCGGGGCCCTCAGCCGACCTCGGTGTACCCCACTCTCGGCGGATACCCCTCCCACGTACGCTTTTGCTGCTGCTGTGATTGCCGTGCCCGACCATTTTTTAAAGCCGTGACGAGTTTTGAAGCCGTGACGAGGGCGGATCGCGTCATTCCGTCCCGCCGTAGGTGGGGCGCGGCGGATCTAAGTCGCGCGCGCCTTTGGTGACCGGTACCCGCCACCCGCCCCTCCCGGCCTTCTGCCCTCGCCCTCATGTCCACCACCACTCCACACCTGGACGCTGCACCCTGCGCCGCCAGCTGCCGTTGCTGCTGTTCCTGCTGTGCAGCCTGCTGTTGCTGCTGCTGCTTTAGCTCCTGCTGCCGCTGTAAGTCCTGCTGCTGCTGCTGCTGCTGTTGAGCCCGCGCGCGGGCCCTGCGGTCCGCCGCCGCAAAGATGTCGTCCTCGTCCCCATCCGCAACAGCGTCGCCCGCAGGCGAGGTAGCGCTGCTGTCGCCAGCGACAGCGACAGACGCCGCAGCGGCGCCCGGGGCTGTGGCAGCACCGGTCGCTGCCAGCTGGATCTCCCCAACAGCGTCTCCGCCCTCGCGTTGCGGAGGGATCTGCTGCATCTCTCGGGGGCCCGTGTCGGCCCCACTGGCAGACACGGTCGCGGCTGCACGGGCTCGACCGGGGGGAGGGGGGTTTGAAGAGTGTAATGCAAGACCGAAACAGGGATTCCTGCGGATGTTGTAGCCTGAAGCGCGGCTGGAACCATCGGGGGGGAAGGGCGGGGATCAGAGGCCCGCCCGCCCGCAGGACCCGCCCTGTCCTCCGCATCTGCTCCCTCCCAGTCAAGCGGGCGTGCACGGCCCGCAGCCCCCATTTCCGCTATCCCAGCTCCTCACCTTGTTGCACCTCCTGCACTCCGCTGGTGGGCCCACAGGACGCCAGCACCTCGCCGCCCGCCAAGACCCCGCCCGGGAGCTGCTGCTGCTGGTGGTGATGCCAGAGGTGGGCCAGCTCCTGTTGAGTGTCCACGCGATCGAAAACATTGCGGCAAAGGTTTTCATGTCTGCTGCCGAGGACCGGGTCTCCTTTTGAGAATCTCCAGCGCCGATGAAGACGCCCCTGGTTTTCTTGAGGACCGTTAGAACCTCTGTCGCAGGCCAACCGCCAAGCGCTTCCTTGGTCGCTTCCTTTGCAGATCGTTTACCGGGCGCATACAGGAGGCCATCCACCGTCCTTTCGCGGTTCTGTCTGCCTGCCGGTCTGCCAGTACGCAATGCAACTTGGAGCACCGCAGTCTGCCTGATGCTCCACAACCCCGTTCCCAGGTCCAAGCCGCCAGCTTTGAACTGAACCATCAATGCCCCCGAAGCCCACCGCCGACCCTAACATCCCCCCGGTCCCTGTCACCTTCCCCAGCACTTAGACGTTGCTCCCACCACCATCGCTATGGACTCGCAGACACAGCGCCGCATCTTCTACCTTCCCGAGCAGCCCATGGCCCACCCAGCCCTGCCCAAGGCCAGCCCCCCATCCACACCCACCAATTTGGCAATCCGCAGAAGGGCCTGCCGGGACGCTGGGAGCTGCATGTGCGCATCCATCTGCAACAGGAGCGCCAGGCGCTCCTCCAGCTGCTGCTGCTTCTGTTGCTGGTCCAACGCCAGCTGCGTCTGCGCCGCTGACGCCGCGTGTTTCCGGGCCCAGGTGCGCCAATCGTAACCCGGGCTACGGGGTCGAACACCGTTCTGTCCAGTTCAAGTGAAAGGGTAAAACCCTAGCAAAGCTCAGCGAATCGGCAGGAAAGGAATGCGAGTTGACTGCTGCCACTGGGGCGAAGGCGGGTTAGTCCCAGAGCTCAAACACGTCCGAAAGCTGTCGGACCGATGCGTTCATGCACGTCCCTTGTCACGGCAGCTGGGCAGGGAATACGAGCACACCTGAGGATAGGACGTCTCCAAGAACGTCGGCAAGTCGTAGAGCGGCTGTGAGCTCGGCGTCGGCACCGTCGCACGCTCCATCTGTAAAGTACGAAACAACGATCTTTGTTATAGTATGCCATAATACATGGCACCATATGACGTACGTACAAGTTCGGCAGCTGCAGGTAGATTTGCGAGGAGAGGTCGGCGAGACGATGAAGGACTGGAGTCGGCAGCGACTGAAGGCATAAAGCTCTGCGATATGACTGCACCGGAAGCGTAGCGTAAGTGCGATAATTTGATTTTGTCATGATGGCTGACATATCTTACGCTGCAAGAAAGCCCCATCAGACTCAGTTCGCTCGCCGGCATTGGTCGCCACGACTTGAGCTCCCGTGCTATACTGGGCTCTGCTGAAGTGTCGCCATGGCTCACGCCAAGCCTGGCCCAGGCCAGTAAGCCAGCCCCGTTGTTGTGATGCACGCATAGCTAACTTATCACGTCATAAACAAATGGGTGATGCACTACGTATAGCGATTTTACATCTTGCACCCATTTGAATATGGCATTCAGAAAAAATTGCCCAAATGTCAAAATCATATGTCATCGACTGCCGTACAAAGACTGCCTTCTCTTGCACCACTTAATGGCGAGAGATTGGGTAGAGATTGGGTAGCCTCATGAGCGACCATTGCCCGGTGTTACTCGAGCTGGAGGTTCTGCGGGAGTTAGCCCGACTAGCAGGTGCAAACCCAAGGCACGCTTCGACATCCGACGCAAAGCCCGGTACGAGAGCTTATTCGCCGCTGATGACGCCCCCGCTATTCCGCGCATATCGGACGATGTTTGCAAGCTTGGGGGTGAATTCGACAGCACCGATGTTGTCCAAGTGATTCCTAGCGCCTGATTGTCGGCGTTGGAGAAGGCTTTTGGCCAGCGTCGCGCGAGACCCAAGCGCGTCGGGGAGGAAAAGGACACGCCCTGGTGGACGCAGGAATGTGCGGCAGCGCGCATGCTGTAGCAGAAGGCACACACGCGGACACAAGGGTTACTAGCTGACGAGCAGGCACTGCAGATCTTCACACTGTTGCGCTTTAGTTACCAAGCCGGTCTCATCAGCGGGCCTTCCGTTGTTTTAGACCGGCCCAGCTGACGTCTCTGGGCTCTGATGAGGGGCCAAGGGGCCCCTCTTCAACCCCTTCTCCTCAGCATCTTCAGCCCCAGGATAGCAAGGAACTGCATCCATTAGAAGCTTTGGCTTTATGTTACCGGATGAGCGGCTGTGATGAATGGCGGCGATAAATAAGTCGATGTTGAGCTCATGACGCGTTTTTGGGCGGGGCCCCGCCCCCTAGGGATGTCCCTGTCCGTGGCTGGCTGGCTGGCTGCCTGCCTGCGTGACGACCAACCTTCTTCACTCGATACGCTGTAACTCACGATCAATAGCCTTTGATAAATTCTATTACATTCAGAAAACAAATAATATATGTATCAGTGTAAAAGATGTTTGACTGAGTGCATGGTCCGAGGCCGCACTCGCTCCGACGCATCCAGCACTCCTATTCGTTCCAACTTATACCCCGTTGTTCATACATATATATACATGTTTACAAGACGGCGTCTCTTCGTTATAACATTCAACGATGTATGCATAGCGAACATTGGTCACAACCGCACCACGGTTCGGCTTGCCGTTCCGACCGCTTTGACGCGTCTTGCTATTACACGGAGTAACAAAGGTTGCAAGGGACAACCTGGGAGGATTTGCTGGTTGGACGCCAAGCCCAATGCACGCATGATGCGGTCTTCTGCGGGGCGCGCAACAAGTCTAGTCGGCAAGCCCTAATAGAAATGGATGTACACTGTGCAGTATAGTGACATCACGTGACATATCTTCGTGACGCGCGACTTCCCTACGGCTTTGAACATGTAAACCTGACGATGGCACGCGGCGAGGTTCGGGTTGGGAAGGCAGGGCCGTACGGGTTCCACTAGGGATGGATCCAAGTCATGGCTGTCGAGATCCGCTGTCAAGAGCTGCTGAAGAGCTGTTGCCCCCATTTGGGTCTCCCGCGCAAATAGATATACGACAGGACCCTTAACTACGTCTCTTCCGACTCGCACGCCTATCTTACACTACGGAGTCCGTAGCCCTCAATTAACTCTCTTCCAACTCGCACGCCTAGCACTCTCAACCTCGGACTTCGTCTCTTCCGACTCGCACGCCTACCATACACTCCCAAGCCCCTAGCCCTCAACTCCACCCGTACGGATTTGATGGGACCGCACCCTTGTTCCGGCTTCAAGGAAGCCGACACCCCTGTTAGGAGTCGCATTAGCGGGGGCTGTGATGTCTGGACTTATTTATGATATGATGGTGCCCTTTGCAGCGGTTCGCAGCGGTCGACCAAAGCACTCTGGTGGCGTTTCTAGGCGATTCATCAGGGCGGTGCCAACAGGTGCCAACACGTTGCACCTGATTGGGCATTGGCTTAGTCAGAAATGAGGTCAGGATGTTGTGGAGGCGAGTAAGATTGAAGCTTGACCCTAACCGACAACAGAGCACCGCGTGTGCTGTGCCGACGGGCCGCAAGTGCCCTCCGTGTTGGTACCGTCAGGTACCGTAACATGTCCATTCAAAAACCGGGATTACGGGAAGCCCTGACTTCTTTTGTCATGCGGATTTCGTGGAATTTCTTCCTAAACTGAGCGTTCCCTGGCTCAATTTCGTGGCAAAGCCATGCATCTTCCTGCACTGAGCGTTTCGTGGCAAAGTCATGAATTGTCTTCTGCAACCGGTACAGGCGGTACTGTGTACGGGTCCCACGCGTTCCCTGACCAAAATGGACTGGGCAACCGGGCAGCATGCGTCGACATGAGAGGTCGGCAGCTAAATTTCGTTCTTACTGTTGAACTGTTTGCAAACTTGAGCTACTGTCCTCCCATGCTAATGGGCGCTATCATGATCGCCCTCCCGCTCAATATGTTTGAGACCGGTGAGAAGGTTCCATTCCTCGGAACATCAATGCTGCGAGCGTGTTGGCTTGTATTTTGGGCCTGGGGCTCCTTCCGTGTCCTGCACGGACGAGCTGTGCCAGCTGATACAAGAATATCGACCCACGGGAGGGTGTACGCCATAGGATAGCCAATTCACCCATTTTCGAAAATGGCCAAGCTCGCTAGCCTTCCGACAAAACATATGGCTATTCCCCAGATATTCATGGGCGTCGCTAGGAACCTTGCATACATAATCTTCACAGCAGGCTAGCCACCTTTGCCTTTAGCAAAGGTCCTGTTAGGGGCCCCCGAAAATCATCATAATTACACGGTAGGGCCCCCCCGGGCCCCTCCTTTCGCAACTTACCTTCGTATTGCACCACCAAGCTGCAACGCAGCCCTACGGCTGCTAATCAGAAATTGCAGTGCGCGTGCAAATTTTTATTGTGGCCCCGAATGACATGCGGGGAGGTATTGAACCGGCCCTTCACCACATTACAGCGCACAACACCCTGGGCCAACACTGCCGCGCCCTGTCAGGGGGCGTGCAAAGACGCGCTGCTTAACCTCCTAGCCTGCCCATGGCATCGGAGGCTCATCGCTGCGGGCGTGCAGAAAACTCCCTGCGGCCACCTGTCCGTCAACGAGCGAGGCGAACAGAAAATCCGAACAACATCCTAAGTTGCGGCTCTGTTAGCCATGCGTAGCCTACTCTAGCCAGGTCTCTTGAAGCCCGCCTCTTTCCCGTGCAGCAGCTGTACTCCAGTGGGTGCAGGCCAGCATGCGCTACCAGCTGAAGCCGTGCACCATGCCGTGACATCACCTACATCACTCGTGGTGCCGGCATCAGCCGACCCAACTGCTGCACTGCGCATCGAGGCAGGCTCTGATCCTGACAACGGGGAACAACCATGGAAACGGGCAGCCCGCGCCTGACAAAGCCAGGTGCTTTAAGCGGTGGTGTCGAAGTTCTCCACCAGCTCGGGCACGTCTGCGAGGCGTACGGGGGCAGCACCTGTGGATACAATGCGCTGCTAATACATCGGGGTTTCCCAACACTCTTCCCCCGGGATATAACCCATATGGTGAACCCTGGAAGCGCACGATTAGAGCAGAGCATACCGCGGACCAACATTTCCAGCTAGAGGAACTCACCGTCATCATCGCCACCCGCAGGCGCCGCGCCCGCGGCAGCCGCCGCCATGTTTCCGAGACCCGCGAGACCGCCCAGGCCTCCGAGACCGCCGGGAAGGCCGCCCACAGCGCCCAGCTGCAATACGTACAGCGACACCATGTTTGCACAGTGCATAGCGCACCATACAAGCCAACCGACTTGAACAGTCGTACTAACACTGGAAACAACGAGGGCGACCAGCGTCAATGTCCATTCATACCTGCTGCATCATCTTTTTCAGGTGCACCAGGCTATCCGGTCCCATCTGGTTCAGGATGCCGGGCAGCAGCTCCTGGATCTCTGTCGGCAATTATGCGAAACCCAGGACAAGATGTAAAGGCAGCACTCATCCAAGGGATACATAATGAGCATTACAATGCTTACTCTTCTGCTGCGACGGACCGCTGATAACGTAGGTGTTAGCAGCAATGGAGGCTTGAACTACGCAAGACACAAAAAGGGTTGGTCAGCACTGACTTGCAAAGTGCAGTTGATTTAAGCCTCCGATAAGTTACCCTTGGGATTCTGAAAATGGATGACGGTGTCGTCCTTGAAGATGTTCACCTCCTCGATACCCGGGATAGTGTTCACGCCCAGGCGCTTGAGGGTGTTTTGCAACCGCTTATCATCAGTGGAAGTTGTCTTGTGGACGGCCTTCTTCTTTCTGTGCGTTCGCATCACAAAAGCCGTAAGCGCTCGCGTAAAACGTCACAGCGCGCCTCCAGCCGCCGCACCTCCTGACGGAGCCCTTGCCACCGGTGCGCACGGCGCCAGCCATCTTCATAAGCTTATCACGATCCATTTTGCTGCGTGCAGTTCGCTAGGACGTAAAGCCTTGAAGAGAATAGAGTACGAAGAGAACAAAGTACAGGTTTCCCCTTGTCTATTTACTAGAAAACTCACGTCGTGGGCACACACCCAGTGTTGTTATGCCCCTTTGTGGCCGGGGCGTTGGGAAAAAGAGGACTTATGTGTGCATAAGCGTCACTTTGCATGGACAGGGTACAGGGCCCAGCTGGGCGGGCACCCCAATTTCGCGATTTCCGCAATACAAGGAGACACTCGAAATATCCATTTATGTTTAATTTTTCACGACTGTTTTAAGGGGTAACGACTGAAATAGCCTGTTTCCAACCGAAGGCTATCGTTTAGGCCTTGATCCTCGCACTGTGGAGCAGCGGGTCGTCGTAACGGTTGTTTGATAGTGAATACTTGCAGAATACCCCATTAACTGGGTCATGCTCCTATTGCCGTTTCTGACAGCTTCCTTGTCCGAGGGAGGGCTAAACTGGCCGCGGCTCTGGCTGAAGCGGGGACCTCGTTCGCGGAGGCTCTGCACCGGCATCAGCTGTGGCTTGTCCCCCGGGGTCCATCCCCGCGTATGGGATGCGTTGTTTTAGCGTCGGGTTCGTCCCTCGAGCGGGTTCGTCAAAGCCTGTTCCGGGACTGGGACTCTGTTACGTACAGGATTCTCCTGTACGTAACAGACTCCCGCACTCCTGTCCGAAGCGTGAAGCTCGTGAGGATCGATGTGCAGGTTGTTGCGGATTTCAGGGCGCGCCTCGCTTCCAACGCCCCTCTGTGTAATCCCCCGCGAGACTGAGGCACGGTTCCGGCCGCTCACGCCTTCCTCGCCAGCTGATCGGGCCGCGTTATGTTTTCTGGGCTGCCAGACACCGCCTCGCCCCGTGATGCGGGGGTTGCGGGGATCCCCGTGATGGATTCCCTGCCCCTGCGGCGGTTGATGTACGGTAGTGCCTTAACGTTATACTGGACGCTGTCTCGGGCGGTCGATGCTTGCCTGAGCTCCGTTCCCGTTTCCGACCCGTGCTTTTCGCTGTTGGGCTGGGTGGGTATTCCGTCCGTTGTAGGCTAGGCTGCGGCGGTTTCTGGTTGCGCTTTTGGCAAAGCTCCGTGCTCTGGGCATCTGGATCGATACGGCTAGCGACCGGTGTGAAGGCTGGCCCCTCTTATAATAATCTCATCCTAAAAGCGGTCCCGGGTTTGTGTGAACAGTGGACTGACCGTTCATTTCGAATCGGGGTCCTAATTGACCCTCAGCGGCAGTGGTCAGGCGGGTCTGTGCAGCGTAGCGGCCATTATTTACACTGCCGGAGCCCTCATGTTGCATGTGCTGCTCATATGAAGTGCGTCGAGTGTCGTTCGAGCACTGGTGAGGCGGCCGTTTGAACCTGCGGCCAGCGGTAGGCTGTGCGCGTAGCGGCCGTATTCACATTTCCCATGCCCGTAATACGCGCGGTCCATCCCAACATTCCATCCTGCGGCAGCCTTCACTTGCCGGTTTGCTGCATGGCAACGCTTCGTTTGCGGACGACTTCTGCACCTCCCCCCGTGACCCCTCCGACCCGTCCCCGCATTTCCCCTCTGCGGCGCCGTTACTTTCTGGCGGTGCCAGCGCGCTTTTGCTCCAGCAAAATCGCAGCATGGCTAAGCTCCAAAAATCCTTACTTTCCACAGAGAAAGCAGTCTCCAAAAGGACCTCACGACATCATATGCCGGTGCAATCTTGCCATCTGCAGCCTGGCAGTGGTCCATAAGCTGACCAGCCGAACAGACTCCACACATTCAAGCATTCTGCACATGAATGCACCGTTTTACCCCCGATGCATACCGCACCCGACACTGCTGCGCCTGAAGCCCAATGCCCAAACCGGGGGGGGGGGCAAAGCGACCCGGAACATCCAGACTTAAGCGCAATCCCTGGATTGTAAGTACCCACAGCAGAGGGATAAAGACCACTCAGGGGAATGAGCCGACCAGGGCACCCCTATGTCACGACACACGGCGCATACGGCTGGTTGTGAGGGCGAACGGGCGCGAGAGGGCCGTCCTGCAGCTTCTGACGCGAAAGACGGGCCCGCCGCACGGGCGCAATACGAATGGAGCAGCCCAGGATGACGACGCTCGACAGCCCCGGGCTGCGTGAGGCAACTACGACTGAAGACGATAGGCTACTAGGTTTACAGATCATACTTGTAATGACGGTGGTCGAAGTGGACTCCAAGCGCAGGTTATTCCTTTGCTCGTTAACACGGTCGACAACCAGATGACAAATGGCCAGCGAGTGCTGTTAGCAACTTGCGAGCAGCGGCCCAAAGCCGGGGGAGCGGCCCAGTGCAAGGGCCCCTCCCTGGAGTCTACGAACCCGCATCTGGATACGTAATCCTCCGGCTAGTGGCCACAGCTACTCGAAACCGCACGGCGAAATGCACGTAATTCAAGATACCGACTAGAATAATCCAACCCAACATGGGCTGGAAGCGCCCTGGGTCGGTGTCGCAAGCCGCGGCCCAAGCGTCCCGACGGTCTAACCGCCCAAATGACTGCAACTAACCAATTCGCCTAAGAGTGGCAAAAACAACGAAACTGACGCAAATGATGCGCTGTGTCGACTACGTGGTGTATCGTGACAGCTGTCACGACACACGACGTATACGGCTGGTTGTGTAAGCCTTGAACAGACACCCACCCAGCTGGAACGCCAGGGGAAGTTGCTCAGCTCGCGCCAACACACCAGTACGCAACACGCAGAGATCACGCGCTTGGTCTCACGCACGTTCCGCGCGCGCGACTCAGGCGCCGGTGGCGTCCGCACGCATGGCAGTGCAAGCAACACAGAACAAGGGGTGTCGGCTTCCTGGAAGGGCGGGGCCCCAGGGGGCCCCCGGTAAATCTGTACGGGTTAAACGAAGTGCTAGGGACTTGGGCCGAATCGCTGGATGCCCGCTGCCTAAGCGAGAACGTCTCTGGGGCTATGACAACGTGGTTTCTGGCAGTTTTCACCGCAAGAGGTTCGACATGCAACCGAACCGAGTCGGCTGGTGGGGCTTCGGCCCTGCCCGGGGAGTTGGTCCCGTGAACAAAGTGGCCGTCTGTTACGTTGAGATGCAGCCGAAAGGCTGCGCGGAATGTACGTCCGGCTGAACAGATTGGCTCCTGTCCACTCGATATCCTCACCCCGCATCCTAGGGACCCCGCATCCGTTTGGTAAGCGTGCGAGTCGGAAGAGACTAAGTTAAGGGTCCTGTCGTCTATCTACTTGCGCGAGAGACCCAAATGGGGGCAACAACTCTTCAGCTGCTCTTGACAGCGGACGACAGCCAGGACTTGGATCCTTCCCTGGTGAAAACCGTACGGTCCGGCCTTCCCAACCCCAAGTCCCCAACCCCGCCGCGTGCCATCATCAGGTTTACATAGATGTTCAAAGCAGTCGCAAAGTCGCCCGTCGCGATCTTATGACGCAATGTGACTATAGCCCAGCGTGCATCCAATTTTATTAGGGTTTGCCGACTGGACCTGTTGGGCGGCCCGCAGACGACGGCATCGTGTGTGCATTTGCGGTTTGCGTCCAACAACCAGTTTGCCCCTCATAGTTTGTCCCTTGCAACCTTTGTTATTCCGTGTAATAGTAAGATCCGTAAAGGCGGTCGGAACTGCAAGCCAAGCTGTGGTGTGGTTGTAACCAATGTTCGTTATGAATACATAGTTATTGGATGTTAAAACGAAGAACCGCCGTCATGGAAACATTTATATATGAACAACACGTTATAAGTTGGAATGAATAGGAGTGCTGGATGCGTCGGACCGAGTGCGGCCGCGGACCATGGACTCAGTCAAACATCTTTTTTCTCTAATACATACACTAATGTTTTGATTGTATTATAGTATGTCAAGAGCTATTTGTATTGATTTACAGCGTATCAAGCCATCAAGGTTGGTCGTCACTCAGCCAGCCAGCCAGCCAGCCAGCCCTAGTGGGGGGCCCCCAGGGCGCTTCGCGCTGGGGCCCCGCCCAAAAACAGCGATCCACGGGGAGTCAGTCTCACGCAAAACGGTCAACGCGACGGGTCCGCAGTGCTGGGCGGCCTTACGAACAGGTCCGCAATCTACATGTCATGCTTGGTATGGTGTTCGTGACGTGGCGCCATGTCTGCGGGCAAAGGCCCTGACGGGCCTGCACGCACCAGCCCCTCCGAGAGCGCTTTCTCCAGGAAATGATGCGAACTGAGGCCGCCACTGAGGGCGACGGTGACAGGTTCGGTGCCGCTGCTTCGGAGTTAGCCACACTGGCACACTGGCACCGGGGTCGAGCCTTTTTCCGGCATCAAAGAAGCTGACAGCCTGACACCCCTGGTCGCGTGTGGGGTTTGTCCTCGCGTTGGGGTAGGGTTGAAATGCTGAATCCTCTGGCTGCAGTCCCAGGGGCGGGACGGGCGGGGGCTGGGCGGCGGCTGGCCGCGGCGTACCCGTCCCGCGTGTTCTTACCGTCCTGTTTGGGGCTTGGCACCGGCCGAACCGCATACGAGTGTAGCGGAACGAGCACCGTGGAAGGGAAGAGCCCGTTGGTGTGGTGCTGTAGTCCCGGGGGCCCTCCCGACCTGCGCCGCAGTGCGCTTCACCGTGTGGTCAGGCCTCAGGCGCGTGCTGCCACTTGCCGGGCGACCTTCGTTCCAACAAGCGGCGGCGGTGCAGGCAGCGAGGCCACGGCAGGTAGCACCACGACCCGGAGCTCGGCTGTCAGCCACCATGGAGTATGCTGTGAGCTCGCTGCCAGCTTAACAAGCGAACTGCCTGCAGGAACGTTGCTTACTTAGACCATACACAGCGCAGTGAACGCTATGTCTTGCGGCGGGACACATCGCCCCTGCTCCAGCCCTCCTGGAGGCGGTAGCCTGCCTACCAGTCCTGTCTTTCTTCTGAGTGGTGGTTGGGTAAGGATTACCAGACAGTTCAAAACGTTTGAACGTTCCATCCGCGCCCCCTGAAGTTTCCCTTGGCCAGGTCCCGGCTGTCAGCCGCAGGACCGCAGCGTCCAGTACGACAGCGCGTGACCCAGTGCGTTTATACAAAGCGCGCTTTGACATCCACCGACAGTGCGCGCGTAACCCCCAATGGCCCCAGGGCCGGAGTCGTTCAGTAACGTTTCGAATCGAATGCAGGGACAAACTGGCAAATGGTGTGCTCGTTACTTGTGCCTGCGAGCTGGCGGTTGGTGTCACATCGCATGCATCGCGTAGGAGCGGCAATGGGAGATACTCGCACACAAACTCGACCCGCGTGTCCCCGCGTGTCCGAGACGGGCCGCCTATGCCTCCCTCCTATTTTACACCTCAACCCCCTGTTGCCGCCCGCCCTCGTCCAGTCCTCCTGGCATCAGCCCCCAGCGCCCAGGAGCTGCAGCAAGGGGGGGGGGGTCCGAGACTCCGAAACGACGACCAGACTGACCTCCATTGCCCTTCCGACCGAGCCGTCGGGGGATCAGTTCCGTCAAAATTGCGGCAACGTGTGGAGAGGCACCCCTGGTTGGGTTATGACAGGCGGACACAAAAGGATCACATAGGGAGGCGTAGCGGGCCACGGAGGACATGGGGGGTGGCCCTTCATCGCACCGCCAGCAAAGGAACACTTGGCACGGGGCACCCGGATTAATCGCGGGCGGAAATGCACCCGTGGATTGAGGCGATGGTAATCACATTACCTCCGCCGCCACTTCCACATCCACGTCCCCCTACAACCTCATCACAGCGCGGCTCTCGGCGCCAGCCCGCAGCCCAGGGCAGCTCCCGCGTCGCATGACACCCAGATGTAGCCCGGTACAACAGCAAACGAGCAATGCAAGAAGGTTATGCAGCCAACCGGCCGCTCCAGCCTCCGCTGCCGCCGATCACTCCTTGCCGAGCCAGCTCTGCCTCCGCCGGCGTCTCTCGGTCGCCGCCTCCAGCGCCGTTGGTGCAGTGCTTCACAAGAGGCGGAAGGTGTCGATGACGTGGCGCAGCTTGGCCTCATTGGCGGCGAAGCTCTGTGCGGTAGGGAGGGGGAGGCGGGGAAAGGGTCGGATCCAGCTGGCGGATGAATGGAGTGGGGCAAGCGGGCAAGTGCGAGTGTGGGCAACACAAGAGAAGCCGCGAAGATGTCGCCCCGCGCGCTGCCCCACATGTCTCGGGCAGCAATCACAGCTTATATGTAAAGACGTACCGTGCACACAAAGGCCAGGGGCTACTCGTGCACAGGCCTTTGGGCTGTCGGCTGCGCCCCCAGCTGCAAACATCCCCAAGTACCGGTAATCCCACCCCCTATCTCAATCCTCGCTAGCCCCGTATCTGTTCTCGCTCCCTCCCCACTGCCTCCCCACTGCCTCCCGCCCGACCTTAGTGGGCGAGCGCACGAAGACGCCGAACACCTTGCCCTGGGACACAGTGATGGTCACCAGGTAGTGGTACTCCTGGGGGCGGGGGGCGGGGGGGTGGGCAGCGCAGGTGATTGGGGAGGTGGTATAAAGAGAATTTCGCAGCGGAGAAGGAGACGTCGTTAGCGAACGGACCCAGAACCCAGCAATACAAGAGGGAGGTGGGGAGGTGGGTGTGAAGGGGCCAGTGCCAACTGCCAAGGGGGGCGGGCCTAAGGGGATCCCGGAGGGGGTTACGGATTGGTGAAGGTACGCAAGGAGTGAACGGAGGCACAGAGGGCCTGGGGAGTGTTGGAGGTGAACTGCGAGCAGGAAGGTGTGGCAGGGATAAGGCGGGGTCAGACTGACTCGTGAAGGGGGAGGAGGGCTTCAGGGAAGGGGCTGCAGGCTGCCTTCGGATGGGGTGCGCGATTATCCGAGCGCCTCGAGGGACGCTCCCCAGGTAGGGGCATCGGAAGGCTGGGCTCGCGGCCCTTCCGAGGTGACCAGTGCACGCGGGGTTGCGGAGAGGAGTAAGCAGGCCAGGGCGAGGGGGAGGGGCACAGCACACCCAGACAGACAGAGGCGACCACGTGCGTCCGATCCGAAGGCGATTGTGCAGTTCCGCAGCAGCAACGGCAGCAAGTCGGTAATGCCCATTGGTGGGAACCAAGACCCGCTTTCCGTGTGGACAAGCAAGCAGGCAGTGCAACCCATACTACGCAGGCGGGTGGGCGGTAAGGTTGGTGGAGGGCGCAATCACAGCAGCGCAGCGACATGCCGGGTGCGAGGGCTGCGAGGGCTGAGCACGTGACAGACGTCCCGCACAGCCGCGCGTCGCCGGAGCGACGAATGGTCATCGCCACATTCTTGCCGTACGGGCAGGGAATATATCGTACCGGCGACTCGATGTCGTAATCGTACAATGTTTGTCCGTCCACCTCGCGGGAGGAGGTGGTGCGGTTGGTGGCGCTGGAGAGGGCGTCCTGTGGGATTAGGTATTGGGGTAAGGGGGTAACGAGTGACTGGAGCAGAGAATCCCACTCAGAGCGTCAGGTGGGAAAAGATATGGGGTGCGGGATACCGTACCCCACATTGTGCGGGTACGGTACCCCTGATGCGAATGCATTGGTGGGTGCAAGTTGGGTTAGGCAGAGGACCCATCATCTGCAAGCGGGGCGACACCGACGAGGTGAGCAATCGCCCAACCTATGCACACGAACAGGAACACGAAAACATACGACCTCCGGTTTGTGCATCCGGGGAAGGGGAGGGGAGGGGGCGCAGTGAGAGGGGCAGCGACAGGGTACGGCATGTAACGATGCCAATGGGTGACACAACATGCCCGGGTGCGTTGCCCCAAAACGTATTTATTCGGCTTTGGAGGAGATGTTGAACCTGGACCACTGAACCACTTGTGTTTGGGAGGGGGCTCCCTTCAGCCTTACTGCAAGGGTAATAAGAACGGCCCGGGGCGAGGGGAACGCAACGCAGGGTGTACTGTCAGGGTGCGACGCTGCCGGTGGCCTGTGGCCTGTGGCTCGCACTCAGCCCAGTCGGACCGAGCCGAGCGAGCTCATGTGCGTCATGTCACCAGGTATTGGCCAGGGCTGCCCCGCCCCGCCCCACCCGCAGGACGTGGCGCGTCCACGCCTGACCCGACCTGGCCCAGCCCGCTACAGCCCCAACACGGCAGCAGTACACCGCCCCCCACTGCCCGGGACTGCCTGCATCGCACCGTCCTCCGCCGCCCATGCATGCATGCATACCGGCAGCAAAACGCCCCGTTCCACCCGCCCAGTTCGCCCTACCGCCTTCCCTATCGCCTCTCTGGGCCCTTTCCCGGCCCCTCGGGTCCCACCGCAGACACACCTCAGCCCCCCGCCCCTCCCCTCCACCCGGATCCCGACGCCCGAAGGTTGCCCTTCACAGATGGCGCTTAGGGACGCCACCACCGCCATTGGGGAGTGGTGACTTCCAAGTGCCTCACCGCCATAGGCCTTACTCATATCTCGCGTCGTAACCCTCAAACTCCCCCCCCTAAGCTCATCTCATCTGGAGACCAACGACCACCTTCCGTAACGGCTTAACCGGCATGAGCGGAAGTTGAGACCATCCACACGCCAACCAAAAACACCTGACAACCCCAGACCGGGCCTCTTCCACAGGGACAGGTTTCATCCTCTTCCAACGGCTACGGTACGTGTCACCGGGTGCACGTTTCCCACCGGCAGGCAGATCAGCTACCGGTGGGACTGTGCACAGCTTTTGCAGCGCCCTCCCGCACCTGCTCGCCAACCGAACAGATGCGAAGCCGGCTTCGACTCCGCCCCCATACGGTAGATACCGACTCACTGCCTCCCCCCATCCCCACCCCCACCCCCAGCCCCACCCCCAGCCCCACCCCCACCCAACCCCCCCAGCCCCCACCTGCAGGTCGTAGTCCGCCCCCGCGAAGCCGCTGAGAGTCGAGTCCAGGTCAGTGAGGCGGAAGGACTTGTTGTCCTCCCCAGCCCGGGCAAGAGTGATCACGAAGGCGCGCTGGTCTGCGCAGAGGCCGACAGAGCGAGAGTGAGAAAGAGGGGGCGGGAGTATGCGTGTGAGAGGAGGATTGTAATAAAAATGCAAATGTGAAAAACTAATACCGGTGAGAGGGGGAGCGTCAGAGCTCGTGTGTATGAGCGAGCCGCCCGGATGGCCACACCGGCCGGTAGGGTGGGCTCGGGTCCCGGGAGCACGGGAGGGTAGGCAAGGCAAAGGAGGTACGTCTAGGTGGAGGAAGGCCACTGGGTCAGTGGGTCAGTGGGTCAGTAGGTCGCCCTTCTCTGCTTCCTGCGCTGCGACCCTTGCTGCCTCCACCTCACCCCTGCTGCGCGGATTGACCACGCGGCCATCGATGCCCTGCGTGCCCTTCTCCACCTGCAGTCACTCACGCACATACGGAAACGGAAACACGAACGTTTGAGGACAGGGCCGCTAGAGGCTACTGGGCAGGCAGGTGGAGGGCTGGGTTGACAGACCGCCGGACAGACAAACGAGGTGGCAAGCAGGCGAGGTGATGCGCATGGCGCAATGTGCACTACTCCCCATTTTGTCATCGCCCATCGACCTCACCAGGCGGCTCCGGTCCCTCCCCCCTCCCCCCTTGTGTGAATGAGCGCGGGGTCAGCTGCGACATGCAGCCAAATGCAGAGCGAAGAAAACAGCATGGATGGAGGCATCGGCGCGCAGTAGTAACATCGCGCAGTTTAGATAGAGGTGGTTATGTAGTCCACCACCAGTTGGCGAAGTAGTGGTGCAAGCAGTAGCAACGGAAAGCGAACAGTAGCCTGAATGGAACCAGGAAGCGGGAACTATATGAAACCATCCCAACAGCGGCGGAAATAGGGTTCCCGCATTAACAGCGCGTCCAGGTGCAACAACAGCGCAGGAGCACCCCCCGGCAAGCTGGGCGGGGACGTGCGCGGCACAACAGTACGGCAAGAGGTTATCCAGCGTGCCCATCCCACAAGGGAGAGTCACAGGGGAGAGTGTTGTGTCCAAGACCCGACTCGGGTTTGGTGTGGTGTGCAGGTTCCGGAGAACTTCCCACATCTCTCCACCCGTTCCCCTTGCCCCCTGCTGCCCCTGCAGCCCTGCAGCCCCCTCCCTTCCCCCCCTCCCCCCCCCCGCCACCTCCTCCCACCTTGTTGGGCACCTCCTCCTTCCAACCGGTGGGGTACTCAAATGTGTACCGGGGGGTCTCCTTGGCGTTGCCGCCGTACCCGCCGTAGCTGGTGGGCGGAGTGGCGTAACCCAGGAAGGTCGTGTACTCTGAATGGGAGGGAGGGAGAAGCTATGTGCGTTAATTGGAACACAGCCCTTTCATGGAGAAGTTGCAGGGTCAAGTAACGCAGGCGGATGAAAGCGCGTCAACAGCAGCAGTTAGCGAGGTGCGCGGGGGAGGGCTGCCGTACGTGCGCTGATCAAGGATTACGTAATGTGGCTGTTATCCTACTACAGGGAGGCAGGCATATCTGCGTATGTCTGAAGTGACAGCATGTGTGCCGTTGCCGGGCGGGGCCGGGCGTGACGGGCGTGAGCAGGGGCCTGGTATCTGTCGCAAGCGCAGTGCCCAAGCGTCTATGGGCCGGGATGCGGTTGCTGCCCGGCCTGCTGGGTGCCAGAGTGCGCGTGTCTCACACGCGAAGCAAGCATTGCACGTACTAATGCGTGCGTCGCGATCAGTACGACACATACGGCATACAACAGTGATTTGAAATAAACCAACGGCCCAACTCTCCGCGTGGGGACCGAACCCCCAAAGGGATCTCCCGCACGCGCTATCGTTGCTATCGTGGGTGCGACCGATCCCCGGCCTTCCGTCGCAAGAGGTCCCGGGGGGGGGCCTACCAGTAGGACTGGCAGGGGGAGCACAAGAGGTTTGGGTTCTCTGGGTGTCTCAAACAAAGACGATCACCAACACCAGCGTATTCAACACAGCCATCGCCAACATAGTACCTCCAACACCGTCATATCCGAAAGTCAGTCACCCGATGTTCCCGAGTAAAGCACTACCCATGCTGGCCTTGGTTCTCGCACCTCCGTCGGCGTGAGCGGGCGACGCCGGGGCGCACATCGCCAGACCCATCCCCGCGATAGACATGAGCACCTCGCGACGCCCAAGCTGGGCAACTTGATCATCGTCGGTGCGTTGAGGTTGGGATGCTGCGCCAACGGCAAATGCTGCAACGCGGCCGCGTGGAAGGACTGAAACGGAGCCGCGAGTGCGCGACTGCAGGGCCAGAGGGCCACGGAGCTTGTTGGCGATAAACATATTGCGAATATACTTGAGAAGGCGCGATGGGCAAAAAAAATATTACGCGCTTTAGAACTTCATGCGTTCAAGGTTTTGGCTGGTACTATACAAGCGATCTCAATTGTCGGCCTTGCTGCAGTGACGAGCAACCACTGTCAACACCGCTTCCGAAAATTTGGAATTCCAATGCGTTGATTTTTACCAATACCAGACTTTACATGAACAATTTTTTATGTCCTGCAGACCGGAGTGCACGTTGTGTGGTTCAGCGGCTAAGGCGACATCCGACATGTCAGCCCATGCCGCATGGTCGACGATATAGTTCAACATAAATTAGCGTCAATGAGCTGGCATGGAAGGTTTTAAGAAGCAGACGCTTACGGCAACAGTCACGTTCGCCGGAACTCTCAACGGCCTGACAGCATATAGATGCCGACACGAACCGAACTGAATTCTGCATCATTTTGTCAATCTTTCTGGAGGACATGGCTGTGGGAGTCTGTGAGGATGTAAGCGTAGTATGTAGGCGTAGTATGTAAGCGTAGTATGTAAGCGTAGACGGCCAGCAACGCATCCACGGCAAGGGGCAGACCACCATCGGGGCAGAGTTAGCCACGCGAATTCGGGTATCTGTATGAGCCGTCTTACCACATGAGGCCACCAAAGCACACTCTTATAACGGCGACAGGCTTCCTGCTAAAGTGCTAGGGCACAGTGGTGTGCCTTCCTCGCGAGCGTCCACAGGCGTCCACAGCCAGCGTCAGCTGCCGCTACTGGTCCTTCAAAGCGAGGGACAGTGGACTGCGTCTCCAGCCCATTTGGCAACGCAACGGAAAGGTCTGCAGGGTTCAGCAAGCCGAGCCCCCTAACCCTGAAGGTGGATCCCGCAACCCTGTGCTTCGCTTTGCTGGCATTTATGAACCCTGCCGCCCTGACGCACCCGAAAAATTGGGGTTGTGTGCGTTGCCCCGGATGGCTGGCTGATTGACTAGCTGGCCGACTGACACCTGGCTAATTGCCGTATGGGACGGGAGCGCCCCGCCTGGACCGCTTCATGGTCACAGCAGACGCCATCGGGAGCGTCTTGTCATGCCGCATAAGGGAGGTGCAACCCTCAGATCACAGATTGGTTGTAACAGCGATGAAAGTTAGGCTTCACTTCCTGGATTTGGAGGATCCATGCCAGCAGCTGAAGTATTGGCTATGGAGCAGCAGGCGTCAGCACCGGCTTTTAGAATGGTGGCCCCGTTTTAAGGAGGTGCTCCGCGCCTTGATTGGGCGACTGAACAAGGAGGCGCGTGAGCGGCAGTTGGTGCTGTCGGAAGAGGCGACGGCAGCCGCGGCAGCAGCTGCAGCTGTCATGGTGCGCTTGGAGCAAGGGGATACCAGCGCAGCACCAGACGTCATCACCACCAGGGCGGAAGCAGCCGCCAAGGCCATGAAATCGGCAGCAGGAGCAGCCCGACGGGCCCGCCACGCATGGCTGCGGGAGGGTGAGCGACCATCACCTACCAAAACCCGCCAACTCCGCCCATCAGTAGCGTGCCGGCGGATCGCAGCGCTACGGAAAGCAGACGGCTCGGTGACGTCGAACCCCACTGAGATGCCCCGAGTACTGGCGAAGTTTTGGAAGGGGATCAGCTCAGCAGCCAACATATGCCCGGAGGCACGCTCACAAGTACTGCAAGCCGTAAGGGAGACAGGAAATCAATGCCCTATCAATGCCCCGAGGCCATCGCCAGTTGTTAAAGTTTGCGACAAAAAATTGCGCTAATAACTCCCAACGAATCTCGCAATTCTTTTTCGGAAACGGGCGGTGGCCCCGGGGCATTAATTTCCTGCCTCCCTGACGGCTTGGAACTATGAATATTTGGGAGGGACCCTTTCGAGTTTTTCTACCGTACAGCCGTGTTTCCGATGTTGCCCGGCGGAGACCGCTGTGCTGTGAACGAGGTCAGAGCTCGGTCCGTGGCAACACCTTATTATCCCCCTGACGCTCCCTGGCCGATTTATAAGGCAGCGGCCACGGTATTCGTGTTCCCGATTTTTTCGACAATTCTCTATGTTGCCCGGAGACCGCTGTGCTGCGAAAGAGCACAAAGCCCGGGCCGCCATAGAGGCTAAGGCGACCGCCACCAAGGCTGCCAGGGACAGCAAGGCGGCGGCAGCCGCCCAGGCGAAGGCAACAGCAGTCGCAGAGGATGCAGTTGCCAATTAAGCAGCTGAGGTGGCGGCGGCGACCTTCATTGTGGCACCCGCCATGGCCACCGGAACAGCAACGGGTGCCTTCCCCAGCACAACCCTAGCGAAGGGCGGGGACTCCTGCCGGCTCGCTCTCTGCGGGACTGTGCCGCAGGGCACACGCAGGCACGGACCACGGACGACAGACCGTGAGGGACTTCATTCCACATGGAGGCGCTGTTGCCCCACCCCACCGAACACGCCGCACAGACGCCGTTTCCCGGGTGTGTTGCCCTGCCACACCGGACAGCAGGCATGGCCCGTCAATGGAGAATTCAAGGACCCCGCCAGCACCGCCAACACGTGTGCCCCGTGACCAGCGAGAGATATGACAGAAAGGATCGAGCCTCACTGATAAATACCCGCAAGACATATGTCCAAAACGGGAGGCGGAAGGGAGTGTCAAGCTCTCAAGCATCAACATGCACCCTGCCGTGCCCCCCGCACCACTGCCGCAATATCCCGGGCCAACCAAACCGTCTCTGAGCTTAGGAAGCATCAAAGGGAAGGCCTCGGCTGCGACACACATGCGCACGCAGTAACGTGGGGCTTAACCCACCGACGGGTACCCGCACCGCACCTGCCTTTCAAGTCCCCCAAGTTCCCCACAGCTGCCGCAGTCTCCTGGGGGCCATGTGCACACTTACATAGCATGGGCGCCCGCAAGGAGATGCCAAGAGCGCCCCCCGGGCCACACCGCCGTGCCTGAGCGGGCCATCTAAATCCCGACCCAGCCCAGCACGAAGCCCCCACCTGGCAGGCGCGGCCTCCTGAAGCCAACACCTTTTGCAGGTTCAAGGCCCGCTTCTCCCCTCCCCTTCTGGAACGCAACGCACAGCGGACCCAGCAGCCGTATCGCTTGCTGGGTTCGCTCCGCTTCGAATACACACGCGACCGTGCCCGCCCGCCCGTTAGATGTAGCGCTTGGCCCCCGGCCGCTGGGACTCCTTGACCCGCTCCTCCGCGATCTTCTTCTTGATCGCCACAGGGTCGACCACCACCTGAGGGTAGGGGTGCATTAAAGTGAAAAGGAAGCTAGGGTCATGCTGTCTCACCAAGGGAGGCGCTGGCTTGGGTTCAGGGCCTAACCAGACGCGCGTGGGCCCGGTATGCTGCATAACTTTAGCAGCGCCAATGCCGGGCCGCGCTTTCAATCCGCCTGCCGTGCGACCAGCAGATTGAATAGCTGGCACGGCCGCTTGTACCACTCACCAAGACAATTCCCCTCTGCTCTGCCGCGCCTGCCCGTGAAGACAAGCCCCGCAAATCAGTATGGCCCCCAGCCCCCCAGTCACACCCCCCAATCCTTCGAAACCCCGCCCCAATGTCAACCTCGCATTGCCCAGAGCAGCTGACTGCTCCACCTCTCCGCCCTGTCCTGCCCCCTTCAATTATGAGAACGCCCTGCCCTTCTCACCGAGTCGTTCATCTGCAGGAAGCGCGGGAGGGTCTCTTGTTGCTTGGCGGCCCGCAGGAACTGCGCCCGGTACCACAGCACCGTGTCCTGGTGCTGCTTGTACTGCACCGCCAGATCCAACGCACGCTCAAAGTTGAAGAGTTTGATGTTCAGCTTGATCGCTCGGTACACAAGGCCAGCCTGGAGAGGGGGTACCACGGCAAAGCGAGGCACGGCGCGGGCGTGCGGCGGCGCAGGGGCGGTTGGTAAGGGCACTAAACCGATCGAATTCAGCGGCGCGGAAAAAAAGGGCGAGGTGGGCACAGGTCATAAGAAAACACGGCGAAGCTGGCATAAAAGAGCAGTGAGGTGCACAACGGACTTGATGGAGGACTGCGGGGGGCACGTTTCGCCTAGTGCTGTAAGCCGCCATGGCCGCAGTATACGGTAACCCCTCCGACGTTTGACCACGTGTGCATGGCTTGCGTGTGTGTGTGTGTACCCGTACGTGCGAGACCTCCTCCCTCTCGCGCCTCAGTCACGCCTCACCTGCATGAGAATGGCCTCCGCCTCCTCGGGCCTGCGCCGATACACCGCCAGCTCGGCGTTGCGGCCCTCCTCTGTGGGGATGAGCTTCACCTTGCGCACAAAGTGCGTCTTGTCCACCTCATCAATGGCCGCAAAGGCCGCCTAAGTGAATAGGGTCATAGCCAGGAGCAAGGCCGGAAGCGGGCCACATGGAGCAGAAGTAGGCGAGTGCGCATGAGTAGAACTAGTGGTGGCTTCGGTACAGTAGTGACAGCCAAGCCGGGCGCGCGCAGCCGCTGTTCAGTCAACACACAGGTCAAAAAAGACCCCTGCACCTCGCGGTCACCGGAAGGGACGGCAAACACAGGCCTACGGCTTGACGCCCAGTGGAGGCAATGGTTCGCTTCGTCCGGGGCACATCCAACTAAAGAAGGAAGCAGTCTCAAGGAAGCATGCAGTCCAGTGTCCAGCATTTCGGCGGGCCGGCAGGGGAATGAACCGCATGATGGATGGGGGCATCCAGCCAAGTCAAATAATGGCGCCGCGCCCGCGCCTCGTCCCACCTGACGTCTCGCCCTGCAGTTGTAGTTCTCCTCCTTCCCCGCGCCTTCAAACGTAACCAGCAATGCAACCCGACTGCGTCGCCTCTCACACACCCCGTCTCACTGCCAACACCACCCTCGCACCCACCCACAACTAACCCCCCGCCAATCCCCCTCACCTCCGCGGTGTTGAGCTCCTTTGCCGCCATGGCAATCGCCGCCAGCGTGGCCCACATGGTCGGGTCCTTGATGAAGCGGCACAGCCGCGTGGCCTTCTCCCACTGCTGCCGCCGCACCATGTCGTACAGTACGGCGGGGTACGGCGACGTCGCGGCGGACACCAGCACGCCGTCGGAGCGGCGCACCAGGCAGCGGTTGCCCGCGAACAGCTGAATCTGCGCGCTCTTGCCGAAGTCCGAGTCAGCTTTCGTGTAGCGCGTCTTGGTCAGCAGGTCCTTGTCAACATACACCTCAGAGGGGTAGTACCAGACGCACTGCAGACGACAGCATGGCAGGAAACACGGCAAGTTGGGTGTGTGCAGCAAGAAGTTAAGGCGCGTGCGAATGCGCAGCAGGATCTTTGGCTTGTCTACAGACTCGAGATACCGGTACCTGGCTGCACGACTTGTGCTGCATCTGCAAGGGGCGACCGAGGGCCAATTCGTGGCGGTCCCTCGGTCCAACTTGTGTGGTTCGGCGACCGCCTTCAGCAAGCCCCGGCGGACTCCTCACAGTAATGGTTGTACCCTCGCCCCTACTTCAACTCCCGCCCGCTTTGAAAGCTCCCACCCTCCCTCATGTCCCCTGTGTACGTGCCCCCGTGCTCCACCACCCACCAGCCGCTGGTCCACCATCGCCGCCAGCATGGTCGTTGCGTCGTGCCACCTGGCCGAGTCGCACATGGCCGCCAGCTTGGCGATGTTTCGCTTCATGACGGGCAGCAGGTAGAGGTCGCGGTTGCGGTCGATGATGATGAGCTGTCGGTCGGCAATGGTGCCCGCCTGGCTCAGAGCGATCTCCTTGACCTCCAGCGTGTGCGACCAGGCGTCGCCCAGCGGCCGGCCCTGCGGGCGGGAGGGGGGCAGGAGGGTGAGGGTGGGGGTGCCGGGGATTGAGAGTGAAGGGAAAGGGGAGCGGGTGCGGCGCTGCGGGAGGAGCAGGACGGCGAGCGGCGCGGGCGAATAGGGAAAGGGATGTGCTCGCCACTTCGTTCGGCACAAGAGGGAGATTAAGGGCGTGCGTGACGTGACGTTCCGCGCCATGATGCGACACACGCGCGGCGCTTTCCTCGACAACAACCGGGGGAAGAAGCCGCAGCTCCTGGTCGCGCCGCGCCGCGCCGTGCCACGCCCCTTGCGCCCCAAGCCCCACCTGCGCCGTGTCAAAGAAGCGCACTGTGGTCCCCGAGGCCTGCTGGTCCAGCACTGCGATCGTGTCATTGGAGAGGGAGATCATCTGGCTGTTGAGCAGCTCGGTGCGCAGGCCCTGGAAGCGCGGGTTGCAGATCTGGCGGCCCTCGTAGGTGTAGATCTGGATGCCCGTGGAGTTGTCAAGCAGCAGGAAGTGCCGCTCAGCCTGGGAGGGGGCGGGGGCGGGGGCGGGCCGCGCAGGTTCGGGAGAGATACGGTAATGAAGAGAGGCCGCCACGGGGTTATCCACTTGCCGAATGGCGTGGGTGGCGGGGGCGAGGCGGGTTGGGGACTCGAATTCGGGTAAGGGGGGTTTGGTGGGGGCGGATTGGCGGAGATCGAAGTGGGCGCGACGGAAGGCGCGAGCCGGCTGGGCTGGGCTGGCTGGTGAGGTATGCAGCGGAAGTGGTTTTGTGTCCGGGGCTGATAGGAGGTGAACGGATTTAGAATAATGTGGTGTTTTAAGCTGGGTGGGTTGGGATTTCCCTTTTGTGTAACGGCTAGGGCCGGGCTGGCAGCGGCGCCAAAGCCCTCCTGGCCCCCGACTGTGGACGGCAGGCCGCAACGACCGCTACCGAGACGCGAATTTTGCCGAACATCCCCACAGCGGGTCGACCGTCAGCGTTGTCCGTTTGCGTCGCACCGCAATGGCCAAGTGCGCTCACGCTCGCGCCCACACTCCCGTGCCCACGCCCGCGCCCACACTCCCCGTTCCACGCCCGCGCACGCACGCACGCCAAAGCGCGCACCTGCAGCAGTAACGTGACGGTGTCCTTCAGGTCGAATATGTGCGGCGTGTTGAGGTTGTTGGTATTGTACACGTGGCACTGGGTGGCGGTGGCCACGATCAGGTAGCCGTAGCCTGGAAGGGGTTGGGGGGAAGAGGGCGGAGCGGAAGGAGCAACGGGAACGGGGGCGCACGGCGGAGTTCACCAGCGAACAGCTGAGACGACGAAAAGTCCAGTCTCTGGCTGAGAGAGCTACCCTTCGTCCCCCCAAATGGGCACTTGATCCACTCGTCCAGCGCAACACCCCCACCCACGCCCAAACCTGCTCTCCCACTCACCCAGCGACACCTTGATGACCCGGTCCCTGAACTCGGGCAGCTCGTCCGCGTTCTCGTTGAGGATGTCGTTCACCACGATGCGCTGCTCGTCAACCACCGTCACCTGAGCAGCGAGACGCGGACGAGCGACAGGAAGCGACAAACAACGCGCGGTGAGGCAAAAAGGATGAGAGAGACAGTGTGGTAGGAAAGCCCGAACCATGGGCGGAGGGAAACAGAGCGAAAGGCTGGAAAGATGAGGTCGTTTTGACGAGAGGTGTTTGTGCCGAGCGCACAGCGAGCAGTGGTGCTTTCTTAGGCACCAGCAAACCGCAACAGGGCTCGTATCAGCGGCAGCAGTTGCCATGGATGTCGCTCGGGTGAACGACCAGCTATGGGGACAGTTCCGGTGCCAGCAGGTGGCGGGCGAACGCAGGCGCGCATAGCGGTCGTGCGCATCTGCGAGTGCATGGCTACTGACCTCGCATGGCCACTGACAACTGATGCCAGCACTTCCCGCGGGCCACCGATATACGCTGTTTATCCGTGCAATATTGCGTGGGCCAAATGGCCGATGCACAAGGTATCCGGAAAAAAACATTCCAACGAAGTGAAGACAGCCGACCAAGTGCCTTTCGAGAAAAAATGCGCATTTGGCCTGTTCGGGCATCGCTGCCGCCCTGCCTCCGGTGCTTGTCCTTTTTGCCGCAGCCAAGCAGCTAGCAGGCAGCGGAACCCGGGAGCTGTCGAAAATGTCCAGTAAACGATACGCAACATCGTCATTCCTCGGCTAAAGTTTCCAGCTGCAACTTTCTCATCCTGTTTGTTCATCCCCCCCCTCCAAAACCCCATGCTCAGCGCAGACGCTCCCCCCCCTCGCCCGACGCTTGCAGCCCCTCCCCGCAGCGCCCAACCCAGCAGTCTATCCGAGGCGCTTCCGTGCCATATCGGTGCCCGCCGCGCCTTTGCCCCTCTGCCGCACCGTCAGCCTCCTGCAGGCCCTGCTCTCGGATTTGGATCCCACAGGGCCCCGCCCTACCCTACCACCTGCCCTAAAGCCGCTCATGAAATGTTTTTTTCGGTACCATTCAACTGCCCGGCCCTCCTGCCTCTTGTCGGGTCCTTGGGTCTGCATTCACCCGCCCCGCTCAGCCCCTTCCCCGCATCCGCCTATCCACACACAGGCCGGCACCGTACCTGCATCTTCCCGTCCTCCAGCGTGAGATCCACAACCTGCCCAAACACCACCGCCCCGCTGCCGCCCGCCCCCGCCAGCTGAGTGCTGTCCGCCGTCCAGCTGAGAGAAAGGATGGAGCCCGTCTCCTTCAGATGCACCTGCAGACCGAGCGGAAGGGAGCGGAAGGGAGCGGGGCGGAGCGCCCGGGGGACGGGCGGGACCGTTTACTTCGTCACCGCGTCCCGGCTGCGCGATCCTGACCGAACATGCGGGGCCCCCTTTCCCTTCACGCTGCCGCCCTCATTCCAACGCTTGCTAATGCGCCGGACGGGGGGGGGGCGCCTCAGCAGAGGTGAGGCCAGCCGTGACAGCTCCAGACCGCCTACCCCATCCTGCCCGCCCTTCCCTGGCGTGAGCAGCAGGCCGCGACGCACAGCACGCACTACACCTCACCGCCCCACGCTCAAGCTCCGGTCCGCAGGTATACCTACCCTTCAATCCAATCCCAAGCTCTCGATGACCCAATCTGCAGCCCTTCGATGACCTCTGATAACCCCGTGATGACCCAGTTCGCCGCCACTTTGCCCCTGATCATACCATGCAAGTTAGGAGCACTCACTCGAGCTACGGTCGCAGTCCAGAACCCGTTTCCCCGCCTTCCCCCAAATCCGGCTCGCCTTGGAGTAGGCCCAGCCCATCCGGTCGCACAGCTGCAAGCTGTTGAAGGAGCCCACCGCAAAGAGCTCCCCGCTGGGGCTCCACGACACCGACGTGACCGGGTAGTCGAAGATGCCGCTCTGGTACAGCAGCCGCCCGAAGCTGTCCCATACCTGAAGCCACCACCCAGCGGCATGGACATGAGCCATCATTGCGGTTCAGCGGGCGTAGTTCCTTTTGGCCACAATCTCTACGCGGAGTCGCACTCCCCGCGTGGGCTAAAAGGCACAGCACAATGACGTCCACACTTCTGTATGTGGGTCGCCGAAGCCCCGCCCCCGTATTGAAGGCGCTGCGGATGGCCCTGCCTTGTTCCGCGGATCTGCCGCACCTCAGACCGTGTCCGAATCCATTTGCGCATGGCACAAAAGTCGCCGTCCTCGGGACCGCGGCGCGCGACTTGGCGCCACTTGCGCTCAGCCGCAGTGGTGCCACCAGCCCGCCCTCCCACCCACCGCCCGTAATCAAGCTCTCCGACGTACTGCCCAGAACCCCCTGTCGTGGGTTGGCGCTGCAGCCAGCGGCGATGGCGGTGCCGACCCGCACGTACGCACCTTGTACTTGCAGTCCTCGCCGCCCGACACGATGAGGTGATTGATGGGGCTCCAGTCAACCCTGAGGATCACCCCGTCGTGCGCCTTCCACGCGTTCTGCTTGGCGTTCGAGGTGAGCGACTTGATGACCACGTTAGAGCCGGTGCAGTAGCACAGCTGGTCGCAGTCGTACGCCCACACTATAGAATACACCGGGCTGTCCGCTTGGGCAAGAGTGGACCGCAGCATGCCGTTGCGGGACCATATCTTGACTGAACCGTCCTCGCCGGCGGTCGCCAGGGCCGTCCCTGCGCGGGTACAGCGACACAGCAGGGTCAAGTCCCCGCCCCCAGGAGGGACGATGCGATGCCCACTTAACCATAGATCCAAACCCCCCCTCCCGGCGACTCCTTACCGTCGAAGCTCCAGCGCAGCGAGATGCAGGCCCCCCGGTGCGCCTCGATGGACTTCTCCACGCGTCCCGTACGGCTTAAAATTTTTACCGAACCTATTTTAGGCAAGGCATGACTCCTTCAGAGTGTGAATGGCGCAGAACAGAGGCTGGTTGCCGCTTACCATCGGTACAGGAGACAGCGAAGACGTCTGTACCTCCCGCCTGAGTCTTTTTCGAACTAAGAGGATACCAGTGCAGGTCCGTGTAATAAGTGTCCAGTTGGCAAACCTTCGCAAATGACCACGGAAGGCGCTTGGAACCCACGGACATGCAGCAAACATGGAGGGGCGCGGCACACCTTCTGCTCCGGCTCCCCAATCATATTCCATTTGTGGATGGTCTGATCGTCTGCTGCAGAAAAGAGCTCCCCCCAAACGGACCAGCCCACGGCCCCGACCAGCTCCCCGTGTGGAGATATGCCCTGTTTGACCTTCAGCCTCATTTTTAAATTCGATTCTACTGCGTCATCTATGAGTTGTTTATTTACTGGCACGGGCAACGACCCAGGACGCCAAGGCTCCCAACGAAAAGTCTAGTCGCTTCACACAAGCGTTGCGCTTCTATAATTTCGGAAAAGAGGTACTGATCCTTCAACACATTGAAGCATAAAAGCTTGATTAATTTGATTGAGCTCTGCTCTCTGCGTTTCGGACTGCCGTAACATTTTCAGGCTGTCGTACAATGGAAAGCTGCACAGTTGGTGAAACAGCCGATCCCGACTTCCTGTGCCGACCTGGGCACCTGCTTCAATCCATGCAAATTGCTTGGTTTCCCTTTAGAGCTTTTTACAGAGTGTGGTCGTTTTTAAAATGTTCAAGACCAGTACGTGCAGACGGTATCAGCAGTTCCAACGACTGATAATTTGAAGAAGGCGCTTGTATTGATATTTTTGTCGTTAGATTGTCAAGTAGGGTATTAAACTTAAGTAATAAATGCGACAGATAGGCTTGACGACCGTCTGGGTAAGACCTGCCTACTTATGGTACTATGCCGTAATATGGATCGTCATGATCCAAGCACACGCTGTCAGGGGTCCTGCAAGACGGTTGCGCATCGGAGCTTACGCAGGGCTGCCCCGACACCCCTATGATAACCAACTGTACTGATGGCAGGTCGTGGCAATTCTCGGCAACTGGTTTCTCGACAGTGCCCATGGCGAAGGATTTGCTGAGGGACTACACGGCCACATGCTCAGCCGAGAGCGTACTTTCCCGCTCACGGAATCAGCCCCTCTGCCCATGAGGTGTTCAATCGCGAGGGGGGATTGGTGCGCCAAGTACCTTAGCCAGGAGGTGCGGGGCTGCCGCTTTACCCGGGTTTTCGAACACATCGCGCCTGCCCCCACGACCCTTCACCCGTCTGTACGACCATATGTGCGCTTTGCGAATTGCGTCATGCTGGACCCGCTGCACTGCTTGGAAGTAGGCATGCACGCACGGCTTTATACGCGTCGGAAGCGACTGAGACGCATCGGCCTCCCATTGCCGTGGCAGCGTCTTGCAAACATGCAATCTACACCGCCCACATCAAGCTTGTGCATCTCCACCCTTACACGCCAAGGCAATTTCGTACAAAGGTGGCAGTGGGGACGGCAGCGCCAATGCCATGAATCCAAGATGCCATCCCCCCATGCGCGCTGATTTGAATTTGCACCGCAGCCTGTCACCTGGAAACCTGCACCGCGGGGAGGCCGGGAGTGCGAGGACAGGTGCAACGGCGTGGGGCGGTGCAACTACGACACGGGGTTCTGCGAGTGCCCCGCCGGCTGGAAGGGACCCGGTTGCAAGACAGTGCAGAAGCGGCCTTGCGCGCACAAGCTGAGGTGCGCCACCCCGGATGCGCACAGCACGCTTCGCTACGCCTTCTCCCTGGCCTCTTTGGTCAGGGATTATCGTCTGTGTCCGCTTGTGCCAAAATTATCCCGTGCTTTCTGCGCGCCGCAGGGACCCCGAGGACCGGAGGACAGAGCCAATATCGCACATTGGCCCCGATAAGCGGGACCTCGACTGGACGGTGCTGGATAACGTGTACTCGCGCTGTGGAGGTCAGTTGGAGCTGGCCTGGAGGGGGTTAAAGGGAGGTGATGCTGGCAGCGGGGTTCTATTCACATGCGCTGAAGATGTTCTAGAAGTAACAAGTTACAATCTCCGCACAGTAGCAGAGGCGTCCATAAACGCAGGGGGGCATAGAAGGTTGGTCATTGGTAATGTCGTAGTGGCTAATCTGGCGATCTATGCTAGCAGATGAAAGGTAACGGTGGCATATTAGGTTTGCGTTAGCTTGTGATGGGGTTTTGTACATTGCGGACTTATTGGGAGAGCTAATGCATGCAGTGGTGTGGTTATATGCAGCCATCGTGAGGGATTGCGTCTCCGTTCTCGTACCTGGAACAGGCATTTGCGACGATGACACGGCCATTTGCTACTGTGACGGACCCATGGGTCGGATACCGGCGCCAGAGGGTTCACCCCCTGGCACACCGCCCATACGACGCGGCCGGCCTCTGGTGACGTTCCACATGGCGCCCTCAAAGGTGGGTAATAAGAACGGCCCGGGGCGAGGGGAACGCAACGCAAAGGTGGGTGAGCGCGATAACGAAGGTGTCTGGTCCCCACAGCCCAGACCCCGCTCAAGCGGGGCGTCAATGGAGTGGGGCGCCATGACGCTGTGCTGCTGGGCCTACTTTCGGCTTGACAATTCCGGCGTCGAGGGAAAATGGAGGGGCGATGTGGAGCGCAGAGTGGGCTTATCATTCGAAGCGAGGGGCGGCACTCTTGAACTGCAAACATGTGCCGACGCGGAAGAAGCCCTAACCCCGTCACCAGACCGCTTCCTTCTCGATTCCGAACCACTAACCATTGAAAGAAAGCGCCATACATATATACTTGCGAGCTGCACATGGAAACGTCCCCTTGCAGACATGGGATGGTCGCAGAGCCTTTGGAGAACAAGAATATGATCATGTGTACGGCCCCAGGGGCTATTGCAACGCCAGCGAGCCCATCTGGGTCTCCGTTTGCAGCGTCGATGACCTGGGCGGGCCCTTTTGTGATGACCCCGTGGAGGCATTCTGCCCGGGAGGTTGCAGCGGGCACGGCCGCTGCAACCTGGGCTTCTGCATGTGAGTTGTGGCCGCTGCCTGGCGGGGCCCGGCGGGGGTGCGGACGGTGTTGGTGTCCGCATAAGTGCGTCAAGGCAATGCCGACGGAGGTGTGGCTTCTTTAGGGTTGGCTGGGCGGCCGGCTCACCATACTCCAGCAGATACACGACTTGATGTACGGGGTGTTGATAAGGATCGGCTGACGGGGCACTGTCGTTTGCAATGCAGCCCTTTGCGGCCCTTCTCTCGCGAGCCGAGGCTTTTGCCTGCGGACCTGGGAAGCTCCCAGCCCGTAACGGTAGTTCGCTGCATTAATGTCCCTTATTGCCTGCGGCTTCGTCGCCCGATCAGGCAACAGCAACGATGTGTTCGATCCCTCCTTTCAACTCCGTGCGGCCCATGCCCCCGCAGTTGTGATGAGGGCTACTACGGCCACGACTGCGCTCGGCGGAAGGCGGGGTTGCCGCTGCTCCCCAGCTCCATCCCCACCACACCCTGGCTGGCGTCGGTGATACGGGAGCCGCCCGCCGCTATGGAGCCGCCCCCGCACGCCACCCGCAAGCGTCCGCTCATCTATGTGTATGACCTAGAACCTCTATACCAGAGCAAGATTTTGCAGTACAGGTACAAATGTACGACGCTCGGCCTGTTCTTTTCCATCATTTCACGTTCATTTGCCCAGCCGCACAGCCGAACGCTGTGAGGGTCCTGCCTGGGAAGTGGCCGGACGCCTTCTCTGCTGCAATGCAGTTCATGGGCTTTGTTGACCCCTTCGTGCACCTTGCAATTGCACTAATAAATGGCGTCTTTGCGTGACCTTGCACAGATTAGGGTTATCTTCGGCCAGCTTAGATCACCGACTAGAAATTCTGAGGCTCCGGCCGATCCATAGCTGCATGTCAATGCACAGCTGTCAAAAGGCGTGGCCGAAGGGCATGTCACCGAGAGCATGTTAGCCGAACAACACCAAAACACCCAGAACGCCTTGCCATCCGTGCGGTTCTAGCATTGCCGCCCTTGCCGCTGTCGACTCGGCCCTGTCCATACTGTCCGTTTCCTTGCCTTGCTCCGTTTCCTTGCCTTGCTAAATCGCGCTGCACCGCAACACAGGGTGTCCCCGCCCTGGTGTGTCCACCGGCGGCACGATTTTCCCAACAATCAAACCATGTGGTCGGACGGGTGGGTGTACGCCGCCGACACGCTGCTCCACGAGTTGCTGCTCATCAGCGAGCACCGCACCTTCGACCCGGAGGAGGTGGGGTGCTGGGCCTGGGGTCAGGGCCGGCCTCTCCGCACCGGTACCAAGGGCCAGCCACGAAGATTGTCATGACTAGCACCGTAACGAGCGGTTCTCGGGCAGGCGCATGCAGATGCCACGGCAAGCGTTCGCGGGCGCACAAGCCCATATCCCGATATGCGCGCCGGTGTACGCTCTTGCCACCGTCACCGTCCCGCCCCCACCTGTTGTTAGCATCTTAATCTTCGTTATACACGGTTGTTAATGGGACTAGGGGTAAATGACTGATTGGTTGTACTTCAGCCACGGCGCTTTCCGGCCGTGCTACAAGCGCACGCATAATGCAACGTCCCGCCGAATATAAGCCCGTCCTGAACGCTTAAGGCGCTGCATTGAGGCTTTGAGCACTGCTTTATGACCACGATACAGTTTGTTGGTGTGTACTTCTGGGCACGGTCGGTCTAGCCACTTTTGCAGCATTGTTGCTACATCCAGTCACGGACTACCTAACGTCCTCTTTTGGCCCTCTGCCCAACTCAAGGCGGACTATTTCTACGTGCCGCATTCCGCGACGTGCCTGCCCTTCCCGATGGGTGCGCGACAAAAGGGGAGGGTCTGAGGTGGATAGCTGGCCCCGGAAGCTGGTGCCAGCCTTGTACGGACTGTACTACGGCTGTAGCGTTTTGAAGCCTTTGGTTCGGTTACTATGTGCAAATGGGACGGATGATTTGGGGGCCTTGGCCCGCCTTACGACACAGTCGATACTTCTTCGCCCGGCTTCGTTTTCGGCCTCTCCTTTGCAGCCCGTCAAAGTCGATGTATGACCCATGCGCGGCGCTGTGACTCCGCAGGAAGCTGGGCTGATTATCCATGGTTCCCGGGACCAGGAGGTGCGCTGAGTTGGGAGCGTCGGTACCTGGGCTGTTTCTCCGTCGTCCACCATGACACACTGCACACACATGTCGCCGACACACACACATACACACACACACACATGGATAAGATGGGACAACAAGGTTCGAGTAAACACACGGCACTCGTTCACGAGCGAGTAGTCTTAATTCGTTCCAATATGATGCTTCCGATGTCAATCTGCTGTGCGGAAAGGTTGCTCCACGCATGAGGTAAAAACAGCTGCCCCGATCAGGGCCAGCATTGCGTCAGCCTGTCCACGTTACCACTCTGCTCACCGTTCACGCGTTCGCCTGCCCGCATGATCACCGAGCCTAGTCAGACTATTGAATTTCTGCCTCCCTATTTTCCCGTTCACCTGGACACGCCGGCGGCTGCTTGAGCAGGCCCGCGCGTGCGGCAAATGATTAACATGCTTCGAGAGGTGGTGGACTGGATAGACAAGACGTACCCCTTTTGGAAGCGGCGCGGCGGGCGGGACCACATCTGGCTTTTCACGCACGACGAGGGCGCGTGCTGGGCGCCCAACCTTCTGGTCAACTCCACCTGGCTCACGCACTGGGGCCGCATGGGCCTGGAGCACGTGTGAGTGCGTTCCCACTGAAATGTGGACTTCCTGTATTCCTGCCGCCGATGTGCGTTGGCATGGCATTAAAGGCGCTTGCTGTATTTATTTGTGGGAGGTAGAACACTGATGTGCGCGCCTGAGGAAGGCGGAAGGACAACCGCCCTTGCTTGCCCGTACATATGTATAGCCCTGCAGCGACCGTACCTTGGCGCAGCGGTCAGAGCAGCGTATCGCCATTTCTCGGACGCGCGCGAACATGCATCGCCATGCATCGTCACCGGACCGCCGTGCAGTGTGCGGCATCTCCTGGACGTGGCTTGAGCAAAGGATTGTGGCTCACTTGGCTCCGGTGGGCATTGGTCCCATGACTTAGTGCATGGGTGTCTAACTGTCTATGGGTTCCGACGTTCCGTCGTTGTGTGCAGGAGTGGCACGGCGTTCCTGGCCGATCGGTACGATCGCGACTTCGTCAATTGGCAGCAGCCCGAGGGCTTCGTGACGCACATCAAGGGCCACCCCTGCTTCGACCCCGATAAGGTGCGATTTGATGTTTGCTCGGCAGCCAAGACCACGCGTGTGACCTACCGTACATACCGGCGCTGGCGTTGAAGTCAATCAGCCTTTCAGCGGCGCCGCGCATTCACCCGTTTTAGTAACAAACCAAAAACGTGCGCGAATTCCTGTCAGGGACGGAAATGGTTTTGTGTACTGATCTCGTTGCATGGGTAATATCGTAGTAATGTTGCATTGCGACCCTTGCTGTACCTTTCCCTTAGTGAACGTCGGCATCCTGGGCCACGACCAAGTTACCATGCGGTGTTACAAATGCATTGGTGCTACACAAAACACAATGTCGGCTTTGCTGCGGGCGGGCGACCAGTGCAAGCCTGTTCCGCTGTTAGGTTGCAACCGCCGCCGTGACACCCCCCCCCCCCTTGCAGGACCTCGTCATCCCCGCCTTCAAGCAACCCAACCACTACCGCCATAGCCCGCTTCTGGGCAAACCTACAAAGAAACGAGGTGCGCGTTGTGCACGGTGCCAACTGCACACCCGGTCACAGCGTCACACCCGGTTAGCAGAGTACGTAGAAGTAACGGTGTTGTGGGTAGCCTGGCGCTGTTGGGGTCGCTACCGCTGGCATTGTGCTCAGCATGCTCAGCTTAACTGAAGCGTCGCCCTGTCGGGTAGGGTCGTCCTCAAAAGCGGACCATGCCATGACGCTTGAGCTTGCTGTGGGTTTATGGTTGTCTCAATCATAGCACCATTAACTGTAAGCATGAGTGTGCAGCCCTATACATTATGCATCCCGATGGCTTTCTATCAATTGTGGTTCCGTTGCAGATATCTTCCTGTTCTTCCGTGGCGATGTGGGCAAGAGGCGTATGCCCATCTACAGCCGCGGCGTTCGCCAGCAGGTGGGGAGGGGCTCAGCAGCTTGCGGGACCCTTCCTCTTGAAACTAGTGGAAATGCAGCCGGTCGCTGGGGCGGCAGCCTACCGCGGGGGCATGCACCACGACGGGGGGGGGAGCTGATGCAGAGACAGGGGACGCTGGCGGCGGTGCATCATGCCGGGTGCGCCGTCGCAACGGGTGTTTTGTGGGGACCAAGGCTGCAGCGTTGTGCTCCACGGCGAGGCTGGCAGTGGCTAGCATTCGGGACATGGAGGAAGCTGCTTGCGTTGGGCTGTATGACGCCGCAACGGTGCAGGGCGGTCTGGCGTGTGCGCCCCTCCTGGGCCAACCTGGGAACCATGTCGTGCTCGCGATCGTGTGTCAGTCCTCAGTCGTCCTCGGTGTTAGTTCTTCCTGCAAACACGTCCAGTGGCCCTGTGTGCTCCCGTGCTCTGCTCCTGCCCGCCTGGCCTCCAGGTCTACAAGCTGGCGATGGAGAACAAGTGGAAGGAGAAGTACAACATCCTAATCGGCGATTCCCGCGATGTCGAGGGCGATTACTCGGAACTGCTGTCGCGTTCACTGTTTTGCCTGGTGGCAGCGGGTGAGTGCTGCCTGGCCGCTGCTGCCACCGGCCGCTGCTGCACCGCCGACGCCACTCCCCCGTCTGGTCCTTGGTCCCTGGTCCCAACAGCCCACCTGATTACACGTGTCCTGGGAGCCGCCCTGCCGTGACTGCCGACTGTGCATGCCTTGCCGCCCTGTCGTCTTTGCACACACACGTGCAAGGTCTTCACAACACGACGACACTTTGCAGACATCCACACCATCCCTCCTGCCCCGCCCTCACGCCATTCGCAGGTGACGGCTGGTCGGCCCGACTGGAGGATGCGGTGCTGCACGGCTGCATCCCCGTCATCATCATTGACAATGTGCAGGTGTGTGGTGGAGCGGAGGAGGAGAGTCGGATGAGGGGGGCAAAGCGAAGACGCAACGACTAGCAGGAGCCAAACAGCAACCAGCCGAGGGCCCATAACATTCTTATAACGGCCTCTCCATGTCGTGCGCAACCTCCCTGTAGGTGGTGTTTGAGTCCATCCTGGACGTGGATTCGTTCGGCGTGCGCATCGACCAGGCGCAAGTGCCACAGATTGTGGACATCCTGCAGGCCATCCCCGAGCGCAAGATTCGCGCAAAGCAGGCGCACCTGGGACACGTCTGGCACAGGTGCGTGTGCGCGCGTACATGCGCACGCGCGATGAGCCCCCTAGCCTGCTGGGCGCATCGCCGTCGTCAGTGCGACGAAGCCACGGTCCACGGTCCCTGGCGCATCCTTATCACTTGTGGGCATCCGTTATAACTTTTAGGTGGCGTTCGGTTCAGCGAGCTCCATGCGTATCGGGGGCCTGTCGTTGGTGGCCAGGACTGCGTTCGCTCTGTTGACGGCAGCAATATCCGCCGTCAAGCATTCGTTATGGCGCTGCACGGTTCACCTGTCAGCAGCTAGCGCAGCCTACAGGTTGCCAGCCGAGCAACCCCGTCAGGAGCGCGGCCCCGGCGCCCGTAGACATACTGTTGCGAGCAGCAAACATCGTAGAAATTGGATGGAGCGTAGACCGCCACCACCTGCTGTTGTAGGTAACTTCAGCGCAAACATGTGCGCGCATTCTGTTTTGACGTCTTTCCTAACATCGCTAGGTACCTGTACAGTGCATCACGCAACCACACATCATCGCGCCTCCGCAGGTACCGATACGGCTCCCTGCCGGGCCTCGCGAAGGAGATGCAGTCCATCATGACTGAGAACCTCCAGCGCCAGCCCCCGAAGCCGCAGCTGGCCGGGATGCGGCGCTACCTAGTCCAGGCGGCGCAGCTGCAGGAGGGGGCAGGAGGCGTCCAGGAGCCGGGGTCGGAGGTGCAGTTCCCGCGGCCCTTCCGGGGCGATCCCACGGTGGACGATGCATTCGCGACCATCATGCAGTGGCTCTACTCACGGATACCGTACACGCGGTAGATATAACGGGACCGTGAACGCGTGCCGCTTTACCTAGCCGTTGCAGATGTCATACGCCTGCAGGTCGCAAGGTGCTACCATAGGCGGCAGGCCTGCGGGACCTACCCAAGGAGCGATTGTCGGGTTGCCGCGGCAGGCATCCACGAACGGTTTAGGGCTGGATTTGTGCAGCCGGCAGGGGCACCGGGACGCGGTTCGACGGAACGGCTTCGCGCGTGAGCGTTAGCATTGATACGCAAGCGAAAAGGGAAAGCATGCATGAGCCGCACATCATGTTACTATCTCGTCAACAAACGACCGTTGCCCGCGCATATTCATGCAGATAATCACCAGCGGGGGCTGAATTCACGGGTAACTGGCTGCTGGTGTGTTGGGGGCCCAGATAGGTTTCATCCTAATAAAGTAGGGGTTTCAGGGTTTTACCCTGTGATGGATACGTGAAGGCTTCGGCAAGGTGTATTTTGATCTGAAAGGCGAACTCTCCGTAGTCCATACAATGAACGCAGCAGCAGGAGCACACTCCCGGCCTGGGGCCCCCAGTGTGAAAACTGCAGCTACAGTACGGCACCGAAAGGCATTACCGTGCCACAGGTGAGGGCACGGGTGCGCTTATTTCGGAGCACTTTCCCTTGGCCACGTAGCGCGCGCCGGGGCCGGCCACCCAGCTGAGTCACCCTGAGTCACCGATCCTGCGTGGATGGGGTTTCCATCTTGCCCACGAAGGTTATCTTGGTTGTGAACTTCGGATCCACCAAAGGACGCACAACGACGCGATCGAGGGAACGATGCGCGACCCAAGGAGCCACACCAGTGCCCGCACGCTAACCTGAGATCCCGCAGCGGAGCGGCTTTGGGGGGCGACGCCCCCATAACGTCCCTACCGTCGTAAATCACGTCAGGGATGCGCGACTCGCGATATTAACTCACATGACGACGGGATCGTGCGAGGTGATGATGGAGGTGGTGTGCTGCCTGACGGGCGAGATAGGAGGGTAGGACAGACTCTCCGGGAGTGACATCTGAAGGGTGGCCGTTGTCGCAGCATCTGCTGCCGGTGCAATTGCCAACTGTCGTTGACGACCCCGCCAGTGCAATTGTAACTGCTGGAGCTGACCCCGCCCGTGCAATTGGAACTGTGGGAGCCGACCCCAGCCGTGCAATTGCAACTGCTGGAGCCGGCCCCAGCCGTGTCAGTACAACTGCTGGAGCCGGCCCCACCCCGGGACAGTGCCGGAGGCCTCGCTCTGTCAATTGCCTTAACAACGCTTAACACCGCTCCCCCGCTTTTCCCCGTGTCCCATAAACGCGTGTCTCAGCAATCAAGCTTCCGAGGCTTCCGTATGCGGCCTGCAGCCGAGCTTTTAGGAGACCGTATTACTGCTCAGAGCAGTTCGGCGCTGCCCTGGCACCTCGCCGCTCTCTCAGGTTGTTCATGTCAAAGAGTTCAGTTAAATTGGTCTGCCGGAAGCAAGCATATAGCGTCTGCCGGAAAGGCCCCCTTTGCCATGCACCCACTGCCCGCGGCGCGTGAAGCCCCCTCCCTTTGTGACCGGTTCCGCGCGTGGCACGCCCCTCCCTTGCAGGCCCCGCGGCATGCAAAGCCCCTCTTTCCCCCTGGCTATAGGGAGGGGACCTCGCCCCGCCAAACTTGCCAGAGTCCGAGTAGATGGAATTTCCAATTTAACAGCGCCATTATTACCGGTGTTATCAGAGAGTGTTTTGGGGATAGAGATTTGGGTCATGGTGGGCACGGCTGGAAGCACGCCATGCTTTCTACCGGTATGTGGGCGGTGTTCGCGCGGGAATGGACGCATGTTGTTATTGCGATATTTCTCTTTCACAACGTCACTTCTGCGTTCATTTAGTGGCGTGTGAAGTACATTACATATTGTTTGCTGCAGCTCGTTCTGCGTGCGTTTGAATGCGAACGTCGTTGCTTGAATATTGAGATTTCTATGATGTAATTTGCGCTTGGAATCGCTGTCCTCGATAAGGATGACGTCATTGGTACGGGCGGGACTGGACGACCAACCGCCGAACTCTGGACACATTTAGGGTCGTCGTCGGTCGCTGCTCAAAGCGTCATACATTGGCACCCAGCGTCCGGATCTGCCCTACATTGTGCGCCGTTGCGAGGACTGGCCGGCATTGGTGGCGGGCGGGATCCGGCCGGCGCGGTGCGAAGCCATCCCGGGGCTGGAGTGGGAGCTCATTCGCGACTGCTGGGTGTCTAAACCGCTGGTCCGGCCGAGCATGGCGGAAGTGGAGGCGCGGCTGAGGTGGATGGGGTCGGAGCGGGCGGAGGCTGGACGGGCGAGCGGCAAGGGCGGCAGGAGGCTGATGCCGGGGGCGGGGGCGGGGTGAGGACCCTGTGGGGATCACGGGAGCGGCGACGAATGCTGTACAGTGGGGAAAGCCTGCAGCGGCTTGCTGCTGCACAATCAGGTCATGCATCGTAGGTTGGACACTTGCTTGCCGCGGCTGGAGGAAAGAGTGCGTCGCGGAGGGCGCTGTGCTTGCAAGCGCGGGTACCTCAGCTTATCATACGATTTTGGACACAGCACGAGAGCAGAGATTTTGATTTTGGAACCTAAACAGTCTGGATCTGTAGATCCAAGATGCGGCAGGTGCGTACTGTTCTGAAAGCAGCCTTCCCACCCGAGGCTCCACCTCGTAGGGACAGATGCCAAGGGCGCGCCGTGGCCTGCTGTTACTGATAGACTGCGTGATCAGACTCACCTTCAGCCCGTAACGGCTCGTAAAACTAGCACATGGGAGGAGATGGTGCCCCGCGTGGAATTCTTTATCGCGCGCATGTGGGTACGTGCTGTGTTCATTACTGGGAGATGTGCATTCGGTACGGCTGTACGCGGATTCTCAGCTCCACAGAACCTTGATGACGAATTGACTATAAGCCTCGATGCGTCTTAAACCCAAGCATTTTTGGCGAAGTCCCTACCAGTCCTCACCGTGTGTGCCCTTCGAAGCTGGGTCACTCTCTGGTGTCCACCCAGTTGTGGGGAAGCAAGTGGCAATGTGGTATGTTTGCCGGCAGCGGTTATGGTTGTCCGTTGTAGGAGTTCGTTCTGTAAAAGTCAACAGCGGCGGACCGGCGGCCATCAGTGTGCGGATGCATCCTCGGCTGCTGCAAATGATTTAATTTCGCTTGCTTGTTATATCTTCGGACCTCAGGCTTGCATTGTCATCCGCAGCGAGAAGCTCACGTTGGCTCCTTGTCTTGGGGTGCTCCAAACAATGGTCACCCGTGCTACGCAGTGCAGTGCTACATTTTAATTAGATTGGCGTAGCGCGGCTCGCTGCGTGGCCTGAAATTCGTCTAGAATGTGGAATCCTTGGAGCGTCGTCAGCGTTCTTACCGTGAGAACGTTTTTTTAACAATATAATATGTACATAATCTGGAAAAAGGACGATAATGTCTTGCGCAGGCGGTGTTGTGTTTGGCTGGCGCGGAGGTCAGTCCTGGCGGAACTCAGAGCAACCTCTCTCAAGAAAGGAAAGTGGCGCTCACCGAGGACGCACCACTCAGCTTGCGCTGCTCCTCGATCAAAGGGAGCTGGTGCCTCGACTACCACCAGCAACAGGTGCGGGTCGGAGCTGATGGACAGCTTGGACGTGCTTGTCGTGCTCCACTGGCCTGCCTTGCATTTGAACATGATTTCCAACTGAAATACTAATTGCGGCGAAAGCCGCGTAAAGGAAGCTGCGTCATAGGCTTAGCTTCTGGCGGGCGCGCGGGCCGTCAGACCGCAAACTCCTTTGCCGCTGACCGTACTCTCCGCCACTACGGGGCGCGGTCACGCGTCTTCCATGCCTTATAACTGGGTGTTCGAATCTTCCATCGAACGAAAACTGCAAAGTATGCTTTTCTGTGCCTTACCAAGCCTGTAGTCAAAACCCTTGCCGGGCTACCCAGCAATCTCTAGCTCACTGCCGCGACCGGGGAAAGCTATGTCTCTCCAACCCCAGGCGCAGTTCGACACAGCTGGGAACAGGCGCGCCCGCAGCATTACCCTCACCTCCGCCCATGTCCTGCCGCCATGCAGGAAATAGCTTGGCGGCCAGCGCCTCGCGGCGCCGTTGAATGCCCCCATAACTGCAACAACGTGGGGCGGTGCAACCATGACACGGGATACTGCGATTGCCCCGTGGGCTGGGCGGGCCCCGGCTGTAAGACGCGGCAGAAGCGGCCCTGCACGAATGTCTTCCGGTGAGCTCCGGTCCGGGCCCCACAGTGGCCGGCTCCCTCCCCATCCCCACACATGCATCTTGCACCTACTGCGCACGTACAACTTACCTGCAAGGGCCATTGGTAAATACGGAGTTGGCGGACCTAGGCCCGACCTGCTATCCGAACGAAACCCAAACCCAACAACGAATCGGCCCGAGCCGCTCGCAACTGCGCTTCCCTGGGGCGTCGCACCATGTCGTGTGGAGCACCGCACCGCACAGCGCCACGCCACGCACACGGCGCAGCCCGGCGCTCATTCCCGCTGCCGCCTCAGTTGCCACGTCCTTGCGCTGCGGGGCGATGTGACCGTGGTTGCTGCTCGCCCTGCTTCCGCTGTTACGGTTTGTGTTGCGAACAGTTCGCCGGAGGACCCTCGAACGGAGCCATTGTCGCATATAGGGCCCGATAAGCGGGACCTCAACTGGACCCACCTGGGCCTTACGCCTTCCCGATGCTACGGTGAGCCACCGGTCCCGCCGTCGCTGGAGCAGCTCGCGGCTCCGCTCCTGTGCACTGGGCGGGGGGGCGGCGGTGGTGCGGGTGTGGGCAAGGACAGCACTGGCGGGCTGCTTGCTGTGTCGGCGGCAGCTAACCAGGGGGACGCCAAAGAAGCAAACCACAGGAATTCCTGCATTTTCGGCTGTGACCGGTGCCGTGCCGTCTGGGAACCCTGCGGCCATGGTTGCGGCTGTGCAGTGTTGCTTGGGGCCACGAGACGCGCCTAATGATTTCGTGACGTCGTTGCTCAAGCTACACGTGCGCATCTTGCCCGGCGGTGTGGCCCGCAGGCATCTGCGACGACGACTTTGGGTTGTGCTATTGCGACGGACCCATGGGTCGTATCCCGGCGCCCGACGACGCGCCGCCTGGCACGCCGCCCATCCGGCGCGGGCGGCCACTCATCAACCTGTTCGACATGCCCAACACGGTGGGATGGATACGGTCCTGGGGGTCATCGGCGCCACCAGGGTTGAGGGGGTAATTAAAACTGCCCGGGGCGAGGGAACGCAACGGGGGATGGTCGGGTGGGAAGGGATGTCATGGCGGAGCAGCAAGGCGCTCTTCGTAAATACAAAGCGTCGTCATCGCTTCTCGAAGTGCGCAAATGCGTAGGGTGCAACGGGCTGTAGCCCCGGTGGTCCGAAAGCTGACGGCTCCCCAACAGCGCACCTCAACGGAGGCGCACTCATCTTTTACACAAGAATCGAGGGGGGAGAGAGAGGGTTCGGCATACACCACCAATGCAGCGGTGTAAGTAATCGGCCCATAAACGGCTGTCTCAACTCCACCCTCAGAAGCTAGATAGACATACGGTGATAGGAAACGACGAGCTATGCTTTGAGCAGACCTTCCCTCCCTCCCTCCCTCCCTCCACACGCCCTTGAACGCTTCCCCGGGAACAGACGTATGACGGCAAGCCAGTGCCCGGCGGCGCGCAGCCGTACGACAATGTGTACGGCCCCGAGGTGAGACCTCGCGACCTTGCGAGGCGGGCTGTCCCCTCCGGTTGCCGGGGGATCTAGTCGGGCAGGGCGCTTGGGGCGCCCAGGGGTGCCCCTCATCATCGTCATCAAAAACGTTCCCACAGCACCTTCAGCACCTCCTGTGGAGAGCTCATCAGCTGCGTGTCGCGCGCCGCAAGCCGCTCATCTCTTCCTCAACCCATGGCAAACATACGGTACATCGATTTGCCGTAGAACCGTTTCGGCCTTGCGCTGCGGCTCCTCCGGCTGGAAAGGTGTTGGCCGGGGGGGGCCGAATACCAGCGCCCGCGGTGGCCGTCGGCATGTCACCGCCCCGTGCACACGGCGGGGAATGCAGACTGGCAGGCGGCCAGACGGCATTCGTTGGAAGCCTGGGTCGCAGCTCGCCGTGCATGCCCTGCCACACCGACGCCGCACCGCACCGCACCCGGCCGTGTCATGTCGTGTTTCCCCAAATCCCCACCCCGCGGTTCAGGGCTACTGCAACGCCACCGAGCCCAAGTGGACTGCTGGCTGCGGTGGCCCCGAGGACCTTAACGGCAAGTACTGCGACGAGCCCAACGAGTCGTTCTGCCCGGGGGGGTGCAGCGGCCACGGGACCTGCCACCTGGGCTTTTGCAGGTGGGTAGGCGGTAGGGTGGGGTGGGGTTGAGCAGGACCGGAACTGACACCGTCCCATCCTGGCCTCTGGCCTGTCTCGGCCTGTTCTGGCCGCGCGGCCACGTCCATTTGGGCCCAGCTTGCACCCACGACTGGGTTCTGGGTCCGTTCGCTCACGCCGTCTCCTTCTCCGCTGCGATTTTCTCTCTATACACCCACGGCTACGCGACACTCTGCCGGGTCGCGATCCGCGAACTCATACCGTATTGGCCTTAACCACGTCGTCGAGCCTCCTCCGCTCCCCCCTTTTTCTCATACAGGTGCGATGAGGGCTATTACGGCCACGACTGCGCGCGGCGGAAGGCGGGGTTGCCGCTGCTGCCGTCGCGGCTGTCGGAGAGCCCCTGGGTGGCCGATCAGGTGAGGTGAGGGGACGGGATTACGGTTGGGGCTGTGGGGGCCGGGAGCCTGAGCGAATCCATCCGGGTCACTTCCAATGGAGGTACCGCTTTCGTGCCCCCCAGGAGCACCGGACTGCTTTTCGGTCGTCTTTCATTTACACCCCTACAAAGGCTACACGTCTTTTGCTCGTGGATGGCTGCCGTACACGCCGTCTGTGAGACCGTATTTGATCTTTCTAGGTCGTCTCTCCCGGGTCGTCTGGGCACTGGCCGGCCCACACACCCCCACGTCCTCCTCCCCACACGTCCTCCTCCCCACTCCCCAAAACAAAGGTCCACGAGCCGCCGGCGGCTTTGGACCCGGTACCCCGACCCACGCGCAAGCGGCCGCTGATCTACGTGTACGACCTGGAGCCCATGTACCAGGCCAAGATGCTGCAGTACAGGTGAATTTTGTAGTGCCGTACGGCGGGGTACAACGGATCCGGTTGAATTGCTTGCTTCCTTTGCGCAGCGGTTAGGTCGCGCCTCGACTCCGCCGGCTATCTGGTGGTCTCTCCCCAGGGGGCGGGGGGGGGGGTCAACGCCCGAGGTTGATTTGGAAATCGAGTGGAGCGCAGTGATGGCCCGCATGTGGCCCGCAGCGGGTGATGAGGTGGAATGGTACCGGTAGTAAGGGACGGAGGATTGTGTATGTGCCCCCATGCCCTTCCTCCCCAGGCCCTGTTGCCCTCCCATCCTCCCCGCGCTCCCCAAGCCGCCAGCAGCAGGCCAATTCGGTCTGTCCTACCGTATGTGCCCGACTCTCTCCCCATCCCATCCCACGCCCCCGCACTCGCTCCCTCCCCAAGGCTGGCCTCCGGCTGGTGCACGCACCGCTACTACGTGCGCGGCAACGAGACCCGCTTCTCCGAGTGGTGCTACGGAGTGGAGTCGGCTCTGCACGAGTACCTGCTGCTGTCAGAACACCGCACCTTTGACCCGGAGGAGGCAGACTACTTTTACGTGCCGTACTACGGCACCTGCATGATCTGGCCCGTACTGCACTGGGCGGACTTTCCGTACTTTCGCACCACAGGAGGTGGGTGGGTGGGTGCGGCTGCGGGCACTGCGATGTCCAACCCGTCGGTGGGTGGGTGGGTTTGGGTGGGTTGCGGAGTTGCGGCGAGTAGGGTGCGGCGCCGCCTCCTGGAAGGTTGGGACGGACATTTGCCGGAGCATGGTGGAATAGCTGTTTGGTGGTTTGGGGGTGGCGGCGGTGGTGGTGGCGGCGGTGGTGGTCAAGTGCGATGTGGGAGGTACAGCAGTAGGTAGGCCCCTGCCGCCGCCCGCCCGCCCTTCCTTCCAACCCATCATTCACCCCTCTCACCCCAGCGCCTCCGCCCTCCGCTTCTCCACCCACCTCGCCCCTCCCACGCTCCTCTGCCCCCTACCTTCCCCTCCTCTGCCCCCTACCTCACCCCTACATCACCCCTGCCGGACACCGCTTCGCTTCACCTGGCTTCCCTTCACCTCCACACCCACACCCACCCCCGGGCCCGTCCCGGGCCGTTTTAATTACCCCCGGGCCCCCGTCCCTGCCAGGCCCCCGAGTGCTGCAGGTGATCAACATGCTGGTAGAGATTGTGGACTGGATAGACAAGACGTACCCCTTTTGGAAGCGGCGCGGCGGCCGGGACCACATCTGGCTGTTTCCCCACGACGAGGGCGCGTGCTGGGCGCCCAACCTTCTGGTCAACTCCACCTGGCTCACGCACTGGGGCCGAACAGACCTGGACCATGAGTGAGTGAGCCCAAGGGGAGAGGGCGGAGGGAGAGGGGAAGAGGGCGCGGGGGGAGGGAAGGAGGGGAAGAAAACAGGGGTGAAGGGGAAGGAGAGGGTTGAGGAGGGAGGAGAAACGCGGCGGAGGTCAGCAAGGCGACCCGGGCAAACTGACCCCGCATAGGACTCCGTGGACCCCGGCATGGCGACCCGACATGCCGCTACCCCTCCCCCGGATGTGGGGCGGGGGTCTGAAGCGAGCGTGAGCAGGCGGGGAAGGCTCCCTGGGCGGGCGGGCGGTGACTGGATGGAACACGCCTACACGCGGCGGGTGGAGCGCTGAGGCTGGCGCACCGGCCAGCAGAGGTGCAAGGTGGAAGGTGCGCGGCTTGTGGTTGCGCCCCCAGCCCCACCCACCCTGGAAGCCCCAAGCTGCCGCCCTCATCCGTCGTCGCCTGTCGAGGAGCGCCTCCCCATGCCCTCCCGCCCGCCGTGGGCGTCAGTCCTGCCGTGCCCGCCCCCTCCTGACTCGCTGTCATCCCCCCCCACACACACCTTTCCCGCCTGCCGCTCCCCGCCTGAAGGAGTAAAACGTCCTTCGATGCGGACAATTACACAAAGGACTATGTGGGCTGGAGTCAGCCGGAGGGGTATGTCAAAATGATCAAGGGCCACCCCTGCTACGATCCAGTCAAGGTGGGCGAGGGTTGGGGGGAAGGGAGGTGGGGTGGGGGAAGTCGGGCGCGCAAGGGACGCTGGGCGGGCTGGCGGGCGTACATTCAGCAATGGATGGAGGCGATGAATGGCCGCGCTCTGCACGGTGCCACCTCGCCCCTGCCCCCGCCCCTGCCCCCAGCATATGCACAGTGTAACAACGGACGAGGCCGCACGCCTGCCCTCCCTCCCTCCCCCCTGTTGGCCCCCCCACCCCGCACCCTCCTCCCGCTGTGCTGTCCCCCCGCAGGACCTGGTGGTCCCCATCTGGCGCCCCCCGCAGCACTACTGGCGCAGCTCCCTGCTGGCAGCCCCCGCGAAACCGCGAGACATCTTTTTGTTCTTCAGGGGGGACGTTGGAAAGCGGCGATCGATGCTGTACAGCAGGGGAGTACGACAAACGGTGAGAGACGGCTTTGCTTTGCTCTGCTTTTCTGGCGTTCCTCGCAGTCGGTCCTCCCGCCTCACACCAAGCCCCCCTCTGCCCGCGCGCTCCGCGCCCGCTTGCTGGTCGCCCGCCCTCCCTCTCAGATATACAAGCTGGCCAAGGACAACGACTGGGCGACCAAGCACAGGGTGCTCATCGGTGACAGCGGCGATGTGCCCGGGGACTATTCCGACATGTTGTCTCGCTCGCTCTTCTGCCTGGTGGCCACGGGTGAGGGGCTCCGAGGGGCGGGCAGGAGGGAGAAGAGGGAGGATGATGATGATTAGTGAATGCGAAGCGCAGCGAAGGAGTGGAGGCGACGTTGGAGCGCGCGCGAGAGAGAGCGTGCGCGCGCGAGGGTCTAGGAAAACGGGCCCGTGAGGGTGAGGGCGAGAGGTTTATGTCCCTTTTCTCCTCCTCTTCATCACCACCACCACCACCACCACTTCTATCACCGCCACCACCACCCTGTGTGGTTGTCCATCCATCCATCCATCCATCCATCCATCCATCCGTCCGTCCGTCCGTCTGTCTGTCCGTTCAGGCGACGGCTGGTCGGCCCGCACAGAGGACGCGGTGCTTCACGGCTGCATCCCGGTGGTCATCATCGACGGAGTGCACATCAAGTTCGAGACCGTGTTCAATGTGGACGAGTTCACCATTCGCATACCGGAGGTCAACGCCTCGCGCATCCTGGACGTGCTGCAGGCCATTCCGCAGCACAGGATCCGATACATGCAGGCGCACCTGGGCCGGGTGTGGCACAGGTGAGGACTGAGGAGAGGCACCTGGGGCCGGGGGGGGGAGGGTTGCAGACCGCGGGGAAGGTTCGACTGCGGCTGTGGCCGCGGGCATGACGCAGTGCAGTGTTCCGTTTCAGGCACGGCGCGATAGAGCACGCCATGGCTTGACCCGTGCGGGGGGTTCTTTGCATCTTTGGAGGGGGTTGACGACGGCGGTTTGCGGCGTGGGGGGAGCGGGGATCGTATTGGAGGGCTGCTTGTGTCTCAATTACAAAGAGTCGGCTGTTCTCTCCAAAGCCGGCTCCAATCCCAAAGCTGCGCGATGCAGGATACTGATCAACCCGCCACACCGCGTCGCACCATACACGGCGACAAGCCTTGCTGCTGCTGTTGCGGTGCACCCCCCAATCCCCCCTCCCTCGTGGGGCGCTCATGGCTGCATTCACGCTGCTCTGCGCCGCTGTGTACTGGTGCTGTTCTACTGTTCTCTTACCCGTACTGCCCCGTTACTGCTACTGCTCCTTAATGGCCTGCTACTGCTGCTGCTGCTGCTGCCAGGTACCGGTACGCCAACCTGCCGGGTCTGGCATCTGAGCTGCGGCGGCTGATGTCCAACAACGCCGCCGACCCGCTGTCCCGCGAGGCGGCGGAGCTGAGCGCCAGTCGGGAGGTGCGCATGCCGCGGCCCTTCCGGGGAGATCCCACGGTGGACGATGCATTCGCGACCATCATGGCCTGGCTCTACTCACGGATACCCCACACCCGGTAACAAGCGGGCTGACAGGCGGGTTGACAGGCAGGCTGATAAACGGAACCAGCTCACGAGGGAACCAGGGATGCTGCAGGGAAGGGAAGCAGGCACCTCGGGGCTCCAGCTGGGGGCTCGTCCGGCTCTCGAGACCGGGCGGGCGGGCGGGTGGCGCGGCTCGGGCGGCGGGAGAATCGATGCCACGTTCGAGTGCTTGCTGGGCACCTTTCCAGGACAATCGTACAGTCATTGGCGGCAGGAAAGAGAGCTGGGCTTCCGGGCCGGGATATCGGCATCGGCGGGCGGGCGGCGCTGGAGAGTGACCCCTGCGTGATCAGGTCAGGAATTGCGTCGGGGGTGACCCATGTGCGTATGCAATTCAGTGTCACAAAACAGTGGGAGCGCGCGATTATGATGTCGGTAGGCGGCGGTGCCGTCTAGAGATACCTAGGGTGGTGGTGGTGGCGCTGCCAAAAGTCGCCTCATTGCACTGCCGCCAAAATGCTTCACATGGCAGTCGCGTGCGTTATGGACGGAGGGCTGCATGGTGTACGGCAAGTCGGGGGTTCAGGGCGTGAGGGGGTGACGGTACCGAGGGTGATTGGCGCAAGACGGAATGGTGAGGGGCTTATGGGAGCGTTGGTGCTGTGATGTTGAGGCTTCACCGCGACCACCCCACCGCAAGCCCACCGCACCGCATGATGATGACGTGTTGAGACAAGGGTTGAGCCAACCGTTTCACAGTTGACTCCAGGGCTGCTGGTGCATCCACCATCGTAATACGGTACACTGACGCTTCACCCAACGCCGCGGCTGCTGACCGCTGCGGACCCAAAATGGACACAGACCTTGCGTGGGTAATATCGAACACAAAATTGTTGACACGCAAGAGCCACTTACGGACACGTTGTGGCGGGGGATGGCTCGTTTGCTCGCCCCTGTGGGGGGCGAGAGCCTCAGCGGTCGGTATGTAACGGTATTAAACCGGCAACGGTGCGAAGGTGACTAGTCACTACGTGCCCGCAGGCGGCGCCGCGGCATGCATGCAGGTCTTTCGTTACGAAGTCGCAATCGATTACGGTACGCACGTTATACGGTACGATGACGCCACGCGAGGATGGGCGCCGATATTTCTGCCCGTTGGGTGAAGACGTTCTGGTGCCCTGCCCTGCACTAGGCGTTCGCACTGACGGAAGAGCACGCGCCTTCGGGAGACGAGCTACGCAGCTCTCTCCTAGGGCGACCTGGGCACGAATGTCCTCCTCGGAGAACGGATTACCGAAACGGATTACCGAACGAACTTACAATAGACTGCTTCACGCGGTCTGTCAATCGCGGATCTGTGAATATATGCTACTTAGAGTCTTCATACTGCAAAGTGCGAACCACAGATAAGGTGCTTCGCACAGCCGCCGGACTATAACAAGCCCGCGCAATGCACTTGTCGTACCTCCAGGGGAGCCCGCACTATATTGCTCCTTGCTCAGTCGGGGCCCCGTACAATGACAACAAACAAATGTAATAATAACAAAGTGTCGACGACTCAGGCGTCGCACGGAAACGATGCACGGAAGTTGATCCGAAGGGGCCACACCCAACGGCTCCTAACTAACCGACAACGGCTCTTGGCAAACAGGCAACGGTCCTCAGTATCTGCCACGTTCTATGGCAATCACACGAGATAGCGTGACAGTCAATAGCAAGCACGACCGAACAACTTGGAGAGTACCTCCTCCTCCACCATCTTGAGACGACAGCCCCCTAGTCCCGCTAGCCCACTAGTCCCGCTAGTCCCCTAGTCCCGGGCTAGTGGACTAGTGGGGCTAGAGGGGAGTACAGGGCCTGGGGGGAGTAGTGGACTAGAGGGACTGGACGACCAGAAGGGCAAGAGAGCCGGAGGGACTAGCGGGACTAGTGGACTGGAGGGGGGCTAGGGGGCCCGGCGGGAACTAGTGGACTAGCGGGGCTAGGGGGCTAGCGGGGCTAGGGGGCCCCGGAGGGGACTAGTGGACTAGAGGGGGATCGGGGGGCCTGAGGGACTAGTGGCCTGGAGGGGATGGTTGGCTGGAGGGGATGGTAGGCTGGAGGGGCTAGAGGGACTAGTGAACAGAAGGGGCTATAGGGGACAGTGGGGACTAGTGGGACGGAGGGGATGGTGGGCCGGAGGGCTAGAGGGACTAGCGAACTAGAGGGGCTATAGGGACCAGTGGGACTAGAGAATGGGAGGGGCTAGAGGGACCAGAAGGAGGCTTGGTGGGCTGGAGGGACCAGTGGAATGCAGTGACTAGTTTCACGGAAGGCGGGGACTAGTGGAATGGCGGGACTAGTGGACTAGAGGGGCTGGGGGGCCCGGCGGGAACTAGTGGAATGGCGGGACTAGTGGGCTAGCGGGGCTAGGGGGCCCCGGCGGGGACTAGTGGGATGGCGGGACTAGTGGACTAGAGGGGCTGGGGGGCCCGGCGGGGACTAGTGGGATGGAGGGACTAGTGGGCTAGCGGGGCTAGGGGGCCCCGGCGGGGACTAGTGGACTAGCGGGACTAGTGGACTAGCGGGGCTGGGGGGCCCGGCGGGGACTAGTGGAATGGCGGGACTAGTGGACTAGAGGGGCTGGGGGGCCCGGCGGGAACTAGTGGAATGGCGGGACTAGTGGACTGGAGGGGCTGGGGGGCCCGGCGGGGATTAGTGGAATGGCGGGACTAGTGGACTAGAGGGGCTGGGGGGCCCGGCGGGGACTAGTGGGATGGCGGGACTAGTGGACTAGCGTGATTGGCTCTGTTACAACAATATATGTATATATATTACAATTGGTATATATGTACTAGTTGTTATATAGTTTATTTGTATAGTCGTCCAACCCTCTCTTGTTGGTAAGGTTCATTCCACCAGAGGTAAAAGTGCGGAAGGCAAGGTTACCGCCTTGTGCAGTGAAAAGCTTCACGGGACATGTATCACACTACAACATTATTCTTAGAATTCTCGGCAGGTCTCGGCGCAGATGCCCGGCGCAGCCTTATCCACGCCCCTCCCCTTCCAGCCAATTGTCACGGCAAGCCATATAAACATCATCTATCATACATTGAACTGATATTAACTATTGTATATTGGAACTGGTTCGCACTTTCGGCTGCACTTTGGTTACGAACGTTGCCAGAGCAGGACCGGCACGCTTTGCGGTACACTGCACAGCAATACATGAATTACCTGCTGCCAGCCCAGTCGCTTTTGGTATCCACGACGGAAGCATTCAGCTCGGTCGCTACTGTGGCGGCAGAGGCGTCAGAGGCACGACTGCTTCCGCCGAGGATTCCTTGGCTTTTGGCCACAACAGCCCCGCACCAATATGTCGTTCGCTTATCCGGATGGGCAGAAGGTGCTGGGGAAAGCGGCTGGATACGACAGCCCTAACGACTGCTGGACGGCGGACGAGCAAAGGGAGGCTTTCGAGGAGGCATGGCGGGAAGCCGGCGAGTCGATCTTTCGCGACCGTACCTGTTACGAGGCTGAAGCTGTAAGGGCGTTCGAGGCAAAGATGGAGGCACAGAAGGCTGCCGAAAACCTTGATGCCGTATACCAAGCCGTTGGCGTCGCAGCACGCACCCTCATGGACACACAACAACAACACAACAACAACAACAACAACAACACAACACAACACAACAACAACACAACAACAACACAACACAACACAACAACACAACACACAACACAACAACAACACAACAACACAACACAACACAACAACACAACACAACACAACAACACAATAAACATAATAACACAACACTTCGGCTTTTGAGGTATCAAGATTGTTGGGGCTGAGCAGAAGAGGATGGAGACGCCAGCCGCGAATAGGTTCTCGGTTTTCAGGTCCTTGGAAGATCTGGTGGAAGAGACGCGCCTCCGGACGAATGTGACTAAGGAACTAATGGAGAGCATAATAAAACGGGCCGCCGTTGGTGGAGATCCTATGCAAGCCGCCAAGACCAAGTGGGAGGAGACGAGCTGGGAGCCTGGGAAGGACGTTTACAAGAAGCTGGCCCAGAATATGCCGACGGATGTCCTCATTTGTGAGCTTTTCTCACGGCTCAGCGAGACTGACGCCGCCTTGTCCTCTTGCGTGGATGACCAAGCGGAACTGGGGACGTGTGGAGGCACTGCAGTCAACATCAAGTGACACCACCAACCGTGTTCAAGCTTTGGAGATGCTTTCTGAGGCGTTTCAGGCGGATCACAGGGCCATGAAGGAGGCCGTTTTACAGCGCCGGATGTCGTGCAGCGAGGCCTCGACGTCGGACTCGCCGTCAAGCGCCCCCAAGGGTGATGCGGATTTGGGCGAGCTGGTGCTCAAGAATCTTACCAAGGCACAGCTGCAAAAGTTGCAGGGAGGCGTGTGGAGTGACGTTCTTGGGCCGGGTTCGGGGGAGTTTGGCGCTAGGTATCTTCGTTGCTGGCAATCGAGCAGCGGTAGGTGGAGTGCGGTGGTTGGGGTGGACCCCCACAAGCGGATCGCGTTTACCAAGTTGCTGAGCAAAGCACGGCAGGAGGGTTGGACGAGCGTGGTTGTCACACCGTATCTGTCCACGGAGGTGATGGAGCTCAGGAGGCAGCGGACGGAGGTGTTTCGGTCCCTGATTAACAGCGGGTTCTCCCCTAAATGGTCGGGGCAGGCGGACATCAGGTACTCAAGCGAGGGCAAGAGCGTGTTGTACGACTTCTGACTCTTCTGCTTGGCGTCGACTTTTGGTTCTCTGAACGAACAGTTCTTTATTCAACTCAGTTCAGGGCTTACGTTTTTCTTTTCTTTCTGTGTCTTTGTGTTTCGAGTTCAAGTGGTCCATGAGCCTCCTGGCTCGTCTGGGCCTTACGAGCTCAAAGCTTGTAACAACATCACATCACCCTCATGGAAGCGTTTTGCAAGGTTGGTGCTGGTCTGGTGATATCCTTGTGCCGTACGGCGCAGCTCATTATCATGTCCTATGCACATTAACTAGGCTACGGGCACAGGTGGGCTTGGGAATTGGGTGGGTGGGGGGCGGGCGCTGCACGATACGGCATGGAATATCGGATGGCTCCTCTACTCGGCGTCGCCTTACCGGTTTTTCCGTCGCAGGCAAAATGCAGCGAGCTTGGCATTGCCCCCACAGGCCTGGCGGACATGATCCAAAAGGTCCAAAGGAAAGGGGCGTTCCCCGGCTACATCGTTTACTTCAGCGCTGTCAAAGAGGCCGGCAACGCTCTCGGTAAGCGGCAAGCGTTTCTGGAATTGTTCTCGTTCTCGGGGTAGTTGTTTACTTGGGGGAGTTGTAGCGAAGGCCAGCTCTGAGGATTCGAAGCCAGGGCGGGCCAAGGTGACACAGCGCGGGGACAGGGAGGAGATCACTCACACAAAGCAGAGGCAATCCTCTGTCTGGGCTAACTGCAAGCAGGTTGAGCCCTGATCCCCGGCCACTTGGCGTGGGCCCGTCAATGGTACCCTGAAGCCTCAGGTGGTTCACGGTAGTGCGCCCAAGTACGGTGTCCAACTTCTGGAAGGTCCGCATTCACACTCCCGCATTGAGAAGGGATAAGGAAATGAACCCTGTGGTCGAAAACCCTGTTCCCACTTGCGATCCACCCCCATGGGCTAGCCCACCTACAAGGCAGGGAAGGGTGTGACGGCTCCTCATTTTTGACCCCCTAAAACGCTCCTAGTAGTACTATCTATGGCAGTAGATTACACGCCGACGGATGTACGCCGCCTCCAAACGTGCCGTGCATGACTACTGATGCTGCGGGAGCTGACACGCCGTACGGACCCCATCCCGGCTACCGTGCAGGCCACCATGCCATCTCGGGGCATGCAGCTCCGAGGCCCTCCCTTGCCAATTGCGCGGTCATGTGCTGCAAGTACACGGTCGAGGTGCTGAAGCAGCACGAGCGGCACAAGTTCGCGCAGAAGCCCGACTTCGACGTCCTCAAAAAGGACGCTCAGGCCCGGCACCAGCAGCGGGTCAGGGATGCCGAAGCGAGGCGACAGCGGGACCAGCAGGTCTGTGGGTGACGGGTGTTAGGTAGCGTTCAGTTAGGAGAGCGAATGACCCGGCAGGCTTACTGTGAGCCGCTTGCTCCCAAGGCCGTTCATGTAGGGACGCCGTTACGGCACGACGTGCAAATAGCCTCAGCCGCCTAGGTGACGACTCGGCGCATTGTTCCCGGTGAAGTGCTTAAGCTTTCCAGAGCCGTACCGTGCAGGGAAGGGGAGCAGTCACCTCGGGGCTCCGGCGGGGGCTGGTCCGGCTCTCGAGACTCGGGCGGCGGGTGAGTTTGAAGGGGCGTCGGAGTTTGGAGGGTGCAGGTGGGCCGATGTGGGCGAAGGCATGTCCCAGGCGGCTGCCGATGCGTGCGAGGAAACTCGCGGAGCCAGGAGTTGCTGCGATGGAGTGTGATGTGTGATGTGAACTTGTGATGTGATTCCAACTGCAGACCCGAAGTGTGTACCTGGCCACGTACGGATACGCACGTGCGGCACAGCGCCGTTGCGCTACGCGAGTGCTCACAGTGCTCAGGGATTCGCCGGGGGCTTGTGGACCTTGTTGCTGCACATGGATCAAGCGGGAGCCGAGCCCTAGGTGCAGAGCTGCAGGCAGGTGGCGTGAAGAAGAAGTCTAGGATGAGCACGGACAGGGTGTTGAGAAGGGGCTACCGGTATGGGGTATTCCGGTGCTGTACATCCCACTTGTCCGCGTTGAGCCTGCCAGGGGGGGAGGGGTAAGGGGTTGTGGATTCTTCATATTAATTATGAAGAATCCACAACCCCTTGCCCCTCCCCCTCGGGGAGGGGTAAGGGATGCCACGTTCGAGTGCTTGCTGGGCACCTTTCCAGGACATTTGTCCAGTCATTGGCGGCAGGAAAGAGAGCTGGGCTTCCGGGCCTCCGGGATATCGGCATCGGCGGGCGGCCGGCGCTGGTGGGTGAGCCCTGCGTGATCAGGTCAGGCATTGCGTCGGGGGTGACCCATGTGCGTATGCGATTCAGTGTCATAAAACAGTGGGAGCGCGCGATTGTGATGTCGGTAGGCGGCGGTGCCGCCTAGAGATACGGTACCTAGGGTGGTGGTGGTGGCGCTGCCAAAAGGCGCCTCATTGCACTGCCGCCAAAATGCTTTACATGGCAGTCGCGTGCGTTATGGACGGAGGGCTGCATGGTGTACGGCAAGTCGGGGGTTCAGGGCGTGAGGGGTGACGGTAGCGAAGGTGATTGGCGCAAGACGGAATGGTGAGGAGCTTATGGGAGCGTTGGTGCTGTGATGCTGAGGCTTCACCGCGACCACCCCACCGCAAGCCCACCGCGCCGCGTGATGATGACGTGTTGAGCAAAGGGTTGAGCGAACCGTTTCACAGTTGACTCGAGGGCTGCTGGTGCATCCAGCGTAATACGGTACACTGACGCTTCACCTAACGCCGCGGCTGCTGACCGCGGCGGACCCAAAATGGACAGATCTTGCGTGGGTCATGCCGAACACAAAATTGACACGCAAGAGCCGCTTAACGGACACGTTGTGGCGCGGGATGGCCCCTGTAGGGGACGAGAGCCTCAGCGGTCGGTATCTAACGGTAACAAACCGACAACGGTGCAAAGGTGACTAGTCATTACATGCCCGGAGGCGGCGCCTCGGCATGCATGCAGGTCTTTCGTTACGAAGTCGCAATCGATTACGGTGCGCACGTTATACGGTACGATGACGCAACGCGAGAATGGGCGCCGATAATTCTGCGGTTGGGTGAAGACCTTCCGGTGCCCTGCACTAGCCCTGCACTAGGCGTCAATAGCAAACACGACCGAACAACTTGACGAGTAGCTCCTCCTCCACCATCTGAGATGACAGCCCATTCCATTCGTAGTGAGGAATTGCCTGTTCGATGCGTTCGTGTGGTTACTGTCGACATGGACGGGTGTGACAGTAAGCGTTACCGAGGCGCGAGGTGCGGCGGTTGAAGCATTTTGGCTTGCGTACGAAGCATATGCGAGAATGGTCCGAAGCGCAGCAAGCAGGCGATCCACGACCTACGTATCTAAGGGCGGGCCGCTGTTGCTGCGTAGCAGACGGGTTTACGTTAGCGCCGCAACTGAGGACCTTGAAAGTTTGCATACGCTCGTTCACTTTTCGCATACCGCATAGGCCCCCTTGTGATACCGGCGAGGCCCACCGGAAGTCGCCGGACATCTGAAAGGTCCAACCGACCTAGGGTGAACGACTGAACGTGTCAAGGTAGGGCCGGGGGGAAGGCTCTGCTGGGTATCTGTGCGCGATGCGGCCGGCACTGGGCTCCCCCGCCCTCGCCTCGTCTTGGTGACCAGATGGTAACACATCCCACCCGGCGCAACGCCTCGCCGAGCACCTCCCGTTTGCCTGCGATGAGCCAACTGTGGTGGTCCTTTGGCCAGCTGCATCAGTCGCTGAGCGCAAACGTCCTGCTGCCAGCGGTTGCGACAGACGCACACCCCGCCACCCCCGACAAGTCCGATAGGCACGTGGATGCTATCCGAATCGGGTTACAAGTAGTTTATGTGTGAATGCATGCAGAGCGTTACTTGGCTGCCTATTATCTCAAGTCTAAGTAAGCCCGGAGCACAGCTTACGCAAAGCCAACAAACCAGAATGCAAACCAGAATGTTTGTTTCTGCAAAAAGCAAGGAATGACATGTCGTAAGCAGGCCTTCCTGGCTGTAAACCAGTTGCAGTGCTGTGCAGTGTACCGCAAAGCGTGCCGGTCCTGCTCTGGCAACGTTCGTAACCAAAGTGCAGCCGAAAGTGCGCACCAGTTCCAATATACAATAGTTAATATCAGTTCAATGTATGATAGATGGTGTTTATATGGCTTGCCGTGACAATTGGCTGGAAGGGGAGGGGCGTGGATAAGGCTGCGCTGGGCATCTGCGCCGAGACCTGCCGAGAATTCTAAGAATAATGTTGTAGTGTGATACATGTCCCGTGCTTTTCACTGCACAAGGCGGTAACCTTGCCTTCCGCACTTTTACCTCTGGTGGATGAACCTTACCAATAGCCCCGCGCGCCAAGTCAGCAAGCCCAGGCGGAGAGCTGCGTCATACAACGGGCAATAATAATCATTACATGAATTACCTGCTGCCAGCCCAGTCGCTTTTGGTACCCACGACGGAAGCATTCAGCTCGGTCGCTACTGTGGCGGCAGAGCCGTCAGAGGCACGACTGCTTCCGCCGAGGATTCCTTGGCTTTTGGCCACAACAGCCCCGCACCAATATGTCGTTCGCATATCCGGATGGGCAGAAGGTGCTGGGGAAAGCGGCTGGATACGACAGCCCTAACGACTGCTGGACGGCGGACGAGCAAAGGGAGGCTTTCGAGGAGGCATGGCGGGAAGCCGGCGAGTCGATCTTTCGCGACCGTACCTGTTACGAGGCTGAAGCTGTAAGGGCGTTAGAGGCAAAGATGGAGGTACAGAAGGCTGCCGAAAACCTTGATGCCGTATACCAAGCCGTTGGCGTCGCAGCACGCACCCTCATGGAAGCGTTTTGCAAGGTTGGTGCTGGTCTGGTGATATCCTTGTGCCGTACGGCGCAGCTCATTATCATGTCCTATGCACATTAAGTAGGCTACGGGCACAGGTGGGCTTGGGAATTGGGTGGGTGGGGGGCGGGCGCTGCACGGCATGGAATACGGCATGGATTCATCGGATGGCTCCTCTACTCGGCGTCGCCTTACCTGTATTTCCGTCGCAGGCAAAATGCAGCGAGCTTGGCATTGCCCTCACAGCCAAATTCACAGCCCTGGCGGAATTGATCCAAAAGGTCCAGAGGAAAGGGGCGTTCCCCGGATACATCGTTTACTTCAGCGCTGTCAAAGAGGCCGGCAACGCTCTTGGTAAGCGGCAAGCGTTTCTGGAATTGTTCTCGTTTTCGGGGTAGTCGTTTACTTGGGGGAGTTGTAGCGAAGGCGAGCTCTGAGGACTTAGAAGCCAGGGCGGGCCAAGGTGACGCAGCGCGGGGGCAGGGAGGCCAGGGCTAGCCACACACAAGGAGATCACTCACACAAAGCAAAGGCAATCCTCTGTCTGGGCTAACTGCAAGCCGGTTGCGCCCTGATCCCCGGCCGTGTACTTGGCGTGGGCCCGTCAATGGTACCCTGAAGTCTCAGGTGGTTCACGGTAGTGCGCCCAAGTACGGTGTCCAACTTCTGGAAAGTCCGCATTCACACTCCCGCATTGAGAAGGGATAAGGAAATGAACCCCGTGGTCGAAAACCTTGTTCCCACTTGCGATCCAGCCCCATGGGCTAGCCCACCTACAAATCAGGGAAGGGTGTGACGGCTTCTCATTTTTTGACCCCCCTAAAAAGCTCTGAATAGTACTATCTGTGGCAGTAGATTACCGTACACGCGTACGGATGTACGCCGCCTCCGGACGTGCCGTGCATGACTGCTGATGCTGCGGGGGCTGACACGCCGTACGGACCCCATCCCGGCTACCCTGCAGGCCACCATGCCGACTCGAAGCATGCAGCTCCGAGGCCCTCCCTTGCCAATTGCGCGGTCATGTGCTGCAAGTACACGGTCGAGGTGCTGAAGCAACACGAGCGGCACAAGTTCGGGCAAAAGCCCGACTTCACCGCCCTCAAACGGGACGCTCAGGCCCGGCACCTGCAGCGCGTCAGGGACGCCGAAGCGAGGCGACAGCGGGACCAGCAGGTCTGTTCTCTGTTGGTGACGGGTGTTGGGCAGCCTTCAGTTGGACAGCCAATGACCCGGCAGGCTTACTGTGAGACGTTTGCTCCCAAGGCCGTTCATGTAGGGACGCCGTTACGGCGCGACGCGCAAATAGCCTCAGCCGCCCTTGGTGACGGCTCGGCGCATTGTTCCGGGTGAAGTGCTTAAAGCTTTCCAGAGCCGTACCGTACGGAGGTTGACAAATGACAATGCATGGTGTGTATACCGTACACCGCGCCCGACTGCCCGATTTGGCAGGCCAAGGCGGAGGCGTTGGCGCAGGAGCTCGTCAGCAAGCGCCTGGAGGTGATCGAGGCGGAGAATGCGCTGCTGCAGCAGAAGGCAGAGGATGAGGAGCGGCACGCGCAGCTTCTGGCGCAGAGGCAGGCCGTGTTGGAGAGCGAGCAGCAGGCGCAGGAGGCGCGGCGCCTGGCCGCGGAGGCGGCGGCAGCGGAGCAGGAGACGACGGCCCGGGCGGCAGCGGCCAAGGCGGAAGAGCAGGAGGCGCGGCGGAGGGCCACGGAGGCGGAGCAGGCGAAGCTGCAGGATGTGGCGCGTGCCGATGCAGCGGCAGCAGCGCGGCTGCGGGCCGAGGCAGAGGCGGCGCAAAGAAAGGAGGCGGCCGCGAAGGCCGAGGCGGAGGCCGCGATAGCCAAGGCGAAATTGGAAAAGGAAACGGCGGCGCTGTTGGAGCAGCAGGCGGCTGCGGATGCTTCTCGGGCGCTGCTGGTCGACAGGGAGGCGGCTGCCGCCGCCGCAAAGGCTGCGGAGGTCGCCGCGGTGGCTGCGTTGCAGGAGGAGACGCGCAAGAGGCTGGAGGCAGAAGCCAGGGTGAGAGCAAAACAGCTAATGCCGGCTGCTGGCTGGCTGGCTGGCTGGCTGGCTGCGGCATCTGGTTGGGGTGTCGTGGAAGGAGCTCGTAACGCCTACACGCTCCAACGCAATCCAAATCTACTGCGGCTTGCTCGTGGCGGGTTATGGTGCCGGGTGCCATGTGGTTGTGTGGCTGTGCGCGAGTTCCAGTCATTCCAGCGTTTCAGCACATTTGGTTGTCCCCTCCAGGCTCCAGGCCTCCAGCCTATCTGCCGCCTGGGCAGCCGCCTTCCCCTTGCTGCCCTTTCTGGCTGGATAAGTCCCCAATCAGCGAGCGCAGCCACTCCCACCAAGCGCAATAAGCTCAAGAGACTTCCCCCCATCCAGTCCTCTGCTATGCGCGCTGGCCGCTGGGTGCCGCCACCATCTGTGCGACCTTCGCCTCCACGTGAATCCCAACCAGCCTGTCCATCCAACCGGACATGCCTACTCGTGAGCCAGCGTGAGCCAGCAGACGCTGGCTCTCTCTGGTCTCTCAATCTTTTATCCCTCGCCTTGGTCGACAAACGCCCTTGCTGCCTGCTCAAATGGATACAGGCAAAGGAGGCGGACGCGCAGCGCCAGCTGACGGCGGCCGAGCTTGCCGCGGCCGAGGTCACCCGAAATGAGAGCGAGGCCGCCCTGCTGCGGCAAAAGGAAATTTCTGACAGGCGAAAGGCAAAGCTGCTGAAACAGGCAAACCGGGAGCATGAGGCCAGGATGGAAGCGGCGAAGCTGGAAGAGCGGGCGCAGGAGGCGCGGAGGTTGGCAGATGAGGCAGAGACGGCGCGGCTGCAAGTGCAGGCGGACGCTGCGCTGGCGCACGGCGCTGCGGCAGCCCGGAAGAAGGCCCAGGCGGCTGCAGCGCGCGCACGAGAGGCGGCCGCGAAGGCGGAGAAGGCAGCCGCGGAGAGCAGGGTGAAGCTTGCGCGGGAGGAGGCCGAGAGGCACAAGCGCCAGGAGGCGGCGGACCGCGCGGCTGCACTGCTTCGGGAAAAGGAGGCTGAGGCTGCGGCTGCGAAGGCTGCCGAGGCGGAAAAGAAGGCTTTGGCGAAGCAGGAGGCTAACAAGCGGCTGGCAGCAAAAAAAGAGGTAATGATGCATCATTAGGGTCATCGACATGCATTATGTACCAAACGTGGGCTGAATGGGCAGGGGCCTCTAGGATGCGAGAGTTACAATGAGGGACCACTAGGGTCCTGCGCTGCCGCATTCTGAGTCAACTCAGAACCTCACGGGCCTGCCGACTGCAGACCAGCACCCTCCCTCGTGTCCGCTAGGGTTTCCTCAGAGGGGGCAGGAGCATTCAATTGCGACTTATCACTTGTAGCCCAACAACCCTAAACCCCAACCATCCGCTAATTGCCTATCGGCTGAAATCGCCTTGGCATACCCTCGTTCCGTGCGCAAATCCGTCGTGTGTGTGACTTATTGCTAGATGCGTTGCGGAAGCGACTGACGGTCCACCGGCCCAGGCGCCCCAGAGTTGCAATCGTTTTGTGATCCGCAAGTTGCATACCAGCCAACCAGCGAAACGCTGCCTTCCTGGGCGCGTGCACACCCTTCCTCCCCCCAGTCCTGCGCTGCCTCCCGACTAACACATGTAGCCGCTTTCGCCGCACCTCCACCGCAGATACTGGAACTGGAGGAGGCCATCATGCGCCGCGAAGCCGAGTTAAAGGCCGCCGAGGCGCGACGGACGGAGGAGGAGGCGGCGCGAGAGAGAGCCAAAGCGGACGCGGCCCGGCAGGAGGCAGCACTCTCGGAGAGCCGCACGCAGGAGCTGCTCGCGCGGCGGGCGCTGGCCCAGTCACAGCGACGCGCCGACGAGGCGCGTGCAAGGGCAGATTTTTTGGAGATGCAGCGCGTGCAGGCGCAGGCCGACGCGGCGCGCGCCGACGAGGCTGCGGCGGCGCGGCTTCGGGTGGAGGCCGAGGCGGAGCGGGCGGCGTGCGACGCCGCGCGCGCGCGCGAGGCTGCGGAGGCGGCCCAGGCGCGGCTGGCTCGCGAGCAGGCTGAGCTCAAACGGCGCGAGGCGGCGGCGACTGCGGCGGAGGTGGCACGGCTGGCGGCGACGGAGCGCGCGGAGAAGGCGCGGGCAGAGGCGGCGGAGGCGGAGCAGCGCAAGCTGGAGGCGGAGCGGGCGTGCATGGAGCTGCAGGCTGTGCAGCGGCGGCAGGCACGCCTGGAGCGCAAATTGAAGCTGGGCGGCTGGTACGCGCTGTTTCCGGCGCGGTTCAAAGCGCTCGTAGGGTTATGCGCGCTGATGCAGCTGCTATCCACAATCGCCAACATGCACAGCACGCGGGCCTTCCTGGCGCACCCTGGCGCGCGTGGCCCTCGTGGGGGCCTGCTGGCGGTGATGCTGGTGGCTGGCTTCGTTTGGATGATGGCCTGCGCCTCACTGGTGCTGTCCGTGCTCCGAAAGAAGGAGCGCTGGCGGCGGTGGCGGTGGCGGTCGTGGCGCCCGTCACAAAAGGACGACATCGAGACCGGCGGCAGCGCCGGCCTCGGCGGCAATAGCATGCGTGCCAGAATCGCAGCTGTGGCGCCGCAGCCCGCGATGGGGTTGACGGTGGTGGCGACCACGGTGGCGGTTCCATCGGTGGAGGTGCCGACGGTAGTGAGGCCGGATGGCAATGCCGCTGCCGCTGGGGCTGGGACTGGGGCTGCTGGCGGATTACCCGTGTCACCATCGCGCCCAGCTCTGGCGTTCCCCTGGTGGGCCGACAAGTACAGCTCCTACAGCGTTTGGGACCGCGCCTGCCTGTCTACTCTGTCGCTGCTGGTTGCATCACCCGTGCTGACGGGCCTGGTCATTCCGGTGGCGTACGGCTGGGACGTGCTGCCCGGCGTCAAGCTGGGCGCGCGGCTGCCGCGGCTGCTGCCGGGAGTGTGCCCGCTGCGGCTGACGGTGCTGCTCAGCTACATGCAGGCGCCGCTTGTGGGCTTCCCCTCCATAATTTGCGCAGGCATGGTGCTGCGGCTGCCGCCTTGCCACGCCGCCACTGCCAACAGCGGCGGTTTCTGCCTGTCATCGGCATCGCCATCACCACGTGTCGCGGCACAGTTCTCACTGGCGACGGGTGTGTTAACGTGTGTCTTCACGGTGGCGCTCTGGGGCATGCACATGGCTCAGACGTACCGTCTGTTTGACTTTTCAGGGCAGGTGCAGCGGCGGCTGTCGACCTCTTGGACCGCCGCACGGGGTTGGCTGCTGGGTCTGGCGTTCCTGCTCACGTTTCCGTTGTCGCTGCTGGTGGTGCTGCTGCGCTGGGAGAAGGACGGGATGGAGGATGAGGAGGAGGACGGAGCCGAGGGCGGAGGCGCGGCTCGCCCGGGCGCGTCGGAGGCGGCTACAGGGGTGGGTGGAGTGGGTGCAGCGGTCGTCGTAGGTATCGTCACTAGGCAAGCAGTGCGCTGACAACGGTACAGGAACGTAAGGGCGTGCTGAAGGACGGCACTTGGGCGCGAGGCGGGCCCCACAATTGTTTTCCTTTTCATTGTGTTTTCCCGGGGCTTAGCAGGCCTCGAGGTAGTCTTCATGTGTACGACCTGGCCCAGCCTGGCGTACGTGGTACGGACGGCACAGTGAGGCGGGGTGGCCTTAGTGCGCAGCCAATGCCGTTGCTTGGTGTGTTGCAGAGTGTTTGCACCTAAGTGCTCGCTGCCCTGAAAGCCCTGAATGGCAGGGCGCTGCTGGCAGTCCGGTTTATGGCACATGCTACGCGTCGGTGTGCAACGTGTACGACGCCAGGGCGGAGGTGACCAGAATCTACACGCCCACAGGATGTAGGCGTACGTTGATCGCGACAGGTCGGAATCCATTCCTCCATAACAAGACTAACGGTACTGCACGGCGTCGCCGCACCCCTAATGCGGCTGCGCCAACACCGTTGATGTGTGATGTGTGGTGGCACATGCGTACCGAAGAGCGACCCCTCAAAAGGGTACAAGCCGGGGGCGAGTGCTTCCGCGGCCCTATCAGAGCGCCGTGTCGAAAGGGGAATGGTTTTGGAGGGGTGCCCATCGGTCACCTTTGGCAATGGACGCCTCCTCTCCACACGGCACCGGAAACGTAGCAGCCATCATGTCCGTTCAACCCACAAACGTAACCCCAAGTAGCGACTACTGCCACCATGGACCAGGCAATCACAACACATGGCGCCCAGTACACGGCCGTGGGGACCGTCATGCACAATATCCGAAGTGTCGCGTCAGGCGGTGGGGCGCTGTTACCGGCCTGGCGGCGGTGGCGGCGGTGGTGGCGGCGGCGGCATCCCAGGCGGCGGCCCCATGCCGTACCCGGGCGGCGGCGGCGGCGGCATGCCTGGCGGTGGGCCCATGCCGTACCCGGGCGGCCCTTGCCCGCCGTACCCCGGCGGCGGCGGCATGTTTGGTGGTGGCATGCCGTACATATGCGGCGGCGGCGGCATGCCGTACCCCGGCGGAGGTTGGTACACCTGCTCATGCAAAAGGTGGTGGCAGCAGCATTGAATTAGTGAGGCCCAAGGATTGTCCTCAACTGACGCGTGGCAAAAGAACGCGCGCAATTCCCGATTCTAGCCAACCCCTTAATTGCAATCCATAGCCCTGATGCGAGATGGTCTCTTCCAATCCGGCGGCCCTACTTTCGCAGCCCCGTGACGGCAAAGCGGTTTGCAGTTCCAATGCCGCCTTGTAACGGCGTTTCATCCTGCGGTTTCCAGCGCTGGGACGGCGAGCAGGGTCTGCGATCACCGCACTTGCATTCGTACCACCACCACCACGATCACAATACGAGTGCAACGTTCTCGTCCCCCGCTTCCCGGTCGCCCCGTCCCGTGTACACGTATCGACCCAGCGACGTACCGGATACGGGGCAGGCGGCGGCGGCATCTGAGGCGGCGGATACGACCCTGCATGCCGGGTCGCGCACATGGGGTTGAGGACGAAGCCGGCGACTGAGCGAACAAGTGGAACCCAGCCCCCACGAGGCGCTTCGCCCCCAAGAAGGCTCAGATGCACCCCGAGAACGCGGCCGATGCATGATCCGACTGCGAACCCGCGAACAAACGCGTGTTGAGCCCTGAGGAGGTTCTAATGGCCTTGTTGGGCCATTATCCAAATTAACCCGTCATGGGGTTTCGATGATTTGGGTCGCTCAAGAGAGCAACAAAACGCATTGAGAGCAAGGCGAGAGGGGATCAGCGGGTCCGTATGCAGACATCACATCACATGGCCCCGCAGTGCCACTTACCCCACATGGGCGGCGGTTGGGGCGGCGGCATAGCCCCGTACGGCGGCGGTGGGTACGCCCCCGGCGGCGGTGGTACGCCAACTTGCGCGTGGGGCGGCGGCGGTGGCGCGCCTGCGGGCTCATCGGGGAGTTGAGACAGCAAGGGTAGGTAGGGTAAGTAGGGTAAGGAAACTCCGCATGCGAGTCAGCCTCATGGACCACGGCCCGTGCAGCCGTCAAGAGCAAGCGACAGGTGCACATGGGCAGCGTAGCATGATGTGCTGACTGAAAGGCGCCTGATTTCAATCATCTGCAGCCTGGCCGTGCGCAGGGCGCGCGGACGCCTCCACTCCTTCCGCACCAGGATCCAGGAAGGGCTGCTGTCTACGTGCCTAGCGGTGGGCGCCGCCACGACCACACCACACCACGACCACACCTTCATTACGGGCAAGTGCTTCGCGCCTCACACTCCTCCCAGGTCGTCCCTAATACTGCAGCTTCGCACCCTTAACACCTCTTCGCTATCCCTGAAGACGTCTCCCTCTTTCACACAACCAAGGCATCCGGCCAGCCGGGCAAGTTGGGCCTTGCGCCGCCAGCAAGATCACCGCATCGCACCACATCGGCCTTTGTCTCGGGGGTCCCCGAAGTACCACATCAAAGACGCCCACCACAAAGACGGCTGCAACGAGATGTGGCAAAATGCAGCACCAGCAACGCTTTCCTTCGCGTCACTGTGCCTCGACCCCTCCGCCTGCCACCCTCTGCCTGCATCCACCCCAAACCGCCAGCGGTGCAGCACTGCGGGATACACTCACCGGTCGGGAAGGGCGCCGTCGGCGGCGCCGGCCCCGCCGGCGGCTGCCCAACTTGCTGCCCCTTGAGCTTTGGCCCCTCCGCGAACAGCTGATTGGGCCGGCTTTGCGCCGCCATCTTCTCGCGCTGCTGCGCGGCCAGCAACCGCTCGGCGGGCGTGCCGTGCCGCTCGCCTGGGAAACAGAGGTCGAGCCAGGGGTGTGTTGCGCCGCAGGGCGTTTAGACACAGCGGCAAGAAGGCAGGAGAGCATGAAGCGGAGTGGACGAGGGAGGGCTGCAAGGAAAGCGCCGGTGTGGCCAGGGGCAGGTCGGACAGGGGAGAACGGTGCGGCAGATGTAGCGCGCGGGGTGTGTGTGGCCCAACCGGGTGAACGGATTGGGGGGCAGTTGCAGAGGGGCGGCAGGCTTAGGTGGGCTCGTACGGGCCTACCCTACTCAGCCTTGCCTCCCTATTAGTCGAACGACTGGTCATTCATTGCTGGATGCTGGACTTCCTTCGTTAGTCGTCCTTTCCTGTTGCAGTTTGTCAGTTTTTTCGGCCTCGCGCTGCAGCCGCCGGCGCCGGGTTGGCAGAGCCACATGCGGATTGGCGGCTGTTGGAGGGAGGGGGGTGCCCGCAAAACTCCAGGAGAGGGGGTAGGGCAGCCGCGCCGACCCCATGCGTGGTTTTGCGTGAAGCGGAGCATAGCGGGCGAGATGCGCGGCGCCGGTTCAGATCCGGTGGCTGCACCGAAAAAGATCCGGGGCGCGCGGCACCGTCGAAATATGGCCATAGATTGGCGGCCGGTTCGCTGGCCAACGCCGCCCGGGGCTCCCACGCCCCACCCTCCGCTCCCCCCCCCTTCATTGCACTATTGCTATGTATTTCGTGTGCGGTCACGATTTCCACCCCCGCGTCCGTGTTTTCGAAAATCTTTGCCGGGCACCCGCACTGCCTGCATGCCCCGCCAGCACGACCGCCCTCCCAAGCGTGTTCCTCTACGGGGGCCCGCGCGCGCTTCCCCACCGCTCCTTTTTTGCGAAGAATGTGAAAGATTGTGAAGAGCTCCCGGCCCACCCCACACGCACCTAAACCGGCCCACCCATCGCCCGACGACCAGGATACCGAATGTCGAGGCGGCACAGACTTCCGTCGGAACCCCCATGGCGGCCTGGCTCCCCCGAGGCCGCAGCCACAGACGCCGCCCCCATACGTACCTTTCGTGTCTTTTTTGAATGCGTACGACACGGTGATTGCCCGGTTGCACAGATACTGGCCGTTCATGGCCTCAATGGCGGCGTCGGACGCCTCGAAGCAGTCGTAGCTCACGAACCCGAAGCCGCGCGAGTTGCCCGTTTCCGGGTCCCGCATGATCTTCGGCGTGTTGACGATGACGCCAAAGGCGCTGAACGTGTCGTACAGCAGCTGTCGTACAGAGCGGCGCAACGGGTTGGCGCGCAAGGGCAGCGCGACGTGTGAGGGCAGCGCAAAATCCGCAATGACCCGACCGCAATGAACCCCCCCCCCCCGAAACGATGCGAGGAGTGCGGTTGGGAATCAGCTGATATGACAGCATTATCAGTGCATTTGGGAGGCCATGCCGCTGGCAGGGGCAAAGCGGGTTTGGCATGCCACCACCCCATTCTCCTGGGGAGGTATCCTAACTACGGGACCCGGAGTGACACCAGCTGACGGCTCAGGGCGGCGGAGGGAGCAGCCACGACGGAGGTGTGTGTGTATGTGTGTGTGGGCCCTGGGGCTGATAGACGTCCATGGTTGCCTGCCGCTCCTGTTGCCCCAACGCAGAGCACCTCTAAACCCAAACCACCTTCCCGCTTCCGTGCACATCTTGCGAGCCGCGAACACACCATGAGAACACGGCCGGCCAGCCGACGGGCACGCACACGCACACGCGGGACACGACAGAAAGCAGGCGGCCTTCCGGGGAGACGAGCACCGACCCCGACCGAGTGGTGAGCAGCAGGCGCTGGCGCTCCTAGCTAGGCAAGCACGACCGGCCGGCAGCGGAGCGCAGGCATCACGCACACTTCGCGGGTACGCCTAGGTCCTTGCACAAGCACACAGGCATATGTGGTCAGTCCGGCACCCCCCAGCACCCTCGGGCTCCCACCTTTTCGTCCACGTCCACGTCCAGGTTACCGATGAACAGGTTGGCTCCCACATCCGCCTGCCGCTTATCCTGGCTTGCCTTGTTCACGCGGATGGCCTTGCCGTACACTTTAATCATATTCAGGATTTTGATCGCCTGCGCCCACCAGGGTCGCGTGCACGCGTGCGTGTGCAAATTACGGTGGGGTGGATGGATGGAGCCGGTACTTCATCGGCCCCATCATGGGACGCACACGGGGTGAAAGCGCTGCCCCGAGAGCGCCGTGACGGCGGACCACAAGCGCCATTTCTTGAATGTGGCTGTCCAAGCCCGTGCTATCTGGGACCATCGCAGCACGCGTAGACTGTGACCGGGCGGCCTTGCCGCTTTTGAGCGTTGCCAGCGGGCAGCGGGCTCATCCACACGATACCCACCCAGGGCCAGGTGCGCGGGTGGGGGCCGAGCCGTATCGGTTAGTTGCCAGGCAGGAAAGCACGTGCCTCCAGAAAATGCAAGGGCCGGCACAGGACCCAACGTGCACCACCGCGGCGCGCTGGGGGCCTGGCGCCCTATGGGGTAATCACTAATCAGCTGGGGGTACGGCCCTCTAGGAACTCCACGCCGGCTTTTGCCCACGCCCAGCCCACTCACATAATCCGCATCCTCCTCGCCCTTGAACTCCACAAAGCCATACCCCTGGTGCTGGCTTGTCACGCGGTCCTTTGGCATGTAGACGTTCACTGCGCGGGTTGCCACGGGTCGGTGGCGGTTTGAACCAACCCGCTCACCCGCACCGCGAAGTTGGCTTACCAACTGGTCCAGCTTGCGTGAAAAGCTCCCAGACCAGCTCTTCCGTGACCTGCACACGCCGAAAGCTAGATTGCTGCCTGCTGCTTTTAAGGAGCCACTTGGCACACAAAGGACGGACCTGTACATCTAGGTTTCCTACGTAAACTGTTGCTTCTTGATTACGGTCTTGTGCATGCTGTCCGATAAGGTTTGCGCCCACGCCCGGCGCAATGCGACCGCCGGCTGTGCCCGTGACGGACATGGTTACATGTGTGTCTCGTATCACCTACCCTAGCAAGTCATCGAATGGCAAAGTAACACGCCGGCTGTCACTATGCAAAACTCATTCGACTACAGCACGTCGTCGTACTCTTCTTGTTTGCCTCATTTGTCTCTTGAATATTTTTACTCAATTCGAGTGTCTCCGCCACGATGTCGACTTGCTGAGACTTCTGGCCCAGTGGTAAAAGCCCAGGGGGCAGGACGTCATACATTCAACGTAGTTCCCGAATACCTTCACCAAAAACAGGCTAGGTTGTGCAAGACGGGTTGTGCAAGACGCAATTTTAATGGCATTGTTGCAATAGCCACCGGGCAATTCACTCGATTGCTGCACTCTCGCAAATCCAGTGTTGTTGCTGTCGCGAAGCCAAATGTTTAGCATTATGAAACAGGTTGTAGGACACATTGTCTCTTTCGGAGAGTGACAGCAGCTTGACGGGAAACTAGTGCTCGTTGCGGTCCTTGGTGCCTGTGTTCGCGGAGCTTGCGTGGGGTGGGGTCGAGCAACCGTCAAGTCCGAGGGTGGGCCCGTGGGTACGGGCTCCGTGCCAAACAGAACGTGTACACCCATTATCAACGCGGCCAACGGAGCATTGGCTTGTCAATGTTCGGTGTCCAACGAGCACGCCCACCCCAAGGCGCAAAGGGGATTTTGTGGGCTATGGGCGTCGCGCTCAACCCGCTACACGCAAGCTTACCACTAAAGGATGGGTGTAGGGGCCACTAAGAGCCTTCCAGCTCATCAAAAGGGTGTTGCACGTGTCCACCTGACGTGGATGCGGGTGCTGGTGCGACGTCCTAAAGCTTCTTGCCGTAGGTCCCCGAGTAGCGTGCCCAAATCTCCAAGATCCCTTTTGCCTGTTCACGTCCAGCTTCAAACAGCCAGACCGGAATCGCAGTAGCACCCGGTGCAGGCCCTGGGCGGAATGGCTTGGTACACCGTATGTGGACGCCAGGCTACACCGGAGTGTTTCCTCCAAAGGCGTTACCACCGGCAGAGCCAGTGGGGCAACCACGCACGTGGGCCCTTAGGCATGGCCCTTGCGCTGCGGACGCTGTGGATTGAGCTCAGTCGCGCACGTCAAGCATCACTACACATCCTGCAGTATGCAGCTACGCCGATCCCCCTGCCCTGCATCACGCAGTGGCCACGATCATTCGCCATCCACCCTAGTTGTTGGTGTTGCTGGTTCAGTGGGCACCAGACCCTACGAAGCTGCATGAGCGAGCACAGCAACACCCTACCAGCGACCGTGGGTGGCATGCATGCGTGGTGAAGCGCACGTGGCACGCGCAGGGTCACTTAGCTGCACTTCTGGCTGCTGCTCCTGCTGGTTGTTCTGGTGTAGGGGTACTTACCGGTACCACCTCACAGGCATGGCCTTTGTTCGTTCGTAGCTGCTGCAGCAGCCTTCGGCACAGTAGCGGATGCGGCCTTTGAGGAAAACTAAGGGATGGGACCGAATCCCTTACCGACGGGAAACGGAGGGGTGGACGCCTGCGGGTGGGATGGGCCGCATGGCCCGTTGCGCTCCTCGCAAGACCTCGTACGAGGCACCTTAATGTAGAACACGCATCTTAAGAAAGGCGCGATCCACACGGCTTGACGAGGCGCCGTCGGTGTAGGGCAGCGGCGCAGACCCATGGGTCACATTTCATTTTGAGTGCTGACCGCTTGCAAAGGGACCAAGCCAAACGGCGGGATAGATAGGTCATTACAACATCCGGCAAGTCGTACACTGGTCGCATCTCGGATGCCATCCTGAACTTCTATGCGCAAGAGCTATGTGCTGAAGAAGCCGCCACAGAAAAGGTGGTTGCAGGTGCTTGTAGCCCGATTTCGTAGTGGACTCGTTCGTAAAACGTTAACTGCATGAATGCCATTCATTTGCACGAGTAAAACATTGACCAGTACCCGTAGTGTCGCTGCCACTGTGGACCCCAGACCCCCGAAGTATAGCGCCTGCGGGCAAGATAGCTTGCCGTGCGTTGCAGCGGAGACGGCCAGGGCAAGGACAAGGGGTTGGTGTCGGCTTCCTTGAAGCCGGAAAAAGGGCGGGGCCCCACTAAATCCGTACGGGTTAAGTTGAGTGCTAGGGTGGCTAGGGCGTGAAGTAGTGTGAGAGTGTCGACATTCCTGCTGATACACAGCCAGAGCTTTTTCCCGAAATGCCTGCTAGCCGAGTCGTTAGCAAGGCCTGCCGGCGCCGCAGTGAAGCGCTTCATCCCGTCGGGTGCATGAGTGCATGTGCGCATCGACCGAAATACGGCATTACCAAAGCGAGCGGCGAGGGCGTCAACTGTGAGAGTGTCGACATTCCTGCTGATAGGCAGCCAGAGCTTTATATCTGAAATGCCTGCGGCTTCAGCAATCCGACCCATGTTTAGCATCGCGCGCCGTCTCGGCACTGTGCAACTCTTCCGGCCAGCGCATTGGCTGAAGTAACTTGACAGTAGACATGGAGTGTATCATTTACACATCACGCAGGCTGACTTGCCAATAGAAGGACAGCGGAACTGTTTGCGAGGGTTGCGACGACGTGCAGTTGCCGACGAGAGTGCACAGGCTTCGCTACTGAGGTATTCGCCGTAGAGGAGGCTTGACTGCTTTAACATTAGGACAGGGAATGTAGAAGTCCATCCCCTAGGTTGCCGACTGGACTTGTTGGGCGGCCCGCAGACGACCGCTGCATAATGCGTGCATTTGCGGCTTGGCGTCCAACAACCAGCAGTTTGCCCCTCATGGTTTGCTCCTTGCAACCTTTGTAATCGAAATGTGCGTCAAGTCGGTCGGACCGGGTAGCAGAGCTGTGGTGTGGTCGCGGGAAGAATGTTCGCAATGCAAACATAGTTGGTTGCCGAAACGATGATTCATTTCACGCCGTCATGTCAGAAATCCACTTTGAGGAACGATGAATCTTCTGGCATTAATTATAGGCCGAGAGGCGTTGGTTTGACCTCGGCCTCGGTCCATGAAGACTGCCAAACTGGTTTTTACTCGTGCGATGTTGGGTTTCTATAATAAAGATACCATGCAATAAAGAATGTAATCTTTTACTTATGAAGTATTTCCGTTGGCCGAGATTCTGCACTTTTGTAAGGACACCACAGTTCACAGTCCACAGTCCTCAGGCACGGACATGGGCAATCCTACAGGGCGGGGCCTCTTAATAAGTGAGGGTAATTGGATATTCCATGGGCATGTACGGAAGGATATGCGCTCGGAAAGGATATGTGTTGGGAAGGGCTCGTTTTTTGGGCAAACTGAAAGATGTGTTTGGTTTGTCGCGCGTCCGGTTGTAAGTGTGAAGCTTCGTGAGCCTGCAACGGCGAGGCCATGCACTTTGCCGTCTGTTTGTTGTCGCGCAGGTCTTGCAGTATTATGTGTTTTTGGGCGGGCTTTGCATATTGGTTATATAGACATGATGGAGTTAATGAAGTGTTAGGCCGGGAGGCGACATGGATGTTAAAGTGGGGACGGCTGTGGGGCATGGATGTGGTGAGCTGTAGCTGGCTAATATTGATCACAGTTGAACATTTTTTGATGTACATTTATTCGGCAAGGTTGGGCGGGGCTTTGTTGGTTGGTGTTCGTGCATGGTCACAGCTTTGGCTTGTGAGTTGTGCATTTTGGAAATGACACGTGTGGTCGAGTGTGCCAATTTCTTGCGACTTCTGCATGAACGTTTAGTTAGCGAGCAGGTGCACCAGGGTGTGATGCCGTTACAAGCTTTGAGCTCGTATGGCCCAGACGAGACAGGAGGCTCATGGACCACTTGAACTCAAAATAAAGAACACAGACAGAAAAGAAAAACTCAAGCCCTGAAATGAGTGTGGAATGCTGGTTGTTGTTAAGGGGTACGGCAGCAGGCGGGCGGAGGAAACATTGCCGGTGTTGTTACATGCGCTTGGGGCTTGGCGGTGTGTTGGCGGTATTGGCCTATCTTTTTTTGATATAATTTATAAGCAGTCCCTTCTCGTTGGGTTACTTCACTTCCATGCAGTCTTTTCGGCAGCATCGGCTAAATGTGGAGGCGGCAATGGCCCGGGCTGCGGCTGTTGCCTCCAGGAAGGAACACTTTGGCAGCTATTGGCGGACTGTGCCGACTCCTATGCAGGAAGCTCTCTTGGAAGCAGCCCGCACCGACTCAGTTGACGTGTCGTCGCAGCTGCTGTCGTTGGCATACCAACGCAATGGCTGTCGTGAAGTGCGGCTTCGGATGTTTCCACCCGGTCTGAGAGTCCTGACGACCGGGTGAGGCGCTGTTGGCCTGCCAGCTATGACGACTGTCGGTTAGTGGTATTTTGGTTGCTGACGTGTTCTGTGTTGTTGTGCGCGTACGTTTGCAGGCGTCTATTATCACCCACATAAACCAGTTGACCACGTCGCGCTGGGGCCCCGCCCAAAAATGCTTCTCATCCTCGACCGCACCGTCAGAGCGACACGCTTTGCAAACACGGAGCTCCCTAGACCGGCTACTCTCGCTGTTAATCGCCAAAACAGAAACACACAAACGAAAACGAAGTAAAGAACGATGGTGCGCCAGGGGGATGTAACCCTCAAAACGCTTCGGCAGCCCCATCCAATGTTTGTGGCGACACATCTTAACACCGGGCTTTCTACCGTCCGTAACGAAAGCGCTCGGGTCCACAGCCAACCTGTCACTGCTCCAGTCGTCATTAACACGACCCCTGAGGGTGTCCATCAGCGCCTCAACATCAAGCTTGCTGGCCGCGTACCGCCTAACCCTAGCATCAATGCTACCCGCTGCTGCGTCCTCGCCCCAGACATGCCCTAAGAGGTTTAGAGCCCTGATGACCTTGGAACCCCAACCGTCACCCTGCAGATTGGTTTCTAACGCCAACCGAATCTCGTGACGAAAAGCACTGTGATACACGGTGCTAGTGACCTCCACCAGACTATTCCAGAAGCGACAAGGGGTTGGTGTCGGCTTCCTTGAAGCCGGAAAAAGGGCGGGGCCCCGTTCAATCCGTACGGGTGGAGTTGAAGGGCTAGGGCGGCGAGGGCGTGAAGTGTGAGAGTGTCAACATTCCTGCTGATAGACAGCCAGAGCTTTCAGCAATCCGCCCCCTGTTTAGCATCGCGCGCCGTCTCGGCACTGTGCAACTCTTCCGGCCAGCGCATTGGCTGAAGTTACTTGACAGTGTATCATTTACACATCACGCAGGCTGACTTGCCAATAGAAGTACAGCGGAACTGTTTGAGAGGGTCGCGATGATGACGTGCAGTTGCCGACGAGAATGCACAGGCTTCGCTACCGAGGTATTCGTCGTAGAGGAGGCTTGACAACTTTAACATTAGGACAGGGAATGAAGAAGTCCCCAAGGTTGCCGACTGGACTTGTTGGGCGGCCCGCAGATGAATCGTGCGTGCATTGGCGGCTTGGCGTCCAACAACCAGCAGTTTGCCCCTCATGATTTGCTCCTTGCAACCTTTGTAATAGTAATATGCGTCAAGACGATCGGACCGGCTAGCAGAGCTGTGGTGTGGTCGCGGGAAGAATGTTCGCAAAGCAAACATAGTTTGTTTCCGAAACGAAGTTTCATTTCACGCCGTCATGTCAGAATTCCACTTTAAGGAACGATGAATCTTCTGGAATTAATTATAGGCCGAGAGGTGTTGGTTTGACCTCGGCCTCGGTCCATGGAGACTGCCAAACTGGTTTGTACTCATGCGATGTTGGGTTCCAATAATAAATTTACCGTGCAATAAAGAATGTAATCTTTTACTTATGCAGACTTTCCGTTGGCCGAAAGTCTACACTTGTCCAATTACTTCCCAGAACCCAGAACCCAGAACCCACGGACATGGGCAATCCTACAGGGCGGGGCCCCCCTGGGCGCTTCGCGCTGGGGCCCCGCCCAAAAAACCGACTCAGCCCAGTGCAGCTGCAAAGGCATCTGACCAAGTTCCCTAAACAACAACTGAAGAGGCGGAACGGCGGCTCCAACCAATTGCTTCATAAACGAAATCTGGAGCTTGACCATCCGGTCTCGTATAGCCGCCTCAAATAACAAGAGCGTGGAGCTTCATTGGCCGGGAAACCCCTCTCTAGCATGGCTAGGACCAAGTCAGCACCCCACAGCTGCGATCCGTACGACAGCACGGAACGGACTTGCGCGTTAAAACATTTCATACCGACGGAAGGCAACAAAAGCCCCTGCCGCCGCAGTTTACTGAGCAGGGCAAACATGGCCCGCCGGCCCGCAGCATAAAGCTCATCCGTACAGGAGGCGAAGGTACTGCTAGGACCGAAATGCAGCCCGAGATAGCGTGCGCGAGATTTCCAAGTGATAGGCCGGTCCACCGGCAGCCCCTCCTCCATTACGCGCATGGTGACCAAGTCGCTGATCGCATAGAAGTGACTCCTAACCTGGTCGTTAGGGTAAAAGAACAACAGCTCGCACTTCTTCGCATTGACGGTGAGACCGAACGTTTCCGACCACTCTCGCAACGCTCTAAGCAGGCTCATTAAGCGACGTTTTGTCCCCGCGAAAAGACTGAGGTCGTCTGCGTAAAGAGCCAAGGGCACGCGCCGACCTTCCACACTTGGGCATTCGGTGGCCGCCATGGCAGCCGGGAGCGCGACATCCAGGGCGTCCACATAATCCGCAAAACCCTCCACAAAGAAACCAAACAGCGTGGGGCTCATCGGGCAACCCTGCTTCACCCCCTGAGAGGAGGAAAAGGCCTCTCCAGTGGTGCCGTTCACTTTGACCCGCAGTTCCACCCGCTCATAGCAACGCTTCAGGGCATCCAAGGCAGCGCCATTTACTCCTCGTTCCTCAATGCGAGCCCACAACAAATCCCTATTCACCCGGTCAAAAGCCTTCTCGAAATCGATCTGACAAACAAATAGCCCCTGACATAGAGCGTTTGGGGGAGCCGTGCGACAGCGATCCGTGAGATGCCGTAGCAAAAACAAATTATGGATGGTGCCGCGCTTCGACCGGAAGCCTCCCTGGTAAGGACTGCGCGCTCCGCAACCCTCTCCCCACGCCTTCAACCGCCGCTCCAACAAAAATGCGTAAAGCTTAGAGAGGGCCCCGCCGACAGCCAATCCGCGGTAGTTGCTCGGGTCGAGCACGTCGCCCTTTTTGTGGAGTGGGGTGACGACCGAAACCTCGAACTGCTTGGGGTAGTCCCCGGTAGAACGTATATGTTCCAACAGACGCAACAGGTACGGCGCCAGAACAAGCTCCTCGCTGCCCTCTACCCTACGAGTCGCGTACTTGTAGCATTCCGCGGGGGCCTGCTCGAGGCCTGGCGACTTATGGTTGCGAAGCGACTGTTGAAGTCAGCAAAGCGCCCGGCCCCTCCATGGGCCGTATTGACTGCTACGACTTCTCTTCGTATATGAGTGTTGCTCACTCACAACACTCCCCCGTGAGCGACACTCCATAAGTCCTCACGTTCTCCCCCAGGCTGCCTCGTCCCGGTCTCCCAGCCCTGGTCAACAGCCAGCGGGAATCGAACCGGCGACCTCTCGGTCAGCCGCGCACATGCGATCGGGGCTCAGCGCCGCGATGACCTCGGCCAGAGTAAACGGAGCACTCAGGCCGGTCAAGAAGTGAACAAAGCCAATTCATGTACGGACATTATACAAGGTGCGAGGGTGGAAGAGCCACTGCAATAACGGAGGTGAAGCTGTACTCTATATCGTTTGGCATTACATGTGTTTACACAGTATGAAACGTGGTTTCCAACAACGTCTAAAAATGGTTTCATTTTCCCGCGGTAGTTTGTTGTACAATGTGTTGTATATTGAGTCGTTATTGACATTGGAGGCCACGGAATAAGCTGACAACAGTTGTGCCTATAGGGGTTGATTGCATGTACCCATGTCACCACCTGCTGCCTCGTTGCCTCCGCACCCCTGTTGCGAGCGCGACAACCGGTTGTCAGCGGCTGCCTCCATCTTGTTGTCGATGTCCCACGAGGAACCGCCGCAGCCTGATGGAGAGACATCAGACGAGCAGCACAATTCCAGTGACGTAGCAAACGCTAGCCGTAAAGGTGAGTGGTGGTCCGGGAGGGTTTCTGTCTGACGTCAGAATGGCGCAAAGGGTGTCGGCGAGATACATTTTGTGCGGCCTTGTTGCACCCTCAGGCCAGCCATGGAGCGAGGAGGAACACCTGGCGTTCCTGCAGGGCCTACGGGCTCTCGGTAAAGGCAATTGGCGGGCCATTTCTCGCCAGTACCTTCCCAGCCGATCCCCAACACAAATTGCATCGCACGCTCAGAAACACTTCATGCGTGTAGCTGGTGCCACCAAGCGCAAGAGCCGCTTTACCGCTCTAGAGACTGTCGAGGTGCGCGCGCCGGGAGCAGAACTTAAGGCGTCTGGAGGCCCCACTTGCCCACAACAATCTCAAGGATGCTTTCGTGATCTTGCGGGAGCTATGCATTCTGGCGTCGGGCCGCGTTGGCTTGAGTGTCGCTTTATGCAGTCAATGGACGTCGTGCACTTATTGAGGTCGAGGCGGAGTCCTTATTTGCACCGGCATGCAGTAAACTTCTTCCCTGGGTGCTCCTTGTAATGTTTTGCAACCCTTAACTTGACATTGCTTCCTCAAGCCCGTCGGCCTGGCTTCCGCGGCCCTTGAGCTTCGTCTTGAGGTATCGGGTCCGCTCCGTCACCCGCAGGTCGGCGCCCCTGTCAAGCCGGTGCATGCAAGTGAATCTGGCCAGTCTGCACAAGAGTACCAGCACCGCAAAGAGCAGCAGACGACGTCTCAGCCGCCGACATATGCGTGCGCATCGGCACCGTTCCCGGCCATGCCATTCCCTTTCATGCACCCGATGATGTTTGGCTTCCCGGGGCCGTTCCTCCCCCCCTTCATGTGCCCGCCGCCTGCCTTCGCTGCGGCCGCGCTGGGAGCCATGTCGAAGCAAGGTGAGGCCTTGGGCGAAGGTACCGCTGGAATTTTGCCGTACCGACAACAAGCCCGGATACATGCAAATCTTTCTTCGGTAGCCGTATCATAACCTGTGCATTGATGCAAATTACGACATTACGACATCGCGCCAACTCGCAGGCCCCATGCCCATGATGATTCCGCCGCCGCCGATGTTTCCGATGGCAGCGGCTATGGCGGCCATGAATCCCTTCTTCATGGCCCAGCAAATGGCGGCTGCAGCCCAGGCCGCAGCGGCGGCGAACGCCGCCGCTGCGGCGGCGGCGGCGGACGCAGCAACGAGCGGCGGCGGCACCACTGCCGGCACGGGCCCCACGGCCACCACTGACACGGCCAACTCGGACGAGGTCCCACTGCGGCAGACGCACTCTGCGGTGCCGGGCAGCCCGGTGATCTGCAAGCCGGAGGCGCACCACGCGCGACCCGCAGCAGCAGCAGCAGCAGACCCGGCGGCCGCGAGGGGCGGGGCGGCGCCGTGCGGGGCCAGCGGGAACTCGCCGCTGACCGGAACCGCGTCCGGGGCCTTCGGCGGCGGCGGAGTTGACGGTCCTGCGCGGGACGGACCTCGCCGCGCGGCAGGGAGCTGCGCGGCGGAACACGCGCCGCTGCTGCGGATGGCGCCCCGCCCCGCAGCGCCTGGGAGGCCCGATGAGGGCGGCAGCTCGTTCCACGCCTCGACACATTCGGCGTTCCGGCCGCCGCAGGTGAGGCAGGGCCCACAGCCTCAACCTGAGGCTGAGCCAGGGCAAGGGAGGTCATTGAGGTGTGCTCTGCTTCCGTCGGTGGCTTCCTCGTGTTGTCTACTGCCCGTCGATATCCAATGAAGGGCTCGGATGCAGCCCACTCGATGAACAGGGTTGTTCCAGTGTGCCGTACTTTACGGGATAGCTCAAGGGAGCTCGGGAAGGTTCTGACCTCAAAAAAGGGCTTGTTGAAACCATGTTGCATTGTTTGTTTTGGTTGTAATGAGCCAGTTTGTGGACGAAACTGGTGAACCTTGTCTGTTGGGTTGTTCATTTGGCCCGCGCTACGTGTCCCCGGAGAAGCGGTACATTCGCTGTTGTGTGGGCTTGCGCTTCAACGCGTGCCTTGCACCCGGACTGCTTGTGCTTGCGCCCGCAGGAAGTGAAGACGGAGAGTCAAGGCGCGGCCGATAGGGCGGGCGCTCCGAGCGCTCGGTAGGGAGCACCGCGCACAAGCAGGGTGACGTGGAGCACTCTGTCGCTGCGCTGGGGCTGTGTTGCTGCGAAGGTAACTAACTGGTGTAAAGGTCGGTCAACTTCTCTCCAGCCTGTCTGCTCACCTGCCCGGCAGGCATGGCTGGAGAATGGGGATGCTCCTCAGGGCCCAGGGTTGGTATGTTTGGTGACCTCTGCACGCGGTGCGGGCGCTGCATCAAAGGGTGCCGGGGTGCTCGTGTGCGGCGAACGGCACTACTAGCCCGGCGGGGCATGCGGGCTTGTCTGGAGGCGGCGGGGCGGGCGTGTGTGCTGCGGTGCCTGCCAGTGGGTGCACGCTCGCCCACCGGGCCCAACGCCGGTGGGTGCGACCCGCGGATCCGTCCCGCGTGTTACGTGGGTGGGCGTTGCCCACCGGGATCTCCCTTGTTTTACTTGCATGCGGCATCTGGGGTGGCACGCACAATCTGTCGGGTGGGAGGTCAGGGGGTTGTGTTGCTCGGTGGCAGGTTGGTCGAGTTTGGTGGTGGGAATGTTCTTTCCTGTACGGCAGCGCCTACGGCCTACGCCGTCGTTTCCTTCCAGGGGTGTTCGATGTTCGATGTGGGAATGGAGATTGACCTCCATCTCCTCCGATCTGGCGATGGCGATGGTGGCGTTGGTGACGATGTCGGCAGCCCGGTTCCTGCTGTTTGGGACGCAGGGTGCCCTCTGTAGTCTGTACCATTAGTCGATTGAATTGCAATGCGGCACAAGTTGTTGTATGATCATCATTGCAGCTGGTGCGCGTTTAACACAGTGGCGCTTGTAGAACGTACGTAGCATCGGTTTGTACGCGATTTCACGGGCACGTAGCTTGCGACGCTTCGAAACATTTGACGTCAACTAACGTCGCCAGTGCCGTACATGACAATCATCCCTGTTTGTTCCCCCCCGGGAGTCGTACACTGTACGGTGGGGTGCCGCGCTGGGCCAGTCACACACGACGTCTATCATGCTCCCCTCGCCATCAGTCGGGCGGGTGGGTCTGTTGCGATCCGCGAGAAACAATTTCCGCCGAACGTCCAGAGCTGGCGAGTAGGGTGGGCGGTAACGTGGGCTTGGTGACAAGCCGTTCTTGTCACATTGCCGTTAGGCTTTTATTGGGTCGTACGTTGTGGACCTCTCGGTGAAGGTAGTGTCTAGGTAACACTCTTGTTCCGGGGCATGGCCCGCCACAACCCCCGGCCATGCGTATGTACGACACACGCGGAAATTGCGAGCTCCTGCGTGTGCGTGTAGGATTTGACGCTGCGCGGGGCGAAAGGAGGCGTGTGGATGTCTTCGGAGGCGAGTCATGGTTTCTTGCAACAATTGGCGCAGAAGTTGACGCGCGGAGTGAGTCTGCGCGCACCGCAGCAGCAGCAGCTGCAGCTGGCGTTATTGGGGTCGGGCCGGTGTCTATTGTGTATTTCGTGTTTTGCGGCGGCCGGCTTTCCGTGCTGTGGCGGCTGGTGCTGGTGCTGGTGGCTCCACTGCGGCATCCGGGCGTGAATCGATGCGCGTGGGGGCTGGTGTTGATGGGGTAGGGTGTGACGCGCGTTCGCGTTTTGTCACAGGCCCGCATGCGCCGATCCCTCCTCCCTGGGTGCTCCGGCTCCTCGCGCGCAATGTGGCAACATCTCTCCCCTCCCGCTTCGCTGCCCTGAACGCGAGCACGCAATGGCGCGGTCAGTTGGTGGCTTTCTGGGGTCCCGGCCCAGGAGGCTGCTGTTTGCTTTGGGTCGGTCGGTCGGTCGGTCGGTCGCATTGAACCTTGTGGTGGATTGGGTGATGAATGTATGCGTGCGGCGAGTCCGCGCACTGTGCTATGCCGTACAGATTGCAGTTTGAGGGCACAGCGAGGGACGCAAGTTTGGGTGACGCATGCGCCCGGTTTCCATTGCGGCGGACGGACGAAGATGTTTTTTAGATCACCTGCATGAGATTTGGTTTGCAGGTGCGCGGTCGAAGAAATGTTGGTGGTCATTGCCAGAGTGTGTAGTACACGTGAGCGAACAGGCAACCAAATACCGTTACCTTGTTACTGAAGGAGAAGAGGAGCAGCAGGGCACCGACGGCAGCATGATAAAGGTCGTGTGGTGGATTGAATTTGAACCTTTTGTTCTGGTGGTGGTGGTGGTGAATGTGATTTGAGCATCGTACAATTGTTGCGACGAAAGTCCTGATGATTTCAGCGCAGGTGCGCGTGGTATAATTCTTGCTCGTCTTTTACCCTGGAAAGGAACACGCCGAGTAGTTTGGTTGGCGGCGTCGCACATAATTCTTTTGGGCGGTTGTTCTGCAGTTGCGCTGTGCAGACGTAATTTCAAAATGTGGCGGTGCGGCGGGCTCTGCCTTGGCAACATCGAACTTGGGCCGTTCTATTGGCGGCGAGTGAAATGTTGTTTCTTTGGTGAGGCCCGGCGAGGTAGGGAGGGAAAGAGAAACACATTGGCGGCGGGGCGCGGCGGGATGAGGCGGTCTTCGTCCCGGGACTGCACACAGAAAGGTGCTCTACCCGGTGCTCTACCTAGGTGCTCTGCACACAGAAAGGTGCTCTACCCGGTGCTGGCGAGGCGGGTTCTTGTGTGGTGTACATAAGCAGACGTGCAACCTGCGCACTCGTCGCGGGGATCGGGTAGTCAAGCTAGCCGGCTTCAGCGGCTAACTCCTCACCGCGGTCGTTGACCATCTGACGCGCGGGAGGGGGAAGGCGTGGCGGGAAGCCAGTGACGGGTGCGACGCAGAGCTTCGTAATAAGTACGGCACATGCCCGCGGTCGTGGATGGGTGTTGACCCCGGGGTGGCGTTCCCGGCCACCAGGGCGGGGGGATGGAAGCGGCAGGCAGCAGCTCGCACATGGAGGCCGCCCTGAGACGAGCTCCCTGGGCAAGCGGAGTGAGTGTGGACCCGTTTTGACTGGGGTGGCGGAGGAGAGCGGAATCCGGAAAGGTAGTGGGTGGTGGTGTCGCTCCTAGAGCGCCTGGGGCGCGCAAAGTGTGCGATGCGCAGGTGGGGTGGGGGACATCTGGCTCGGAGCTTCGAAGTGGTGGGACTGTGGTGGGACTGGGAGACAACATGCTGTTTGGCGCCTTGCTCGTAGCGGCCTGGGGCAGAGGCGGAAGGAGGGTGAGGGAGTGTGGGCCGGCTCCAGCGCCCTTGCTATTGGCGAGGCCTGTCGTGGACTCGACGGCTGGATGTGCGCATCAGGAAGGTGGACGAACTGCAACTACCAGCGGGGAGCGAGGAGGTACCACCCGCCCGGGTTGTCTTGTCTTGACTTTGACGCGTGGTCACAGATCTGACATGTCCGTCTTATGGTCTACCGGTATGGCTGCGAAAGACGCTATTTTCGTCAAAGCTCATGAAGGCCGTCGCGCCATGGGTCCCTGCCATACGGGTGGTGTGATGCATGTTTCCACATTTACTTCATTCGCTCGATGCCGCATCTCTGTGCCCAGTCCTGTGTTTGGGCGGCCGCCAGGCGCTCAGCGGACCTGCGGCGGTTTTGCTGATCAGCGGCAGGCAGGCTGAAGCCTTGATGCTATGCAGGGCGGGGTATCGTATCGCCCCTAATGCATGCCCGGGAACGTCCCCGCTGACGTGGCGTGCGGCACAGGTTGTGGGATTGCGTGCATTGCCGTACTCGGCCAGGTGTGTTGCTGGTGGCTGTGCATCGCGCACCTACCGGTATCTGTGAGGGGGGCCACCGGGCAAGCTCGTGCTCTTCATCAGTTTGACGGGGCTCCGCCCTCAGTTTTACTGCGGGGGGCTGGGCGAGAGCAGTACACTCGAGTTCTGCGAGGATGATGCAACCAACTAGGGGTCACCCATTGGAATGGAGGAAGAAGCCCCGTTGCCACTACCAGCGGCCGTTCGTTAGCTTTTTGTATGGGTGACTTCCCTGGTTCATCGGCAAGGGATGAGATTCTTACGGAGAAAAGCTTAACCCTCCAGGGTGAAAGGAAAGCGAGCGAGCGCCGCTGGTCTGATGCAAACCAGGGTGGCATTGCGGGAGCCATGTTCCGGCAGTGCTGGAGCGCTACCATCCGGACTTCCGGAGATGTGGGCAGGCGCAGGCAGCTCACCGTAAGTTTGACATTCGCATGAGAGTGAATCCAACCACACCAGCATTAGCATGGACGGCGTGCACCGCTGCTTCACTCGGACTCCGAAATACGGGTGTATCCACGTGCACCTGATGCCGACATTCGGGGACGACATGGTTGCAGCATGCAGAGGTGCCGCTCACCACTGTGCGCCAACAACCCACACAAGGGGTGTCGGGCTGTCGGCTGCCTGGAAGTCGGAAAAAGGGGCAGGGCCCCAATAATTCCGTACGGGTATTGTTGAGGGCCAGGGGCACGGGACGATGGGAGTGGAAGGTAAGCGTGCGAGTCGGAAGAGACTAAGTCTGAGGGCTACGAGGTTGGGAATGCAAGATAGGCGTGCGAGTTGAAAGAGACTTAGTTAGTTGAGGGCAACGGACTCCGTAGTGTTAAGATAGGCGTGCGAGTCGGAAGAGACTTAGTTAAGGGTCCTGTCGTGCATCTACTTGCGCGGGAGACCCAAATGGGGACAACAGCTCTTCAGCAGCTCTTGACAGCGGATCTCGACAGCCAGGACTTGGATCCGTCCCTGGTGGAACCCGTACGGTCCGGCCTTCCCAACCCCAAGTCCCCAACCCCGCCGCGTGCAATCATCACGTTTACATTAGATGTTTAGAGCCGTCGCGAAGGTATGACGTTATGTCACTACACTGCACAGCGAACCAAGTATATTTGCAAAGCGAAAATTGTTCCCGCGACCACACCCCCGTTCTGCTAGCCGGTCCGACCGCCTTGACGCTTATTACTATCTCAAAGAATAATAAAGGTTGCAAGAGACGCCGTCATGTAAACATTCATATACCCGGAATTGGTCCTAGGACCAATACGGACCAATGAAGGGTACCCGCAGTTGGTCCTAACACCAATGAAGGGTTTAGCACCAGAGGACTTGAACCCGGAACTGGTCCTTAGACCAATGAAGGGTGAAGGGGAGTTGTGATCTCAACATGTCGACCGACATGCTATCCCGCAGTACACACGTGGGCGGTAACGGGACGGTACAGTCGCATTGTCAGCGGCGCCGCAGCACGCCTAAAGCCAATGAAGATTTGAGCACCAGAGAAGTTGCGATCTCAAATACTTTATCCCGCAGTAAACTGATTCCTTCCACCCTCTTCCACATGGCCCCGCAGGTTGGTAAACCAAGCTGGGTGTTCAATTCATTTCACGCCGTCATGTCAGAAGTCCACTATAAGAAACGATGCACCTTTTTGGAATTGATTACAGGCCGAGAGGCGTTGATTTGACCTCGGCCTCGGTCAATGGAGACTGCAAAACTGGTTTGTACTCATACGATTTTTGTTGCATACAGAAAAGACACCATGCAATGACCGCGCGCACACACGGACATGGGCCCTCCAGGGCGCTTTGCGCTGGGGTCCCGCCCAAAAGGCATCTGCACTTTGGCTCATGCATACAGAGCTGTCCACACTGCTGCCATGGCTGTCGAGATCCGCTGTCAAGAGCTGCCGAAGAGCTGTTGCCCCCATTTGGGTCTCCCGTGCAAGTACCGGTAGATAGACGACAGGACCCGTAACTAAGTATCTTCCGACTCGCGCGCCTATCCTACACTCCGGAGTCCGTAGCCCTCCACTTAGTCTCTTCCACGTAGCCCTCGCACTTAGCCTCTTCCGACTCGCACGCCTACCTGAGAATACTCCCAAGTCCCTAGGATGCGGGCTGGAACTACCGGTATTGAGTGGACAGGAGCCAACCTGTTCAGCGGACGTACATTCTGCGACGCCTTTCGGCTACATGTCAAAAGGCGTGACAGACGGCCACTTTGTTCACTGGGCCCACTCCCCAGGCAGGGCCGAAGCCCCACGGGCTGACTCGGTTCGATTGCTGCTCGAACCCCTCGCGGTGAAACTGCCCGAAATCACGTTGTCAGAGCCCCAGAGGCGTTCTTGCTTAGGCAGCGGGCATCCAGCGGTTCGGCCCAGGTCCCTAGCACTCAACTCCACCCGTATGGATTGAACGGGTCCCCGCCCCTTTTCCGGTATCAAGGAAGCCGACACCGACCCCTTGTTCCGTGTACGCGCCAGGGTTAATTTATTAGCATGCGAAGGTTACAGGGTTACAAGGGGACACTACCGGTACTGTCCGGCTGAACGTATAACGCTTTGACACATCCAAGCGACCTCGCCAGGTCATAAGCAGTGAATGTAATGTGGAAATTGAATGTCTGTTGTTTTAGGGCGTAGGCCCTGTCCGTGGCTGCCTGGCTGGCTGGCTGGCTGCCCGCCCGGCTGAGTGACGACCAACTTTGATGGCTCGATACACTGTAAATCAAGATATATAGCCCTTGGATATTGTATTACTGTGTTAGAATCCTAAAAACAATAGTGCACGCATCAGTGTGAAAGATGTTCGACTAAGTCCATGGTCCGAGGCCGCACTCGCTCCAACGCATCCAGACCTTCTGCTCATTCCATATTGTACCGTTGCCTTCATATATAAATATTTACATGAGGGCGTCTCTTCGTTTCGACATCAATTAAATTTGCGAAAATTGTTCCCGCGACCACACCCACGTTCTGCTAGCCGGTCCGACCGCCTTGACGCATATCACTATTACAGATATTTTTACAAAGGTTGCAAGGGACAAATTATGAGGGGCAAACTGGTTGTTGGACGCCAGCCGCAAATGCACGCACGATGCGGTCTTCTGCAGGCCGCCCAACTAGTCCAGTCGGCAAGCCATTAACAGAAATGGATATTCGCTGTGCAATAATGTGACATTACGTCATAACTTCGCGACGCGTGACTTCACGACGGCTTTGAACATAAAATGTAAACCAGATGATGGCACGCGGCGGTGTTGGGGTTGGGAAGGCCGGACCGTAAGAGTTCCACCAGCCGAGGGACGGATCCAAGTCATGGCTGTCGGGAGGCGCTGTCAGGAGCTGCTGAACAGCTGCTGCCCCCATTTGGGTCTCCCGCGCAAGTACATAGATGACAGGACCCTTAACTTAAGTGCAACTTAGGAACGGTGCTGAGGCTCTTTGCAAACTTGAACATTGGTGTGATGTAACACAAATGAGGTTATTCGTGCCGAGCAGGGCTCGGTACCTCTCCCCCCCTTCCCTGAGAGGGTAAATCGGATGCAAACGGATGAACGTTTAGAGACCGAGATCGCCATCCCATTCTCTTCCAATCATAGCGTATAACGATCTGACGCACCACTGCAATTGGCCTAAGGACGTGCACCTTATGCGAAATGTGAATGGCTGCACGTTGCATGTTCCGGGTTCTCTGCCAGTTCCATGGTAACACGGTTGGAACGGACATTGCAATTCGGAGTGCCAGGGGGGAAGGGGGGTGTGGGGGGATGGGGGGCGGCATCCCCCCGCCCCCCACCAGCGGGGGGGAGGGGGTCTGGGGGAGGGGGACGGCAGCCCCCCCCCACAGCCGGGCCCAACGCCTCTGACACACGGGAACCTATTATGCATATGACGGATCGTATTCAGTGATGCATTGATGCCACTCCATTCTCGCATCAAACTTGCCATCCCAGGACCGACTCCCCAACAACAACACCTACCGAACACAGCGACCTACATAACGGGCGCCAGGGGCTAAGTTTTCGTATCACGACCTGATTACGGTAGGAAGACATGTTTGGAATACAAACCGTGCATTCTACATTGAGCTCCAATGGGCGGGCGTACGGGGACGAGATGGACGAGATGGACGAGCGACTCAAGATGACCTTAGGGTCAGCGGGTGAGACGCATTTTTCGCGGGTCTACTTTGAGACCGTCGCGACCGACGATGTGGCCCACAGTACTTTGTACTGGAACGTTCCGAACGGTGTTACGAGACTGGTTTTGGGAATATCCTCTGGAGTGATACGGATTTGGTGGTACCCGCTTTGCAGGTCCAGCGACGCGAAGAGGCTCACGCCCTGAAGCTTGTTCAGGAGATCCGTGATGTTTGGTAATGGATATCGGTTCTTGACCGTGATTTTGTTGAGGACGCGGAAGTCCAGGCACACGCGGAGTGTGAGACCACCCCGAGGCCGGGGGCCGGCGAGGGTGAGAGCAGGCAGGGGGGGGACGCGGGGACCAACAAGCACAGGGGGCCGGTGAGGGTAAGAGCAGGGCGAGAGCAGGCAAGGGGGAGGGCCACCAAGCACGGGGGGCCGGCGAGGGCAAGTGCATGGGCACGGCGAGGGAAGGCAAGGGGAGGGCCACAGCATGCTCTGCCAAGGGGCAAGGGTGACGGCGAGCGCAGGCCAGGGTGGTGAGAGCCACCAAGCAGGTAGGGTACAGAGGCAGAAGGGGGGGGGGGCATGAAGCAGGCGGGGCCATTTGGGGGAGGGAGGAGAGGGGAGGAGTGAGGATGCCGGGGGAGGGTTCAGCCTCGATGCCCCATGGGTCGTCCCAACGACGCAGGACCCTGTATCATCGTCATGTTCGGTTGCATGTTGCTTAGTGGAAACGCTGAAAATGAAGAGGCATGGTCTCCTCATCAGCGCATTGCACCAACGGAGACGAGGCGAGATGTTCTTTCTGTGAGTAGGCAAGAATGCCACATGTTTCTTGCTGCTAAGACTTGTGGGTTTGGGCTCGGGCTAAGGCTTATGTTCGCGGTGAGACGGTCGTCATTGAGCTCCTCGCTTTGTCGCGACTCACAGTGTTGATGTTGATGTGGGCCATTTCATGCTATAAAGCAGCACCTCATGCTCATTCTACTATAATATAACTTAATAAGCTTGGACATCTGGCCGGGCGAGCAAAGTTTACCACTTCCAGGAACGACCTACACGTCTCATTTTCAGCACAATAACAATAGTTGAACTGAATCAATCGGATGGCGGATGGGGCTGCTGTGCTTTAGACTTTGATAGTGGCTTCACAGTGCAAGTGGAATTAGTGTCAAATGCAACCCATAGTACGGCCGCATTTGAGTGGATGATTTCCCGGCAGTATACAGGACTTTGCGAGCAGACTCAAAGTTATTTACGATAACCTGTTTTCGCGACCGATACTTCCGTGCATACTTACGACATTCCCGATCGGGTGGGACTTGTGCGCACACCGGTGCGGCCTTTCTTCGTCTGTATAATCGTGCTGATTTTCTAAATATTGCCTGTATTAGCGCGTAAAATGCAGCGGTCCACCGAGGTCGTGGGCGTGTTGCACCGCGCCGGCGGTAGGCTGGGCCTGCCCAGTGCTGCTCGGAACCTGGGTACTCTGGTGGAGAAGTTTTCATTCGGCAGGTAGGTTGGGGGTTGCGCCCATGTGAAATTGCCGCTGGCTCTCGGCAGGTTGACATCAAACGCTGTCGAGACCTCATCACTGTTTTGCCACAGCCCTGTTGATGGACCAGCATCCAGCCTGGGAAGCAGCATCAAGATCAACGCCCAGGCGTCTGCAAAGGGTGTCGATGTGTCGGTGTCAGCCGGAGCCGGAAGCGTGAAGGCCTCCTACGGGCCTGCCGATTTTCGCAAGGTGGCCGCCACGTCCGTAAGTCTTCAGGACGTCTCCAGGTAAGCTTAGCACGTCGGGCTGGACCTCTGTCGGTGCTAATCGTCGCGCAGTAAAACGGGTATATGCGCTAAGTTGCACTTTCAGCTTTAATAATGAGTAACAGGGCTTCAGGGTGACGGTATGAGCCTTTGTTGAGGTAAGATGTCCGAGCCCTTCAAACGCGACCACCCTCACACAGGATCTCCACAGCGCACAGCTCTTTCATGAACCACCTGCTGGCGCTGACGCACGAGCGATACTCAATTCTTGCCTCGTGGCCGGACTTCACCAAGGCTGTAAGTTCGTCACCCAGAGTGGGCTGTGGGGAGGGGTGTCACCTTGAGGAAATTGGCGTACGTCAGCTGCGTCTTAACTCTTGGGGTCTGTTGATGAACAGCACCCGGTCAAGGCCGGATTTGGGGCCCTCCCGGATGTACCACACGCCTGTCGTGGAATGCTTGCAGATGTCAATGCGCGTCATCGATAACCCTATGGGCTTCGATGGGTCGTACAAGTCCTCCGCGGCTTCTGCTCATTCTCATATACTACAACTTTCGGTTCTGTGAGCCTACGGCCAACCAAGCCCATGCTGTTTGATCTTGCCCCATATTGTGCGCTCTGCACGCGCTGCTGATTTCGCTTTACAGTACGGCAAGGACTACTACTACCGCGCGCATCCCGATGATTTGCGCAAGTTCTATACCATGGTGGATGACTTCCATCGTATGTGGGATGTGACGACCGAGTTCGGCAGCCTCTCTGGTCTGGCTGGCCAGCTGGTGCCAGGTGGGTGGTTTTGGAGGTGGACTGTGCTTCCGGTCGAAGAAACAGGACCGAACACAGGAGGTTGACCACCGGACGGCGGTGCTGGGTTTAGTGAATTCCGTACTGGTCGGCTGGAGCAACTGGACCATGGTGCGTGTGGCCCTAGGAAGTGTTTCTTATTAGACAGCGGTGAAATAAGCCTTGCTTGGCAAGGCGCAGGGGGCCTCCGGTGATTCGGCCAGGGGCTTCCGGTGGCAACGCTTGCCAGACCCCTAGACACCCTTGGCCCGGCGTTCTTATAGCGGAGTCGTCGCGATCGCATAGTTGTTGCGATCATGTTACGCTGGGTGTGTCATCATATTTGTTTTATTTATTACGTAGGAGCTGGATAACAGCTACATAGTGCGATCGCACGACTCTGTGGGCCTAATGTTCAACAGAACATCTAGACCAGGCTACTTACCAATTCACCGGGAAACGAATGCCTTCGACTAGGTGTGCCATTTCGGATTTCCTGAAACGATTCGGTGTCCATGCTAGCGAAGGGGGAGGCAAAAGGAAATCGGAATCAAGGCAAAACCTGCCCGCTCTGGGACCCCCAAAGAGAAAAGCACACATGTCCTGCAACTACCGGTGTACGGACCCTAAGACAAAAATCATATTTGGTGTCTTTGTGCGCCAACCAGGGGAAAGTGACAAGCGTTTACCGGCAGTGGAATCATACACGCTGCATTGCTTACGGTAGCTGGATTCCGCGTCCAGTGTGTTGGTCATTTTTGCGCTCATGTTTGGCCCAAAGCGCGGGTTGCGGTTATCGGCGCAGGATGGGTACGGACTCCGAGGGGTGCTCGTATGTCGTGTCATGTGCGCTCCGGGGGGGAGAAGTGTTCGGAACATACCGCTCTTGGGCTCCTACTTCGACCCACCGACCATTGCCACACGGGTCCATATATTTCAACAGCTTATTCAGGTTCAGTAGGTTCGGCGTTGTTTAGAAGTTCTATTGAAGCTGAATGCAATCCGGGAAATGTTCCGTTTCCAACGTCCTCCCCCTTTGGGGCGCTCCTGCACTTCATCCGGGCCCAAATAAGTCGGTTTAGACTTGTACAAGTTCCAAATCGAAAAGAGACTGATTTGGGCGCGGATTACTAAGGCCATCGCTGACATCAGTCACGGCTCCCCTGTGTCCGCTACAGCGCCTCGTTTGTTCACCGTTTCCCTCTCCCCCGGCCCCTAAACCTTTCGATCCCCTCAGGCTACCGCGTGCGGCGCCACAACACGGTCCATCCCGCTCTGGGTCCGGCCACCGCGGACGGCGCTGTGGTGCAGTTCCTGCTGGCGCATGCGAAGTAAGAAGCGGAAGGCTAGGCCATGGATTGCTATGGAGCTGTGCGGCTAGCTGCGGCTTTCTTGCCGGCAGGTTGATGCCGCTGCTGTGTAGCTAGTTCGTTGGGCGGCGGGCAAGGCTCGCTCGGTCTTTTATGGAGCGTTGCCACAAGATCGAGCTTGGGTTTAAGAACATCATGTAAATGCTTGGGCAAGCAAGGTATCCGCCGTGTCGGCATGGCAGCAATCCGTTTTCGCGGCAGACTGTTAGGTAGTGCGGGTAACGAGTACCGATAGGGAAGCTGCGACGACGCTGGCTCGTGCCTGACTATGCTGGCACTCGCGGCCCACCCGGCCTCATGATCTATCGTGGCGGGTCGGAGCTCTGTGTGGTATGCTGGCCTAATCAAAAGCATTTGAGTGGTGCAGGGAAGCTGGGGCCTGACAGACTCTCTTGGGAGTTTAAACACTCCTTCCTTATCCGTGCGCTAGTGAGGCTGGTGGCATCCGTTGGGGGGCATGGACAGGCATATGTGAAGTGAACTTATCCGGCACGGGGCTTTGCCCCAAAGTAGGAGCGCTTTCTGGAGCCCATGACTGCGGAGATTGCGCATATGCCGCGTCGAATGGCTACCGTAGAGCTCCGCAAGGTCTGAAGGCCCACTGTAAAAATGAGAACGCGGCATCCGGTTCAATGACATACGCCTGATCATTGCCTGAGGCATGCAGGACAGGCAGGAGAGGGCGGTCTACAATTCACACATTGCGTAACAAGTGTTGGCAAGTTTGTGTACTACTTTCGAAGCACAATGCATGCCTGAAGTACTGCCGAAGGCCTAAGCGTTTGCCGGCTTTGCCCGGTTCGATCTATCCGTCCGAGCGCTGGGGCAATCCCACAGAAGATGGGTTACTATGGCGGCTCGGAACTGATTCTGCTCAAACGGCCTGAGGGCGGCACGGCCGGCGGCCTTACCATTTCCCGAATCTCTGGGTGTTGGCCACGGTGGCTTGCTGCCTATTGTTGTGAATGAGGTGTTACTAGGGGCCTCCAGCGTCCATATCTGACCTGCAACCTTCACATTGCCCTTGTGCAGAATGCCATAGCCGAAAGCGTGCGGCGATATTTCTGCCACGCTTCTATTCAGAAGAGCCGCAGCCCCAGTCATATGCATATGCGCATGTGGGCTCGTTCGAGTCTACGCATCAGATTAACTTCATTGTGAAACGTGGTCTCCACGCCCCCAGCGGCACCTGCCAACCCACCCTGCCAAACGCCGTAGTCGCATGCCCTTGTCAAGGGCATCATCACCCGGAGGGGTAGGCATTAGGATCAGTTAGGAGGAGAACCTTGTCGCAAAATTTGGCTGGGTGGAAGTCAGATAGCGTTGTCGGAGTGGTTCGCGAGAGCTACATAACGCTGGTCTGCGCAGGAGGGGGGGGTTAAGAAGTATAGTTTCAGACCCCATGCTGAAAATGTTCCCCCCATGACCACCCACGCACCCCTGCCGTACCGTAGGACGCTGTACGGTTGTCGCATGACGGCACAAATTAACGCTTTTTTCGCAAACTGCCATCACAACTAGCGAATTCCCCCCTTCACCCCACACCCCGGTGTAAGTTCCGCAAGGACAATGACCCTGTGAGACCCGGATGCTGTCCTGATGGGTGGGGTGGATGGGTCGGTGGGTAGGTGGTACGCATGGCGGGTAGGGGAGCGCGGGGGGTTATCCACGTATAGGCCGGGGCCCGTGAACGGTGAGGTATCAGAAGAATCCTTCCCATCTGCAAAGAGAAAAGAGTTCAACTTGCAAGCAGCAGGGCGTTGATAAACCGAGAACGAAGTTGGAGAGAGTCCGGGCTGAGCCTGGCTGAGCCGCCACATGACGAGACGATTAGGTGGATGCTGGAGATTCGCTGAGGCTGTTAGGTGACACGTTGCTGAAGTGGTCGAGAATGTGCGGCTGGGATGTAAGGAACGCCCCAATCCCCGAAGCTGCGAAGCAAACAGTGCGAGGTGGTTGGTGCTGGCGGGGCCATATGCTGGGTTCGGGAGGGTTCGGGCGAGGTTTAGGCGAGGCCATGGAGGGCTGGAATAATGAGCCTATTCCTCATAATACAAATGTCGCGATCGCGCAAGCCCTTACTTGTTGGTCAACAGTGCAATTTATTGCAAGTTTGTCACGCGACCGTTGGCACATGGCATGGGGCCCTTCTGAACTCGGGCGTACGGGCGAGGTTTAGGTGCAGCCGTTCCAATTTTGCACGACAGATCGACAGCGATGAAGAATTGCCTGGTTATGGCCTGGTAAATTGTCAGTTTGTCCTAAAGTTCTGTATGCAGTCCTGTATACTAGCACCCTTGCAGTGTTGAATGGAGCAATAACTGCGGCCATAACTGCCGGCTCGTCCAGGTCACCATGGGAAAAGAACAGAAGCTGCTATGCACAAGACATACATGTGTAGTAAGCAATTTTGGCATTACCCGAGCAGATTCCGCCGCGTAGGAGAGAAGTACTGGCGATGGCGTGGCAAATTGCGGCATATCCGCAATATAGGTTTTGCTTATTGTAAACAGATACATAGTTATGAAGGTAGCACGTACTGCATCTCATGTACTCGGGGAGCACAGCTCGTCACTATGGCCAGTGTTGACAGTGGTGGTCGTTTCGGCCGCGTGGATGACAGCATCATCAGCTCTTATCATTCTCAACAAGTAAGCAGCGCGATCGCTGCTCGTTGCATGGCCCAGGTTCAGCGACGGAGCGCACTATTGATTGAACTTGGGGTTGCTGTCACTTGTATCAGGTACATCATGGTTGCTTTACTCTTTGAGTATCCGATGGCGCTAACCTGCCTTGGAATGTTTATGAGCGGCCTATTGGCTTTCGTCTGCTGCCACGTCTTGCGGCTCGTGAAAGTCTCGCAGCATCTGGAGCTTCGGTTCTGGCTGTATCGGGTCCTTCCTATCGGGTAAGCCTAAATGGCTGTGTCTGCAGTGCAGTGAGACTGGTATAACGTATCGGAAGACAACTCGTCCTTGGGGTACTGGTGCTGACCCAGGGTCCAGTTGGGGGTAGTCTATCTGTGGAGGTTAACTGTGCGCGTGGCAGTGCATGGCTGCAACCATACTCAACGCAGTGCATGGCCGCAACCATACTCAACCATAATCAACGTGCATGCTGCTTGCTGACCTAGCGATACACCTTTGGGCTTATCGGTATTCAATTTTCCTTCCTGCCTCAGGCATACGGCGGTCCCACCTCTCGCCACCCCATGCCGCCGCTTTCCTGCCCCAGCTTTTTTCCTTTGCGCACTCTCCTCCCAAATCTCCCGCGGCCACCCACACTCCCGTTCCCCCCAGGCTTTTGATGGCCATTACTTTATGGACCGGTAATGAAGTGTACCTGCACTTAACCGTAGCGTTCATACAGGTGGGCATATCAAAGAAGCCGGCACTGTCGCAGTGGGGACGACGCTTAATCCTGGCGTGTGTCCGACGACCTCTTGGAATACTGACTTCATCCGTGAGCGTAGCTCTACATATGTGACTGGGTACGACAGCATTAAGGGCTAGGGACGTGCGTTCCTCTGCCTACAAGAGATGGCCTCAGTAGTGCACTAAATACAGCCCCATCAGGACGGATGGGCGGGCGTAGTTGCCGCTGCGCGCATATTTCAATATCCCAACGGCTTCAGCGGCATATTGAAGCTCGTGACTCTCTTGGGTGTTTACACGCCTGGTCGTCCTGTAAACACGCGCCTTTCCGCAGATGCTCAAGGCGCTGAACCCCGTTATCACCATGATCTGCTTGTTCGTGGCGGGCCTGGAGACCCCCAACCGTCAAATTATATTGTCCGTTCTGCTGACCGCGCTGGGTACGGCAGCTGCAGCGTACGGCGAAGTAAATCTCAACATGTACGGCGTTTTCCTGATGCTAATGTCCGAGACGGCTGAGTCCATACGGCTGGTTATGACCCAGTTCCTGCTCGTGGGGCTCAACTTCCATCCCATTGAGGGCCTTATGTACCTGGCCTCCACTTGCTGCCTGTGGCTGCTGCTGGGCTGCCTCCTGGTGGAGGTGCCTGAGATGCGGCGGAGGGGCGCCATGGACGTCGTGTGGGAGAACCCGAGCGCATTCTTATGCACCGCGCTTTTGGGTTTTGCGGTGAATGCGCTGGCGTACTTCGTGATCAAGGTGAGGGAGGACGGGAACTTGACGGAGGCGGGAGGCTTGCGGCTTCGGAGGGTCGTGAGGATGGGTGCGGGCGGCGTACGGGAGCTAATTGTGTGGGCAGGGTTCGCGAGGAGGATTGCGGCTGCGTAAAATGTCGCTGTCGACCCAATTCATGCATGTGTCTCGTGGACCTCGCGACCCACATGGCATGTCCGACAATGTCCGCTTCCGATTATACCACACACCTACCGGTATCAGCGTTACCCTTTACTACCACCCATACATATCAGCAGCTCCTGGACACAGCTACGCAGCAGCAGCGTCGTCGGCGCGCTGGGGACGTCACCACTGGGTGCTACGTGGGAACATGTGGCGCCGCCATAGTACATATTCGGCGCCGCCATCCGTCCCCAAGCCACGTTTGGTGGCTATCGTTAGGCAGGTTCCGCAGTGTTAGATTGGTTGCTGCGGCGTTGCTCCAGCGCGAGGCCTGCGAGGCCTAGACATGCCCTTCACAGCTTCCGTCTGATCCCATCCGGTCACAAGGACCTTGGGTACCGAGCCCTTTTGAAGGCTCGGTGCACTACACAACTTCCATAATCAGAAACGCTACAGCTACGTCCTGGCCCACACTGCTGCGCAGCACAGCACCTCTTCCTGGGTGGGTGGGTCGTCGCCGGAGTAGCCAGTGCTCCACTCCCTTGGTCTGCCTTTGGCCTTGCGGCTTTCCCGCCGGAGCGGTTGCCTTTAGAAAGGGTTTCGCGTCGCGTAATTGATTTTACTATCAATTATGCATGTCTTTTGACTTTCGGAAATGTTAGGCTGTGCCCTCATGTTTCGTCGGATGATGGACGCTCGTGCTGTGTGCGGCTCTGCTACGATGCCTCCATCTGTCGCGCAGCTGGCGTCCAGTCTGACACTCAAGGTGCTGGCGACCGCAAAAAACACGATGCTGGTGGTATGCGGAATGCTGATGTTTGGGGAGGCGGTGACGGGGTTCCAGGTGAGAGCCGGCAAGGGAGAGCGGTGGAGCTGCAGGGGTGGGGAGCTGAAGGAAGGAATGTTTGCTCTTGACCTTTGAATGCTTGCCTGGATGAATCTTTCGCTGCCCTTTCCTGGCAAGCTGGGGGGATAGGGGGTGGCAGGTGTAAGGGCGTAGCACTTGCGGAGTGCTGGCGGTGATGCAGCACACTGCGCCGGGGGCGTTGCCAAGCCGGTAGCGTTATGCGCTGGATTACGTAACGGTCTTAACACGTGGAACAGCCCTGGGGCATCCGTGTACAAGAGCAAGATGATTGGTTGCTAAAAGCGCGGCACAGCAGCTATGCCTGCAGCTATGCTTGCTTTCCCTGCTTCCAGCCACGCCCGCTTCACTTGTCACTCGAGCGACCCCATCTCCTTCCTGTTTTGCCTGCGTAACGCTTTTCGCTCGCTTCCTTTAAACGCGCGCCACCTGCCCGCCCGCGTGCTCTTCCTGCCTCTTGTGGCTCTCGTTCTCACTCGCAGGGCATTGGCTACCTGATCTCGCTTACGGGGTTCACCTGGTATCAGTGGCTCAAGATAGGGCAGCTGGCAGCCTTGGGGTCGAGTGCATCCCATGGGTGGGAGTCAGGAGGCGGTGGTTCAGCCGGGAAAGGCGCGCGCGGCGGGAGCGACAGGGGCGGTGGGAGTCGCGTCGAGGTAGGCGTGGTTGCAAGAGGCCAGGGCGGAGGCTGAATGTTTGGAACGTGACGGCGCATTCTGTCGCGCTGCCGTGCAATGCGTATTTGCTTCGGCAGTAGTGTAGACGGCCGCGCCTGTAACCGCGCGAGCTGCGGGCGTTGCCCCTGGCAGGTCGGCGGTGGTGCGGCGGCGGAGGCAGCGGCCAGGCCACCCGGATGGGCGTGGATGGTCACGAGGTGGAGCGCGCCGCCGCACCCCCCTGAGTGTGACCAGCAGCATCCGCTGCAGGCAGAGCCCAATGGCCCTCTCTGCGCCGTTGCCACGGGCGCGGGTGGCAAGCGGCTGGTCCTAAAATTTGGGCGCAGTGGGGCGATTTGCTAAGATCCCGACGACTATGTCACCCTATGATACGGGAACCAAATGTGAATGCATAATTTTGTCGTTAAGACGTATCTCTTTGGGTAGAAGGGATAGCTGCATGGACTAGGTCAATACGACCGAAACCTGGGCGGGGGCCACGCGCCAAACAGGAGACGGCCTGGGGGAAGGGGTCGAGCCATTTGTCATTTAGGCCAAGACCTCATGAATGGGTGCGTTGGCCGGGTGGGGGAACCCATCCCCTGATTCGTCGATGGCACTGCGCCAGCGAACGCCCCCTGAGCTTCATGGTGGTGGTGGGTGAGGAGGACGGCTGAGCCCAGCTACTAGGATTCGCGGCTTCCGTGGCTGGCGCCGTGGCTGCGTGGGGGGTCGGAATGACTTCAGGCCGTACGTAACGGTAGGGCGCATTCATGCTTTTCGACGGACATCGGAGTGATTGTGTGGCGCCACTGCTGACACTAGCGCACCCAATACAGGGAACCGCGCAGCGGCGGCGAGGTGTGGCCCAACTGTTTTCTGCTGCCTGTATCTCGACTCTTTGGAGCCCCGTATGTTGGCCATCAGCGGTGCATTTAGTTGTATAGTGCGCGGAAAGTGCAGCTGCTCACCACTGTCTGGCATCGGCTTCATCACGTAAGGTTCATCCGAACCCGTCTCCCATGGGCTTGAGAGCTGACGACTTGCCTGCTCGGTCAGACCACAATGCGTGGGTGATGTGATGGCACGGACGGGCGGTGTAGCCACGGCTTAGGCGAGCGCGGTCCAACACTGTGTGTGCGCTGGCAGTGTGGCACATGTCGCATAGTTGATCAGACATGGCCGGCTGCCGGGTGGCAGGATGGATTGTGGAGAAAACGTCGCGCTTTCGGTCAGGCTGAGGTGTGTGTGTGTGTGCACCGTGTGCACTGTGTGGTCTCCGTCTCCAGAACCAAGCAGAGCACGAAAAGGGTGTGCCCTGGACACAGCTTGCGATGCTGCTGGGTTCTGCAGTGAATTCGGTAGGGTTGGTCGAACCGCACGTTGGAGCATGCGCACCTTCTGGCGGGCAGCGGTCGCTGACATGACATGCCGTGTGTGTGTTTTGACCATACGAACCTGACCTTTTTGCGAACACATACCAGTGCGGCAGTGCCGCGTTCCGAAGAGCGTGTGCCCGAGGGGTGCACTGGGGCGCGTCAAGAAGGCGCTCATGCTCCACGGATGTGTGGTGTTCTGTCGTTGGGCATGCGGTAATAACTAATATCATGTCTGTTGCTTGCTACAAACTTGCACGCGCGCTCGTTATTGTTGGACCGTGTTGTCGTGGAGAGCTCACGCGCTAAGAGCCTTTGTCACCGGGGCGGCGGTTTGCCTAATACCACACGGTTTGCTGCTTCCTTCAGGGACACAGAGACAAGGCAGCCGGTGGTGGGCGAGTGCGTTTGTCAAAGACACATGAGGGGTTAAGAACACCGCAGAGGTGTGCTTGTGTGTGACTTCTAGGCGTGCATGTGTGTTGGGGGGTGCGATGTGGATGCGTGGGTGCTGTCACCTGAGCTTTCGATAAACCGCAATCACGTTGCCGGTCCGAGTATGTGCGGGGTTGGCCCATGCGTGTGCAGCAGCGATGCATTGGCACGTGCCGTTGACGGTACGCCTGCTGGTTCTGTCGAGGGTGGGGGCTCATGCACGTAGCGAATGCCTCCAAAGCCAGCAGCAAGGGGGCTGCGTTCGTTCACTTCTTTCACTTCTAATGGGTGACTGGACAGGAATGCAGGGTGGGTCATACAGGGGATCTTGCGCCTCCACTGTATGCGTTTGCACACAGTTGACGGGTGTTACACTGTGGGCAACTCGCCCTGAGGCAGGACGAGCACCGGGGGCCCTGACCGGGCCGAGACACAGCGCAGGGGTGGGCGTGCGGCTACGGTACGTCTGTCCCGCCGCGCACGCCTCACTCCCTCAACTCGCGCCAGTCAGGGGCACCCTCCACGGCCCCCGGCTAACCATCTCAACGGTGCAGATGACTGCGGGCCGCGCTAAGCGAGAGCCACGCGAGAGGCGTCACACACCTCAACAAAGCCCTAACAAAACCAGCTCTCACCCCCCATAACTGGCCCAAAACAACGGGGAGGCACCACCGCACACCCAAAACTACGAGGCAAGGGAAGCCCACCCAGGCCAGACACGGTCCCACACGAGAACGAGCTACCTCGGGGCTGAGTCCCCTCACCAAGGACTCCCGCGAAAGCCAGCACAGCAAGGAGCCCAACTGCCACAACACGACAGCCAAGGCGCTGCTCGCTACGGCACACACCCGCACGCTGGCCCGCAAGGCGGCCTCCTCCTGGGGGCTACAGGTTCCCCGACACTGCCCAGCGCGGGGCAAAACAAAACACCTTCGGCCGCGGCGGGGATGGCAAGCCGGCGCGGCGCCCCCCTGGAAAGCCCACTACGGGGCACGGCTCAGAGGCGCTGCCTGCCCTCGCCTACCACGCAGAGAAACCTGCCCCTCCGTCCCTGGCCGCCTGCGGAGCCCAGCACCACCTATCCTCCCTCTGCAACCCCCTCCCATACGCCAAAGCTACAGGCCTCCCTCTCAGCCGCCAGTCAGCACAAAACCTCCCCTCACTCCTCGACGGGCCCTGTCTCACGAGAAGAGGGCACACACACCCACCCGCACAAGCCAAAACACGCAGGCCTGCTCCTCCCCCTCCCTGCTAGCCCACGAGACCCTTGGCCAGGAAACCCTTGCCCGCCCGCCCAGCCCTCCCCTTGCCCGCAACCCCCCCTGCTCTTCTCGCTCCACTCACCCTCTCCAGGCCCCCCCTCACAGCCCCCCAACCCCCCACCCTCCTCCCACCGTCACCCGCTCCCTCCTCCCCGCCAACCAACGCCCTTGCCCCGTCACTAGCACAGCTGCTTAGGCCGTGATCTCCACAATACTGCTGCCGCCGCCGCTTCCACCGCCACCACCTCTCCGGCCCTCGCGTCCTGCGTCGGCGATTCACCCGCAGGGGCGTTTAGCGCGGGCCCCTCCTGCTGTGTCGCCCCTCCCGCCCGGGCGAAGAAGTTGGTGATGGCCCGCTGGCGCGGTCCTTGTCGCTGGGGTTGCTCTGGCTGGGGCTGCACCTGTTGGTAATTGTAAGCAGCCTCTGAGCGATCGTGCGAAAAAGTAATAGAAATGGTAATTTCGACACCTTCAGGAATATTCGAACTATTGATATCTGTGCAGAAAGAATTATGTAATAAGTGATAGGTACAGAGGCCTAGATGCAAACCCCAAAAGCGAATTGAGGTGTCAGTTCCAATCGTGTTACAATGGAACAGCGGTCGGAACGGCAAACAATCAGAGATCCGGAAGTGCAACGTAGAGCCATTCAAATTTCGTATTAGGTACACGCCCTTAGGCCTATTGCACACACGTACGCACGCACGCACGCACGCACGCACGCACGCACGCACGCACGCACGCACGCACGCACGCACGCACGCACGCACGTAAATGGGAGTGTGAGAGGGAAATTTGAGCCACGACAGGGTGTAGAACAAGGGTGTCCCCTTTCCACCGAGTTGTGTGGGCTCTTCATCGAGACGCTTGCCGACCTGATTGCTGATATTTCCAAGTGTGAAAGGCTAGTATTTGCGTACAGCGATGACCTGCGTTCTCAAATTAGCGGCGTGCGATGCCTTGCGATGCGCAACTTCGACTCGCAGGACAAGCCGTACCGGCCAAGGACAGCGCGCGCTACCTGGGGTTGGTGTACGGAACCGACTGGTCTTTTTGCGCTTGTTATCAGCAGTTTTATTATTTGGCGCAATCTGCTTTGTTTGCTCTCAGTGCTAAGCTTGATTAGTTGAAGTATTTTGATGCTGATGTTCGGATGCGGTGTTTCATGACTCAGGTGCGCGCCATTCTTTTGTATGGCTGCCAGGCGTGGGGCCCGTTTGTGATAGCAGAAGCAGGGGGGTAGGAAAGAAGAAAACACCCCATGCTCGAAATCAAAAGCTTTTTGCCTAAGGAGTCCACATATACTTTCAGAATTAAGTTGGGACCTGGGCATAAAAAGTTATGGCCTGCCAAAGTGATTGTACGGCAGGGGGGTGGGAGGGTGGGTATGGGTCTCGGAGACTTTCTTCCATACCCTTTTGCAACGTTTTTAAAAGTTCCCAGAATGCAAAACTAACTTCATAGAGCAAGATCCTGATGTAATACCTATCCTTTCCGCATATCAGAGGCACTTTAGCGTGCTGTGTTTAGTCGGTACTTGCCCTGGAGATCCCGTTTGACGATCTACGGTATTGGCCGAGTTCAGACGCCGCCTTTTGTTGGATTGGAGCTCGGGTAGCCTCGATAGGGACCCGCGGAGTTTTCCGGAGCATGAGGAAGGGGGTGTGGGACGGGGAGCACCCGGGGTTACCGCGTGTCGGTACCTGAAATGGATGGGTGTGGCGTATTCGTCCTTAGACCACAAGCGAACATTGCATCACTTAAAGGTGTGTATGCCAAGAAAGCACCACACGGCCCTGATGCGTTTTCAGCTGGGACGTTGGGACTTGGATGTGTCGCGGTTCGCACGGGGACCGGGTAGGAAACCACGTGCGGAAAGGACATGTCGGGTGTGCCGCGGAGGGGCGGTACAAGACGAGTTGCACGTTTTGATGGAGTGTCCAGAATATACGCCATTAAGAGAGGCAATATGCTTCCCTATGGGCAGCAGTAAGCTGGATGTTTTGGGGACCTTTGACTCGGCGAAGCGGCAAACGGGGCAGTCTCTCGTTCCAGATTCAGAAAGCGCGGACCGAGCAGCTTGGTAGCTAAACATCGGACTTTCGTTTTCTCATGTTATCATAATGTGCGCCCCTTGACGGACTTTCCTTTTCTCATGTTATCATGATGTGCGCCCCTTGTGTACGAGCCATTTTGGCTCGTACACAAGTAATGCCTCATGCACGACAGCACAAGAGTTCAGGACAGTTCGGACTGACGCGAACTCTCAGCGCACCGCGACTACTATTTAGACCCCGGAGTGTTGACCGCCAAAGACGGGACATTCGGACCAGACAAGCTCATATTCGCTACTCTGCTTAAATTCGATAACGCACAGGCTCGCTCTCTCCCACCCAGCAGTTAGGATTTCGTCATTCATCGAACATGTGAAGGAAAGCATGGTCGTAACTTAATATGCAAGGAATTTTATTTTCCCCAACACAATTGGGATGTGCTCACCGTCGACTATTAGCCGAGATCTTGGTACACACACCGACTGTGACGTTTAGCTATGTGGTACTGTGGTCTGAGCTTTCAGCGTGGAAATGAGTGGGGGCTTGTGTCGCCGTCGTGCAAGGCGCACGGCCGCCTTCCTCTGCTGCCGGTGCGTCCTAAAAACAGAGTACTCCACGTAAATGAGCTACCAGTTCGACGTGAGCTCGCATCGAAGGCTCTACGCGATGAGCTGTCGCCTGTTCCTGAAAGGAGAAGTAACGACGAGTGGGTAACCAGAGCGGTCGCCCAGCTCCCATTGGCGCAAATTACGTCGCCACCCCCGCGCCCTGACGTTGGAGGATCGGGAACTCCCACCAAGGCGGAGTCGTCGGCTGGACCTAGTGGCATTCGCTGGCCCCAAGTTGAGGAAGGATGGGGCCAAGCGGCAACCGCTGTTTTGCCAGTGAAGGAAGTACCGAGCGTCGTGGAGAGGATTTCTCCGGGAGCCTTAGGGGCCGGGCCGAGCAGCGGGAGCAGCAAAAGTCGCAGCGCCCAGGAGAACTCAAGCGGGCAGGACACGGACACGGACGCCCTCATCTGGACCATCGTCAGCCGCGCCGCGCAGCTGCATAGGCTTCAGCCGAAGGATCATACGCCCGGCCAAAGCGATGAAGGGGCGCTGCAGTGCACCAGCGATCCAGGCTGGTCTGGCACGGTGCCGTACTGGGGGACTGCGTCGCTGCTGCACGCTTTGGACAGAATCCCGGATCTTGGTGGCACGGAGCTCGGCCGGACGGCCTCGGGAGCCGTGGCCCCAGAGTCCGGCAGCGGCTCGCGGCGGGACCAGACAGGGGCCCTCACAACAGTGCCCGGAAGCTCCTGGTCTGGGCGGCCCGCCAGCCGTACTACCTCCCCCCGGCAGCCGCACATGGACGAGTCCCTCACCGGCCTGATGTCCTGTATCGCGCCCTCATCGTCGCTGGCAGTGGCTCCCGAGGCGCACCTCGCCAACGACCGTGCTTGGAGCTTGAGTGCACCTGCGCCGGCCCGGCCCGCGGGGTCAGGCCACCGTCCCCATGCCCCCGCAGCACCGCAGAGGTTGCCGGCCGTAGCTCCTGTGCCTGAAACGAGGTCTGCAGGGACAGGAGACACGGCGGAGCAGCGAGGACAGCAGCAGCAGCGGCAGCAACCGGCGGCGCTGTCCGGGGTGGTGGGGGTCCTGCTGGGGCCGCACATCGTGGGCCGGAGCCCGGCGGCGGCGCTGCTGGTGTGCGCGGCTGTGGGCGTGGCGTTGCCGTCGTGGGCCGCCTCGCTGCTGCCGCCTGTACCGCACCTGCCCACTGCCGCCGGCCTCCTCCTGGACCCCTCCCTGGAGTGGGCCCTGAGGCTGCTGAGCCACCGGGTGAGCCCCCTGGAGCCACGACCCGGGGAGCTGCGCCTAGCCAACCACATAATGGCGTCACACCTGGGGCCGCCGCCGCCACCACGACAGGCAATGACGGCGTCGAAGGCGGCGGTAGCAGCTGCGAACGCAGCTACCCATGCGGCCGCTGCCGCAGGCTCTGCCAGAGGCGGCCATGGTGACGTTACAGCCACCGGCTCCGCCCCTGTCGCCGGTGGCGGGGGGCGTGGTCCGCATCACGCGCAGCCCTCCTCAGCGCCTATGCTGCCGTGGCAGCTGGTGTTACCGGTGCTGGACGCCGTTGCGGGTCGGCTCAGCCCGCATTCTGCACTGGCGCTGCTGCGGGTGGGTGGTGGGTGGGTGCGTGTGAAACGAACGACCAAACGATTAACGACCAGCCGACTACGGCTTGCTCGTTACAGCGTGGGGTCGCGCTCAGACACGACCGGAGGCATCGATCCAGCATCCCCAATAACACCTGTGCTGGCTACCTGGCTTCTGCCCCGTTAGGTACACCCACGCCTCAGGCTGGGCTTCCCATCTGTTCGTGTTGCTGCCCTGTTCGTGGTTCATGCCTCCGCTGCCGCTGGCGCTGCAGGTCATATCACTCCAGGTGGGTCCCGACTGGCGCCGGGTGCTACCAGCCCGGGATCAGGCCCACCTGGCGGCTACGCTACAGGCCTGCTTCCGTGTCGCGCTGAGGAGCCCGGACAAGGTGTCGCCCTCGGTGAGCTGATGGAAGCGGATCGAACCATGGGTCTGCCTGCTGGCTGGCGGGCGGGGTGTAGGCACGGGCGGCAATGACGCAAAGCTGCATGCGGAGGACCCCGCAGGACCGACCCTGCGCAGGGTCGACCCTTCGGCTTGGGGTTGCGTGTGTTGGTTTAGGCGAGTAGCGACGGCGCTGTAGGCGGTGCGGTCAGGGTGGTTTCGCGATTCCTGCTGCGCTGCTCTGCTCATACAGGCATCCAGGCGGCCACTCGTTTCCCCGTTGGCGAAATCTTATTTGTTGCCCTCCCCCCTTGCCCAGGCCGGTGCGGTTACCGGCAGTCACAAAATGACGGCTTGGCCATCCACCCCTGTTCGTGTTGGGAATGATGGTTGACCTGCCCTGCCTGACCTCCCTCCCCTGTCCCTGCCCTTCTTCCCCTGCCCCTTTACAAGGCTGCCGCGGGCCTGCTTGCGGTCATGTCTCGACTGGGCCTGCGCTCGCCCCCCGCCTGCTCGTTGTTGGTTGCCCGGGTCCTCACCGGGGTGGTGCCCGAAAGGCGCACGAGGACGGGGACCTCCAGGAGCGCGGCGACCGCAGCCTCGGCAACAGCGCGGACAGCGAGGGCGGCGGCTGGAGCCTTTGCAACCGGAGATGGTGCCGGTTCAGCCCCGGGTGCATGGCAGCAAGCGGAGGGCAGCGGAAACGAGAACGGCACACACGGCGGGGAGGCTCAGAGCGGTCCGGCATCAAACCTCTGCGGCGCCGGCGACAGCAGCAGCAGTAAGAGCCGCGGCAGCAGCAACAGTGCGTCTCAGGCGGCTGGTGGCGGCGGCAACATGTCCAGCACAAATGACGGCATCGGCAGAAGCAGGGCCAGTCGCGTTGGCAGGAGCAAGCGTGGCAGGGGGAGGTGGACTGGCGGCACGCTGCTCAGAAAGCGGGCGGTCGCCGGGAGAGCGGGTCGGAAGACCGGGGGGAGAACGGGCGGGTCTGCGGATGGCAGCGGTAGGATGGCGCTGTTGCGGCTCCGCCGTGCGGCGCAGCTGCGGTGGGTGTGCATCGCCCTGTCGGCGGTGGCCCGCCTCCGAGTGCCGCACTCAGCGCTGCCGCAGCGGGCCGTCACCAAGTTGCTGTGGTGAGTGAGTGAGTGCGTGAGTGAGTGCCCTTGTGGTGAGTGGGCTGGGGTGTAGGGGCTGCCGGCAAGCGGGCAGCTAGGGGCCTGGACCTGTGTGTGAGCGACGCCACAGCGGTGCCGGGGTCGAGAGAGGGGGGCGCAGTTCTGCCTGCCGTCCCATGCCTGCCGTCCCATGCCTGTCCAAAGCAAATGCCTGTCCAAAGCAACGGAGGTAGGGCGGTGGGGGGACTCGGGAGGGCGCCCGCGTAGCCACCTCTGCTCCCACCTCCCTTGTCTGACCTGTGGAGTTGCGCCCATCCCAACATCGGGAGACCTGAGTGGGTCGTCTGCCCACCGAGCCACCGGCCCCTTTTGTCGGGTGTCCCTCTGACCCCCCAACGGTTGAAATGGCGGTTGCACGTAACGTATGCAGGGCGGCGCTGTTCGCCTCGGCCCATTGGACTCCCGCAATCGCCGCCGCCCTGCCGGTCTGGGCGCACCGCCTGCTCTGCCGCCCGCCCGCCGCCTTCCTGCGCCGATACGGCCAAGTACTGCTCAGCAGCCCCGCTGCCTCCCCAGCCAGCTACAGCAGCAGCCGACCCACGGGACTGCCACCGCAGCAGCAGCCGCAGCACGCGGGAGCCCCGGCGCGCAGCCTCGGGGGTGCTGCCACCGCCTCCGTCGGAGTGCAGCGCGGCGCCGGCCTCCCCCGCCGCCGCCTCTCCTTGGCGGAGCGAATGACTGCAGCGCAGCTGGCGGGCGCAATGGAGGCGCTGTTGGCGCAGTACGGATCGTGTACGGCACGTACGGCAGCATGGACCATGTCGGCTGCATCCGCAACGGCACGCGGGGCGCAGTGCGACGCAACGGTGGAAGACCGCCGAAGCGGCAATGACAGCGGCAACCACAACGGGGAGAAGAGTGGAGGCAGCAGCAGCAGCAGCAGCAGCGGCATCGGGCGGCTGGCGCAGCGGTACACCCGGTACCAGGCGCTCATGGTGGGTCTCATGATAATGGTGGTGGGGGGGGGGGGTAAAAGAAAGCGGCCCGGGACGAGGGAACGCAGGGGGGGGTATAAAGAAAATTTCGGTGGGGGGGGGGGGTTACCGGTACATAGAAATGGTCGGGCTTGCGCTTGGCCGCTGTGGCCGTGAGCTTCGCGGCATGGAGCGAGGATAGGGTCCTTCATGGGTCGCGAAGGATTTGATCTCCCGACCGTCCCTCAGGTAGGTTGGGTCCCAGCGCATCCGTGTCCGCGCCCTTCCCACAGCGGCCCCTTCCATGCCGACTGCACCCCGCACCCCCCCCCCTCATCTACGCCACCCTTTTGCAGCCCTCAATGCGCCTTACCCCGAATTTACTTGTTTTTCTTTCTTCCCCAGTTTCGCTGCTCATACCCTTGCTGTCGTGCGCAATTTATCCTTCTGTACTGGTCCGGCAGCGTCCAATCAGGTATTGGTGAGATCACGTGTATGTTTGGTAAGTACTGTCGAGTCCGTTCCCCAGGGTCGCTTCGGTGCTGCTGCGGTTCTTCACACTTCATCCCCCGTCCGACCTGCCCCTGACCCGCAAGCCCGCCCGTCCCCGCTGCCAATGCCCCGCGCAGGACGCTCTGGCCAGGTTGCTGTCTCCCCGTGTGGGCCAGCTCAGCCGGCAGCAGCTGTGCCGCCTGCCGCTGCTGCTGCACCGAGTCTGGCAGCTCACGGAGGCGCGGGGACAGACGTGGCAACAGGTACGGGTCTCCGAACCCTTTGGGCCGCATGTGACGTATGTGCCTGCCTGCCTGCATGCAAGGGAGGGGAACGTGTCTCGTCTGTACCTCCCCGGCAGCGGCCCGCCTTCCCTCCTCCGTCCCGCAAGCGCCACCCTCCTTCCGCTGTTATACGACGTCTTCCTACGCCTACCTTCCCCGAGCCATGCCCTCTCTCTCCCGCCCCAGGTCTTCCTGCTCCGCGCCCGGCGGCTGCTGCCCGGCTGCGACGTTGTGGACTGCATGTTGCTGCTGAGGGGCTTGGCGGCAGGGGCGCGGGCGGAGGCGGAAGCGGCTGGCGGGGCGGAAGGTGCAGGGCAGCAACCGGGCGGCCAGACGAACGCCGGTCCTGCAGCTGCAGGTACAACAGGGGCGGAGGTGGTCGCGGCGGCCGCGGGCTGCTCCTTCACATGGCTGGGCTCTGAGCTGGCGGATGATGCGCTGCGGCGATACTCGGTAAGGGATATAGGGGGGATGCGGGTCGAGGGGTGAGGGAACGGATTGGCGCTCGGTCGGCAGGTCTGGGATGGGCGTGGGGAGCGCGGCCGCGAGGCTGTAGGACGGGCCGGGATTGTGAGTGCCGCGGTGCGCACGGGGGCGGTTGCCGGGGGCTCGATGCGTTGGGCGGAGGAGGCGAGGAGGCCTACGCTTGGGGTTTGGATCCCCGGTTGCTCTCCCCCTTGTTGGCCTGCCTGTTATTGGTGCTGGCACTGACCTGAGTCGCACCTCACTGAAGTCCCCGTCCTCCCGCGCCGGCTACTGCCACGCCGCCTCGCACCACGCCACACAAGTCCAGATCGGCTACGCGTGGCACGTTATACAGTACAGTAGTCGCCTGGATAGGCGCTGGGGACGCGAACGCCCCGGGACCGTTTCCAACAGGTGCACATCTCCACAGCCTGAAAAGGGAGGGCTCGACTTATTACCTGTGGCACCCTAGCGGATGCTGCGCCTTCACATCTTGCCCGGCGTCCCCACATCCTCACCGTCCGTCCGTCCGTTCCATACCCACCCTGTTTGTGCCTCACCTCACCAATGCCGCCACTGCCTTCACCTGCGCAGGCGCTTCTCCCTTCGGCCTCCCTGCACCACACCGTCTCCGTACTGGACTCGCTGGCGCAGCTGTGGGGTCAGCCGCTGCAGCCACAAACGCAACCGCAATCGTGGCAGCCGCTGCAGCCGCCACCGCCGCCGCAGCAGCAGGAGGAGCCCCAGGGCCCTCGGGCTTACAGCTCCCCGGCGTGTCCGGCGCCACTGTCACCGCCGCCGCCCCAGCAGCAGCTGCTGCTGCTCGACCAATCGTCACCACCAACATCATCATTGCCACCGCCATTGCAACCACTAGCACACGGGGCTGGGAGACGGCCATCAACACCAGCAGCGGTACCTGCGGGCCTGCTGTCGGCGCCGCCACCTCCGCCTTCCGCCCAAGTCCCCGCCCCCATCTGGGCACAGCTTGCGCCGTCTACTCCCAGCCCCGAGGCCGATCTGCGGCGGAGACGGCTGTCAGATCTGGTTTTGGAGCGGGACTTCCTGTTGCAACAGCTGGACGAGCACGTGGGCATGTGTCTGTCTCGCGACAGTGGCGGGGCTCGCGGCAGTGGCCGGAACACGCGCAGCGCTGGCCGCGGCGGCGGCGGCAGCCGTGCAGACGCGGAGCGCCGTGGTCGCTCCGGGGTACAGCCAGAAGGAGGCGAAGTCGATTTGCGCAGCTCTGCGTCGCCGGGGCTGTTGGTCGTCAAGGTAGGGAGGGCAGGGAAGAAACGCGTTGCACTTGAAGGTGTGTGCTCAGGGCGGCGTGGTGAGTGGCACGTCACGTCGTGGGCAAACCCGAAGAAAACACGCAAGCGACGGATACGGTAGGAGCTAGCCAAGGGAACATGGAGTATTGTTCCGGTTCCAGTGATGCGGAGGGGGGCGGGGAAGGGGTCAGGCGTCGGTGGCCGCCCTCCATCAGCGGGGCGACGGAGCCGGAACCCCTCCCAAGTCCCAACCAACCCAACCTTAATGACTTCACGAGACACGCGGGCTGGGGAGGCGCTCGCGTGGTGCAGGTCCCGGACACACCCGTCGAAGGCACACCCCCACTCGCCGCCGCCACATGCCACGCACCCTAACCCCCTCACTCCCTGCCGCCTGTCCTCACCCTCAGATTCTGACTGCCTACAGCCGCATGCAGCGGCCCCCGGGCCCCCGGCTCCAGAGAACCCTCGAGGCGGCGCTGATTGCGGGGGCCGAGGCTGTGGGCACCTCGGGCTGGCAGGCGGTGCGGGCGGCCTATCAGCAGCTGCGGCTGCAGCCGGGGCGGGAGCTGAGCGTTGCGCTGCTCACTTTCGCTTAAAGTGGTGGTGGAAGGAGTGACGGTGTACCCGACCCGTCTTGGTTGCCCAGCTTTGGTGGAAGGAGCTGCCGAGTACAGCTTGGGCCGGGACCAGCGTCGCGCTTGAGGCGGGTGCGGGCGCAGGCGGGCAGGGACGGGCGCACTAGATAGCTCTGCATGAGGGCTTGCGCGAACGGAAGCAGGGCAAAGGGAGGGCGTGCGGTGTGGACGGATGATTTGATGGCGCATTGTGCCAGAAGCCAGCACAAGCCATAGCGGTGGGGTTGTGGCAGGAGCAGGTGGGAAGACCTGAGGGGCAAGTGCTGCAAGGCAGGGGCTTCTTGGAGACCGATGTTTCGGCCGGACGGGCCAAATTCTAGGAACGTGACTTCACGCCAAGGGTTGCGTGTATGGGTAATTAAAACGGCCGTGTATGGGTGCAATGCGGGTGCAGCGCAGAGAGACTGAGAGAGATAGAGAGGCGGTGCTGCGTAGTAGGCTGTCTGCAGGCGTGCACTGTGACTGATGGGAGATCAGATCTGTGAGCATGACGAAGTCGTCGTTGGAGTGGGCATGCTCGCAGCAAGTAGTACTGTTTGGGTGTGCTGTGCTAGCCGGGTGGTTCGAGGGCTGAGCGGGCGTTGGGTCCCTCTTTGGGTTGGGTCCCTGGTAGCAATATCTGACGGGCGCTTGGACCTGCCTTGTGCTACGGTGTAGACCTGCCTGCTCCACCCATAGCGCTTCTGTACGGGTATTGACCGTACTGTGTTTGGGTGAGCCGAGGTCGCGGAATGCACACTCTGCAGGTGCCGGTATACGGGTGCAGCACTGAGCTTTGGGCGGCAGACTGCAGACTGCAGGTTTAGGGCATTTTTGGAAGGGCGTCCACGGCACATCATCTTGGCCCGGCACGGCAAGTCAGCTCTGGTCGGTGGTGCATAGCCCGCCTCCTGTCTGGGAAGGAGACCATCAGCCTGTACGACTCGAGCGTCGTACGGTATTCTGGCAGCACCGCTTCCGGCGCACTTACGGTATTTCGCGTTTGTTCCCTGTGTGCGCACAGGTGGAAAATGCTTCAGGCACAGCGACTTTTCACGGCAGGTGTGATGCCCACATACCGGTAGCATTCCCCTCCCGGGGCGATACCGTACCTTGCGGCAGGGCCGGGCTCCACCTGCTGAGTACGGCGGTGGCAGTTTCCTGGGAACACAGCACCTGATCGGGTTGACCCGTTCCTATCTGAGCGGCCCGTGCTTGCTGGCCCGGCGGGGCCCATTTACCGGTACCGTGGTTGCTTCCAACGTTGTACTCTGCTACTTGTCCAGCGGGCTGTACCTCTTGAGTCTAGGGCCCACTGGTGGTTGCCATGACGCGCCCATCAGGCAGCCCCATGTTCGCCTGGACCGTCATTCGGCTGGCTGAGCACTCTCACCCCGGCGAGCGCGAAATCCTTGCACGGAAGGCCCGCTCCAACAGTTTGCAAGCGTCATTACATATTCAGCGCGTTCGACCCAGGGGGGCTGAGCTGTGAAATCTTGCATCGCAAGTGTCACCAAATTGTGCAAGTGTCACCAAATAGAGCGACCTGCCGCACTGTCCTTTCACCGCCGACTCCGATGTCGCCAGTCCTTGCGCGTCAATACTACACGCACGACTCAAGGACGCGGATAGGGCAGGGGCGCAATAAGCAAGCCCGCGCCCGCGCCGTGTCACCTGCGCATCCTTCCATTCGATGAGCAACATTCGGCTGCTTTCCCCCGGTTGCGTGAAGACAGGTCCTGGGGTTTCCACCCACTACCGTACCACATCAGCGAGCGCACGATTCCGGGCCCAGCGCCCACGCAATCCCCAAACCAAGTTCCATTGCACAAAACGGAAGCGGCGGCCCCGAAAAGGCCCACAAGCCAGCACGCTCTGCAGCATACATGTAAATGCGCGCTAGCCGCATTACAGCGCTAGCCTATTATAGCGCAAGAGCTCCCCTTCAGGGAGCCCGCGAAACCCGGCCATAGCACAAAAACAGCCCCCTCCGTACGAATAAAACCATTATGGACTGCAGCCCGGGGCACCACGCAGCCCCGCTCAGCTCGCGTTTTGAAAATTAACCATCAACCACGACTCGACTCCGGATTCCTGTTCATCAGCTGGACATATACTTTTTTCTTGTCTTGCAGCTCAGCTCACACAGCTCCTGCTGGCCGCTGCCAGTCCCTCCCAGCTCTCAGAGCAGCTTGTGGCGGTTGACGCCCAGCGTGCGGAGGCGGAGCGCCTGCAGCTTGATGAAGCCGCCCGCGTCTGCCTGGTTGTACAGACCCTTGTCGTCCTCGAACGAGGCAATGACCTGAGGGTGAGGACGAGGGTGGCGGCGAGGGAGGTAGGGAGGCAGGGAGAGGGTGACAAATGTGGGTTACCGGTAAGCCAGGACAGGACAGCTTCAGGGACGGACCAGGACTGGGGGCTCGGACTGGGGAGGGGGAGGAATTGGGGTGTGGGTCACCCGAGACATTGGCCCGGGGCACTCGATAGCGTCCACGCCCAACGGTCGGGGCACGTCCGTTTCCGGAAGGAAGCCACTGCTTGACAAGCCCAGTCCGTGTTTGCGGGGCCGCGACGAAAGCACGGACACTACCGTAAGCTACAGGCATGCAAACCAGCTTCCGTGCCCCGGTCAAGCGCACTCAGTCCTCGCGCCCGTGCCCCGGTCAAAGGGTCAATACCACCAGGGACCGCGACGCAAACACCCTAATACGCGCGAGCCCGTTCGTACGAGCAATGGGGCTAAGGCACCTCCTGCACACACACACGTGACCAGATGTACACCCACATACGCTACGCCACCTTCGCTATGCCGTATGGCTTACCTTGTCGTACAGCGAGAAGGGGCTCTTGCGGCCGCAGACCTGCACGTTGCCCTTGTACAGCTTGACCTTGACCACACCTGCGAGAGGCGGGGCGAGGCGAGGCGAGGTGAGGCGAGGTGAGGTGAGGCGAGGGTGCGGTGCAGGGTTGCACCGAGCAAATGGGAGCAAAGCGAAGAGGGAGGGCAGGCGAGGAAGAAGAGACACGGCGTCAAACCCTGGCGGAATGAGCTCTGCAGGTGCTTCCACCGCCCGCTCCGTAGTCCGTACTACTGCTTGTTCCAACTCCTACATCCTGACGCTCGCTTTTCCCTCATCCACGTCCCCTCGCCCGTCCTAGTCCCGCACCTCCCATCCACCCACCCGCCCACCCACCCGTGCAGTACTCCTGCGTCTTGTCCACCAGCGCCTGCAGCGCCTCGCGCTCGGGGCTGAACCAAAAGCCGTTGTAGACCAGCTCGGCGTATCGGGGCATGAGGTCGTCCTTGAGGTGCAGCTCGGCGCGGTCCAGAGTGATGGACTCCATGGCCCTGAAGGGGGGGGAGGAAGGTTGGGGGAGGGGTAATTAAAACGGCCCGTGGGTGGGTGGGTGGGCGGGCGGATATAAAGAAAATTTCTCAGCGGAGGAGGAGACGGCGTTAGCGAACGGACCCAGAAGAGGAGTAGGAGTAGGAATGGGCGGTGAGGGAAAAATAGTTGAGGGGCAGATATCAGGAGGGAAAGCATGTGCGAGAGGGGCTGGCGCACACGCGATGGAGCGTACGCATACACATACACATACACGCCGACAGTGCCCCGTGCCGACCTGTGTGCGACCTGCAGGATGGTGCCACCCGGGGTCTCGTACACTCCGCGGCTCTTCATGCCCACGAAGCGAGACTCCACCAGGTCCACACGGCCGATACCGTTGGCACCTGAGGGGAGGGGGAGGGACATGAAAGGCATGGGGCGATGGGCAAGACAGGTTGAGAAGTGGCCGGGGAGTTATGGACCCATGAGTTATGCCGATAGGTAGGATGTGTTTGGCGGTGTCCTCCCCTCTCATGGGAGGCTCGGGCAACAGCTGTGCCAGCAAGGCGGCGGCGTTCACACACGTGCGGCAAACACGTAGCACACGCCTAAACTCACCGCACCCACCTCACCAGCTGCACCGTGGACCGCCCCCCCCCCGTAACGGTGCATAAAGGACCATATCACTCCCTAACCCCTCCCCCCGTAACGGTGCTGTTTGTAAACCCACACCGTGTTTGCGCGACTCGGGGGCAGCCACATCCAACGTTGCCGCAGCCCAGCGCCAAGGCTTGCAAGCCCGCAATGGCCCCTCCCCAACTGCACACCCGTGCGAGAGCGTGTGCGAGTGCGACTTCCCACCGCCCAACTCCCCAGATCCACGGTGCAGTCCAGTTGTGCAAGCGACCACACTCCTCTGCCTTGCCCCGCCTCGGCCCCTGCCCGCTGTCAACCTCCCCGACGTTGCATCGCCACCTCGTGCATTGGTTCACGGAAGTGGGGCCGGCTGCTGAGGGCACTGCCGACCGGGACATGGGACCGGGACCATGTGGCTGAGTCTCGTGGCGAGACGCCGCGCAGGATGCAGACCTGCGGCACCTCTGAGCTCAGGTGCCGGGCTCAGGTGCCACCTCCACCTCCCCTCCCTGCAGCTGGGCCCTGGCCTGCCCTCGGGGAACCCCTGCCGGCAACTGCTTCTGCGACAGTGTGCTTCAGGTCAGGGCCAGAGGGCAGGACCCAGAACTCTTCCCTCGTCCTCCACAGTGTCGCGCAGATGCGTGCGGTAGCCCGGCGCAGGCGCCCAACCCCACCCTGCCACCCGCCCTCCGGCTCCCCGGCCCCGCCCACTCGCCCTCCCACGCACCTCCCAGCTCGTTAAGCTTGGTGAGGATGGTGGCGGGGCTCATGGCCACGCCGTCAATCGCCACCGGGTTGCCCTTCTCGAAGGCCAGCTCGATAGTGGTGGGCTGGTCGGGGGCCTGAGGGGAGGGAAGGGGAAGGGAGGGGAGGGAAGGGGAATGGAGGGGAGGGAAGGGGAAGGGAGGGGAGGGAAGGGGAATGGAGGGGAGGGAAGGGGAATGGAGGGGAGGGGAGGCGGGGAGCACATGAGGGGCGAGGGCTGGAGGGTTGGGAGTGGCGTCGAATGAGCCAGGGACCCAGAGGGGGGGGCGGCAATAAGGCCCAGCCAACCAAAACGAATGCTACTACTGCACGACCAACCCGCGCGGTACATATCGTATCGTTCCGTCAAGTGCGATATCATGCAAACACTACAGTCCGCCCAAAGGTTCTTCCCAACTCACTCTTCATGCAATCGTCCGTACACCTGCTCCTGTGCAACCCCTCCCTCTGCCCCCCCGCCCTGCTGACGACGTGGATCTTACCCCACTACGGTAGGCCTGCGGCGGCGTTGCAACCCGCCGCTCTAGCGCCAAGACATATAATAGCCGCATGATTGCCCGTTAGATTCATTCCTGCCATCCACTGACCATCCACCGCATCATTGCACTGTTTCCTCCCCCCCGCATGTCCGCCCCGGGTAGCTGCCCAGCCCACTCCCCCCTCCCCCCGGCTTGGACAGCCCCCCCCCCTGGCACCTGCTCGGGCGAGACGGAGCGGGTGAACATGGACTCATCGGGAGTGGCCCACGGGTCCTCCAGCGCATTGCCCTCGTAGCTGATGTGCAGCAGGTTGGCGTCCATGCTGTACGGCGGCTCACCGCGCTTCGACTGCGGGGCGGAGCAGGCGTCGGGGGATGGGATGGGGATTTGAAGAGTGTACCAGCATGCAAGAACGAAACAGGGAATCCTGCGGACGTTGTAGCCTGCAAGCGCGGCTGGACCATGGCATGCCATAAAAAGCTGTCCTCAAGTGGGGTGGGGTGGACTGGGGTGGGGGGGCAGGCGTCGGGGCGCGGCGGACCGACCAAGGTCAAGAGGCAGTTAGGGGCGGAGTTGGCCGATTGAGGCGCACCAGCCCGCGAAATTCAACCCGTATTGGTCGTGGCATTTGGCCATCGTATCGCGCCTCCCCCTTTGCTTTATGGACAAGGACACAGGCATCGACATGTGTATTACTCGACTACTTGACACACAGTCGTACAGATGTCGTACCTGCGGTACGGGGATGCCGTTCTTCTCGGCGTACTCGATGAGCTTGGTGCGGGACAGCAGGTCCCACTCGCGCCAGGGGGCGATCACCTTGATATCGGGCTTCAGAGAGTAGTAACTGTACGGCACGAGTACGAGAAGCACGGGGAGCAGTACGGGGTGCAGTACTGAGTCCGAGGGACGCAAGGAGCGGAGCGGACTAAGGAGCGCAGTCACAGTCGGGACCCGGGGCAGTCGAGCTCGGGACACCGACAGTTACGGCGGGCAGGCGGTTATGTCAAGGGCCACGTGTCCGTCCCCCCGGGGCGACAGAGGCCACTTGCCGACTGGCCCGGCGGCAGTGGGAGATGGCACTGTTCGGGCGTTCGGGGGATGATGCGATGGGCCGTGTGACAGCGACTTCATGGCGGTGCTGCCAGTTGGGGTTGTGGCACACACACCGTAATGGCAGGGGCAGGGGCAGGGTCGGGCGCCCCGCCGCCCCACCCGGTCAGGTCGTTACAACAGGTTGGCCTGCTTGCCTACTTGCCCGTGTGCCTGTGCCCGTGTGTCTGCACCTGACCTCCACCCGGCCGCGGATCATGCAACCCACTCATGCGAACTAACTCCTGCAGTGCCGTGCAGTGTCCGTGCATTGCCGTGCGGGCCCCCCACCTGAACCAACACCAAGCAACCAGGATCTGCCCCTTCCAAACCCCTTCCAAAGGAGGACAAGCCCCCCTAAGGCCGTTCTCGGACGACGTCCCCATGTCCCGGAGTGGGAGCCGTCCCCGAGTACGCATTCTTGCAGCCCCCCCCAGTACTTGGCCCTCCACTCGCACATCACCCTGCAGCCCCGCTTACGACCCGCTCTCATACTCTCCCGACTTGGGCTTCGCGCCACTACCGAAGCACGTGCGCAATACGACATGGCTTGTGTGTACGACATGGTACTCACCCGACCTCGAACCGGACCTGGTCGTTGCCCTTGCCGGTGGCACCATGCGACACGGCATCAGCGCCCACCTCCTTGGCAATCTCGATCTGGCGCTTGGCGATCAGCGGGCGGGCGATCGACGTGCCCAGCAGGTACGTGCCCTCGTACAGTGCGTTGGCACTGTAGACAGCAGGTGGGGCGGGCGATGCGGGCAGACACACGCAGCGTATGGAGTTGAGAGATATTCAGTACTGTGTGATTGTGCGCGGTGTCGGGAGAACGGTATCTACAAGTACCAGCAAGTCCAGTTCAGTATCCAGTCTAGTCTAGTCCAGTCTAGTCTAGTCCAGTCTAGGCGGAGGGTGAGGGTGGGAAAGTTGGGAGCACGGGGGCGACGGCGGGGCCGGGGTGTTGGGCATAATGCGGCGCGCCGGGCAGGGCGGCAGAGTGGTGGCCGAAAGGCAGTTTCAGCATCCAGACCCAAACAGTCAAAAAGGACGGGCGAACTGCAGTTGGAGGGTAGGTGAGCTGAGGGCTTGAGAGGCAGGGCAGGTTCTGGAAGCCAGCCAGTCCTTCCCATTGCGCACGTGCCCGCCAAATCGATCATTTTCTGCTCCACACTACTGGTATTGGCGACAGACGCCCAGGAAGCGTCCTGCGCCATCCTAGAAAGGGCGTCCCCCGCCGGCGCCGCTCCATTGGAGCTCTCTGACGCTGTTCGCCTACCGCCCTAAGCCTCGTACAACGCGTCCCGAGCCGCGGCTTTAACGCACGCACCGGAACATGGGGAACACGTAGTCGCGCACAAACTCCTCGCGCAGATCATCAATGAAAATCTGCTTCACGCCCATCTTCTCGGCCTTTGCGCGGGCGGGCTCCAGCTCCTCGCCCTGGGAGGGGGGCAGGGGCCAAGCAGTCAGCAATCGGTCAACGCGCGTTGGACGTATATGGGACGAGCAGACCTCCTTGCCCGCCGGAGGTGTACGTCGAGATGCGCTTATTCGTGCATTTTCACATCAGATTCCCTCACCTGACCCAGGTCAGCCGTGAAGGTGACGACCTCGCAGCCATACGTGTCCTGGAGCCATTTGAGGATAATCGACGTGTCGAGACCCCCTGCGCGGACGACAGACGTAGGGATTCGGTCGCCAATTATCGCCAACGTCATGGGTATTGACCAAATTTTATTACGCGAACATGCGATGAGTGCTGGGCGCGCTCTCAGAAGTAGGGAGCCGGTTCGTCAACAGGCACACCATCACACATTATAGCAAGCCTTGGCGCAATGAAGGCCTTGGTTTTCCAACATACCGGAGTAAGCGAGGACGACCTTCTTCACCGCGCCAGCAGGGCCAGCCCGGACCGAGACGCAAGCCTTCCGGCCGCGCGCCGGCACTGGGGCCTGCTTGGCCCGCGAACCAACGCAACGCTGATTGAGCTTAAGTCCTGCGCAGGTGCATTGTTTATAATGTCATGAATTGAAACGACTGTCGACACTCCCGCAATTGACACGGCGACAACAAGGGTCAGGAAGATAGGGCTCTGCCGCAGAGCCGAAAGCGCATTCGGTCGTTCGCAAGCTCCATAAAACTACAACAACATTGCGCAAGTGGTTGCTGTTGGTATGCCATGCTGCCGGCTCACCGAGCATACTTCTGTCGTCACGTGTGCGATGATCAGGGCGGCGTGGAAGCTCAGGTCGACTCTTTCCGGGTCGTTACACAGAATCTTTCAGAGCTTACTGGTTATTGTCACTGACCAATGCCTAAGTAGTCACTGACTAAAAGTAGCTCGATAACAGCTTGGGGCCTATGCGTACGGCAAGAAGTGGTACCGTGTTTGTTGGTTGAAGCACGTGACTATACACAGACTTTCGTGCAAATTCCTTCCCTAATTATTACTATACTACTTAGGTTTATGATAAGCGTAGAGCGGATGTCTGGATTCGGTCTGCATGTATCACGTCATGCTGAAGCATGCGCCTCGCGGTGAACTATTGCCTCAGCGAGCTGTAACTCGGCGCCGATGGATATATGGGACCCCATCTGCTCACCGTCGGCGGTGTCGACTCCGCTATCGACCTACTAGCGACCTTACCTGTACGGAGGGCTCAGGGAGGGCTGAATACGTAAAACAGACCCTATCGCCAAAGCGGCCAGCAGGGGCCAGCATTTCGAACTCCTCAACTGTTACACTACGATGCGAAACAGCTCCAACAACTTGTCCGTCTGGCTCCAACAACCTAACCTGCAAAACGGAACCTGCAAGGGCTGTCACGATTTTGGCTTTGGACTGGTGGCCGGTTGTCTCCTTCCGCTTACTCCGGCAGATATGCCAGGTAAACGGCACCACGCGTTGCAACGACACGAAAACCCATACCATGGCCCCCACACTCGCGCGGCACCTGCTAGGGCCTGGCGACGGGAGGGAGGCGGGAGTACTAGCCCTGGCAGAAGGGCTAACACAAAAGATGAAAGAACGAAGGCAGATGCTGTCTCTAGACGGCAGCTGCCCCACAAGAAGCGCAGCCTCCGGCTGCAAGCCATACTCTGTACGGCAACCAACTAGGACCAACTTAATCGTCGTTACACCGATCGTCGTTACTCGTTAGAACCAGACTTCTCTGCCATTCCTTCGTCGCTGCTAGAGAAGTGAGCGTTTATTCGCAGTCTCAAATAACGCATCAGACGCGTCCACGTGTTTTCACTGCTTCAGTTCAAGGGGTAGTGGCATTATTGAACCCTAGGTTGAATAAACCGTATGCAGTGGACCCATGAAGGCCCAATGGATTACCGGTGCATACCGTACCCGACACTGCTGCGGCCGGAGCCCAAGCCGTGTGGGGGTATTGCCCTGTACTTCAAGGCGTCGTGACACTTACGATGCACTCGGAGATTGCGACTGTAACGAACGATAGCACGATTACTGTATGCCTTTGGATCCCGACACATTGGGGGCGAAATGTCTTTCGTTTCTTCCAAGTCCCTGCCTTCCAGTCTGGGTTCAGCATGTCTCCGCCATGACCGGGATACGATGCCGCCCCCGGCCCTTCTGCCCTTTCTGTCCCTGGCATTTTGCACCTCCGCTAGTACCGCATGACGTTCATAGTCAAGGTGATACATTTTGTTACAATCCACCTGCATTCAGTTACCATATGGCAACGTTCCAACAGAGCCCCGAAACCGCCGACCGGCGGCGTGACGAAGTGCGCCGTCGATGCCTCCGTCGCCTCCACCGCTGCCCCTCCCGGGCTCGCCGCCGCGGCGGTGGCGTTATCGACGCCGGTGGCGATCTGCGTCATTGACGCCACCAACGCATCCTCCTCCACCGCCGCCGCCGCCACCGCCGCCCTGGGGCTCTGCGACGTGGAGCCCGTGTCGTGCACCGCAGGGACTCGCCGGAGTTGCGCCTGGACGCCCATGATGTGACGTGTCTTCAGACTCTGAGCTTGCAGCCATACCTGTATGGTCCGTGTGCGCCTTGTCGCCATAAACAGTGTGACAGTGAGCCCGAAAGGATTATCGATGCATGACCTAACACTGGCGCGGCCGACCCCAGACTGTGCGTTGGACAGGCGGATTCAGCCCAGCGGCCGTGCTGCGCGGTGCTGGCGGGCCTGGTGGCGTCTCTTCTGTTTGGGTTGGCTTGGTGCTGGTGGACATAGCGGTTTCTCTGCTGCTTGCGTAGGCTAGGGTTTGGTGGGCCTGGTGGCGATGCGGGCTTGGTGCTGGTGGGCCTGATGGCTCCTCTGTGGTTTGTGTAGACTCGGTGCTCGTGGGCCTTGTGCCCTTGCGGGCTTGGTGCTGGTGGGCTTGGAAGCAACTCATTGGGCAACCCTCCGTGGGTGCCCCTGGGGTAGGATGAACAGTCTGTTCTAGCCTGTACGGCTCGCAACCGGCGTGAAAGCCGGTTCTCCTTGTAATGATCGCATCCTAAACATGTACATGACGGGGGCTGATACCTGAGCGCTTTCGCTTGCAGGACGGCATTGGCGTCTATTCATCGCAGAACGCGCCAACCATAATTCAAGGGGACGCCAACATACCGGTAGCGTGCCAGTACTAACAGTGTGTCACAAATAATCATCGGCTTGCTGCGTCAGCTGACGTTGACCGAATGCCCGCTGCCCTCCCCTGCAACCCGGACCCACACAAACGGACCTCCAACAATACCCACAAAGAAAACTTGCTTGCCCCCTGCTGCGTGCACCCACATGAAGTCTACCTGCACCTGTCCCTCACCACAACCGAACTGCCCCGCCACCTTCCACCTTACGACGGCAGCCCCAGCACGGACCCGCGTGGGCTGTCTCTGGCGCACCAGGAGCCGTCGTCATCCTACACGTGCAGCGTGCCCGCATACGTTACGTTGAAGGTCTTTCGCACGAAGGCGGAGCCGGATCCCGCCCTGTACGCGCCCGGGCCTGGCGTAAAGGTGGTGGCGCCGCCGAAACGCTCCGCCTGCGAGCTGAAGCCGGTCTTGGGAGGGGGCACGGTGGCGGGCTTGAAGGCTTGCGGGTCCACGGAAGTGTAGCGGCCGGGGCCCGGTGTTGTCTTGGAGGGGAGCTCCATGTCTGGCGGGGCAGCAGGGAGGGTGGGGGCAATTAGAACGGCCCGGGGCGAGGGAACGCAACGCAGTTACCTGGGAGGGTGGAGGCATGGCCGTGCGTGTGTGCGTTAGTAGAGGGGCAGGGCGGGGTGCGGTCCGAAGGGGGCGAGGAGGTGTCCAACATTGTGGTGAAAATGCAAAGCGAAACATGCACAAACGTTTGGAGGGGGAGAGTGCACAGGGCGTGACAAGCCCCGTGCCCCAGTCACCCAGCCCGTCACGGCCGAGCCAGAATCCTGGCCTTCCATCCAGCAGCACCCTGTTGCGGCCCGACCGAGTGCACTCACTCAATCGGCTTGATTCCGTGCCAAAGGGCGCGATCTTGGCGGGCGTATTGCCGTACCGCGGTTTCCCTGATGGCCTTTCCGGGTCGTAGCTGCCGGGGCCCAGCCGCGTCGGGTCGCCCCTACAGCCGCATTGGAGCCAGGGGCACGAGTCAAGGGGTGCTTGACGCTTGACACGCACGCACGCAATCCTGTCAAGCTGCCACAACTACGAGGCACCAACCATCCGCAGCCAAAACCAAACCAACTGGCGCGCGCATGCGGTCTTTCCCATTGCAATCTGGGAACCCTTAACCCTGGATGGGCTGCCCTTGACCGGGCTGATGCTCCGGCCCGTTTGCCTTTCCACGGGTCCGGCGCCGTTGCCATGTTGCGACGGCTCATCCAACTCACTTGAGCGGGTTCGTTCCATCGTAGTCCGAGAGGTCGGGCACCGCTGGCGGCGCGGTGACGGGTCGGAAGCGGCCTGTGCGTGAAGCGAAGTTGGAGCTTCCGGAGCGAGCTGCGAGAAGGCAAACAGCGCGAAGCGAAAATGTGGCGGCGGGGGGGGGGGTGAGACACAGAAACAGCGTGGTGCATGGCGTCATTGATCACATATCACAAGGTTGGGTCAAGAGTCCAACGCGAAACTGCTATCCTGACCTGACCTGGTCTGACCTATTCTGCTTCACCCTGCCACCCATCTGCTCGCCCACTGTCCGCCACGTCCAGTACAGTAACGCCCATGCATAGAAACCTTCAATTCGAACTTGTTGCCCCCCGCAGCTCTAGCCCCCGCCCTAACTCTGTTCACGATAGCCCTCAGGTCCGACTCTCGGCCCCGTCGTCGTAACGCCGCGGCGGATTCCATACCGGACTTGCTACAACGGCTAGACTTGCAGCCGAGCCGTTGCCGCTGGCTAATCCATTGTCGCTGAGCTCGCTGTTCTGGGGTTCCCCGTGGCCGGCCCTGGCAGTGACACCCTGGGCTCAGTCCGAACGCCCCCTACGGGCCTACGCACCGTTTGGGACGCAAACGAGTCCCGCCACGACACACCAGTACGGTACTGCGTTTCAGTCCTCTTCTTTGACCCATTACGGTAGTTGATCCCTCCCTTGGAAGCCCATTCCCTCCCACCAGCCACTTCTCACCTGTCCTTCCCGACGGGCCAATCTTGGGCTCGTAGTTGCCCGGCCCCGGGTTGCCGCTCTCCCGGGCCTCCCCGCTGGCCAGCACCCCCGGCACCACCAGCCGCACGGGCGAGGAGCCGCCCTTGTTGTACGAAAAGCGGCCGGTGGAGGCGCCGAAGGCGCCCGCGGGCCGGGAGATGGAGACCTTTTTGAAGACGTCAAACTCCAGGGAAGTCACGGCGTCCGGGTGGTAGTTACCTGGCCCCGGAACCGCATTATCCGCTGACCCGAACCGAAGTGATGTGGACTGGAAGGGCGTCGGGACGGTGGCGCCGGATGCGATGGCCGCACTGCCGTCCGCCGCCGCCGACCTGCGCGAGCCGCTAGGGTTCCTGACCCGTGGGTCCTCGTACGCCCCCGGCCCCGGGTTCCTGCGGTGGCCGTCCGGCAAGGGACCGCAGCGGGAAACGGGAAAGGCATTTCAGCACCGAAACCGGCACCCAACACGGCAACCGGCCAGCACCTCGAACGTGGCTGGCGTTTCAGCGCCACCGGCCCGCGAAATTATGTATGCGTTCGTGTCCAAAGGCGCAAACGCCCTGCTTTCCCTCTCAACGCGGCGGTAGCTCGTATGCGGGCCAAGGCGGCGGTTCAATGGTACCCGATCCAGGGGCCAGCGGTTTGCCAAAGTCCGGCCCGTCCATTAGATCATGGTGGTCCATTCGCTCAAACGCGGCCTCTCCGACGCCTCTCCCCAATCCGACGACATCTCTGGTTCTTCAACCCTCGCAGAGCACGTGTGATCGTCCCCTTCACCTAATCTTTTCCTAGTGGGGAAGCCGGCAGTCCACCAGGCCAAAGGCTGCAAAGCCGTGCGATGGGCACACCGCAACCGCTCCGAAACCCGCCGCCCTCCACGACCTTCATTGGGGCGAAGGGCTACCGCTCATGAGTCCGTCAATCTTTTCCCTTTCGTCCCTCTCCTCCCCCAGCCAGGCCAGCGGCCCGCTTTCCCTCCCTCGATCCCTTCCTGCCTTGCCCGCCAGCCTCACCTCCAGTAGGTGGGTGCGGATCTAGCCTTGGTGGGGTCCACCTCCCAGATGCCTCGCGGCCCTGTGATGCCGAAGCCCGGGCTCACGCCCGCCAGCGTTCCGGCTGCGGGCCCGCTGGCGGAAGCCGCCGTGGGGGTGAGCAGGTTATTGTAGTCGCCCGGGCCGGGGGAGGGCTCTGGAAGCTGCCGGCGGAGGCAAACAACAGTGGGACAGGGGTGTCAGCGGGACAGCATGCAGTGCGGTTGCAGCCGCTGCAACACTTGCACTCAAAACAACTGACCAGGAGGAGGGACCAGGGGGCTGCTTGCATGTGGGGGGCGGGATGGGGTACCGGTATTCACTACAGGTCTATAGGCAGGGGTGATACAACACGTGCGCTCGCACGAAGTGGTGGCTTCGTGGCTGCGAGGGCGAGGGGGGAAGAGCGGGTACCGGTAGCAGGCGAGCGAGCAACCTGGGGCCAAGGCAGCGGGTGGCGCCGGAAGGACCCCGGGGAAGGCCCTGTGGGTTGTGGGCGGGACCGGGGCCCGGGACGCGTCGCCGACAGTGAGCCGGTACCCGCCCTCCCAGCTCCTGCCCACCTTTTGCAGCGGCCTGGGCGCCTTGCTCACGAAGCTGCTGGTGCCCGTGGTGCCACCAAACACCACCTCCACGCCGCCAATGGACACCAGCAACCCGGCTCCGTGGCGCCGAGGGCCGCTGTCCGCCAGATTATAAGCGCCCACGCCGGGAGTGGCGGGGCCGTACTGCGGGGGCGACCGGGGGGAAGGGGCCCAGTCAACTGGCAGCGCGGTCTTCAATGCGATAACGTAGCACGTCTGCACCCGCGGCTCGCGTTTCGCGGCTTGCCGCGACACAATACCTCAGTAATGGCAGCTAAGCCCTCCGAACATCACTGAGTGGCTTGCCTCCGAGTCCTGTAGCCTCAATGTCGCGCCGTCGTCCTACCCTGCAGCATGTTTCTGTCCTGGAAGCGAACCTACGGTAAAACTTCCACGCGCAGACCCCCGCGCTGCCTTCGCCCCACACCGTGCGCCCTCTCGGCGACCCGCGGAGGCAGCTCCACAACGAGGAGCACACAAGGCACCTGCAGACGACGCATGCACGGTTCACCCCCACCCTTCCACCACTCGCCCCCACCCTTCCACCACTCGCCCCACCCTTCCACCACTCGCCCCCACCCTTCCACCACTCGCCCCCACCCTTCCACCCACCCTCCCACCGCGTCACCTGATACACGCGGCCGCTCTTGCTGTTGCTCCAGGCAGTGCCCGAGGGCCGCGCGAAGGGTCCGCTGCCCGCCAGCTCGTACGCCCCCGGGCCCACCGTGTCCCTGCCTATGCCAGAATAAGGCTTCTCGGGAGTGGACTGCTTCCATAGACCGTCGCCGCAGCAGCAGCCACAGCAGCGGCAGGCGTGGTACCACGGCCGGGCAGGGAACAGCAGCAGCGGCATGGAAGCAGCGTTTGTAGAGGACAGGACAGAAGCCCTTTTTGCAGGCAATGCGCAGATGGCAGGTTCAGAGGCTGGCGATTGGTATGGTATCCCCACCACCGACAAAGGTTGACTCCTTGCGGGTGTCACTGCCGTATCTAACGTTCGGAATTGCGGCACCACGCTGTGGGAATCTGGGATTCTTGAGTGGTGGTGCTGCTATAGGGGATCCAGCCGAAGCGGTGCACACGCCGCCAGGAGAACGCGCGCACACGCCTGCCGCCTGTGCGCACACGCATGCCTCGCAGCCGCCTTGGAGCTTGGACAGGGGCGTGCGGGCGCACGTCTTGGACCCCACGGCCCGCACACACCTCCTCTTCCCAACGCACTGCCGCTGCCCCTTGACTCTCCGCCTCCCTCTGATGGCCCAACTGCCCCCTCCCCCCTTTGGCGATTCAGTCCTCCGGCCCCACCTGCAGCACCAATGTGCCGTCCGGCTCCTCCTCGTAGCCCCAGCTCTCACCGCGGCCCGGAACCGAAGGCGCCGTGGGTCGTCGCGGCAGCAGCTGCGACACCCGGGCCGCGGCGTCCTTGCCCTGAGCCCGGTAGCGATGACCTCCCTTGACCCAAGCGTTCCCAGTATCGTACGTACCCGGCCTGTACCCGCAGCAGTGCAGTGCAATACGACTTACGATACATGGCTACTGGCCTGGGGGCTCTGAAGGCTAAGATCGGACGTTTGCAATGCATTGGACATCGTTGGGGACGGTTGAGGGTCCCCGCCACCTCGAGTAGCCCTCCATCGATGCCTCGGCTTCCCCACCCAGTCTGCGAGCGCCCACCGCAAGTCAGCCTCTTACACCTGACAAGCAAGACCAGGCTGAGAGCAATTTGGAGCCAGAGTGGGTGCAGCGCAAGGGAATGCGCCGCCGGTTGCCGCATTTGTGCACGCAGCCCTAATAGCCGCCCTGATTGGTTGGCGGGGTCGCTGCTGCCCCACCCCAACGAAACGTTGGTATACGGTAGTTTTAGCCCTTCACTTCCAAACGGGTGGGTCCCCCTGGGCGCCGGCTCTCAGCCATGGCGCTTAGCTACCAGGTCCAGCCCTGTGTGCTAACGCAGAGGCTGATGGATTTACCCTGGTATCGGTATTCGGGCACGGGTGTCGGGGTCCGTGGGTAGCCTGGGCACACCGCTAACGAATGAGGAGACGGGGCCGTCCGCCCCCGCGCCACCCGGACCGCCGCCATGGACACCATACGCTCCTGGACCAGGTGTTACGGCCGAGGTGGAGAGATTTGCAGCCAGCACTCTGCGCAGTAAGGTGCGGTGGGGGAAGGGGGAAGGGCCATCACAGTCGAGGGTAATGCCGCAGGGGTCCCCACACCATAATCGGACCCGCAGAGTAATTTCATGCCGGGAAAGGGTGTCTGCCTTGCGTTGTCCCTGGTCGGTGGCGTGCAGCGGCCCCTTGTACCAAGAAGTTCTTGGGCTAGTCAGAACAGAAGGGGGACAGCACTGTAGCGGTTCGTATCATGAAGGAGCACTGTCTCATGTCCACCTTACCGTTCAGACGAAGTGTGGAATGGAACTGGCGCCGGATTGATTTCCGGGTTACGCGCGACGTCGTACGTACCAGGTCCGACCGCCTACAGGACGTCCCATCGACCGCTGCATGTTAAATGCCTAGCGATAAGGTATCGCCAGCATTGGGCAGGGTAATCCGGCTGCGAGCGAGCACAACCTTACCGGTTGTGTGCCAACCAAGTTGCGCAATGGCGACCTTTCCGCCCGCGAAACAAAGCCACCAGATGAAATTGGCGCGACTTGAGACATTGTTGATCAATGTAAAGCAGCTTGCCGACTCCTGGCACTTTGTTAAAAGCGGCCTGTTCAATAATAAGTATTAATGCATCTGAACTCTAACCAAGCAAAGGAGTTTACTTTTTGCAGGTATGATATCAACTGCGCGTGACGCTCTAGGCACTAGGCTCAAAGTTCTAAGGTATCTACAGCAAATCTGATGTACTACAAGTAGACAACGAGCCCTTTTTGCGCCACCCCAAGTGGATTGGAGCGCTAACGTCATCTCAATGTAATAAAATTGTTAAACAGCACAGTCTCGTGAATCCTGTTCGTATACATGGGTCTGGACTCTGGAACAACCACCAATGAGAATTTGTTATTTTGGGTTCTCCCTCCCCAAAATGCGTTTTGTGGCGCAAGGGGAGGCAAGCCTAATTTCTGCGGTAGACCTTCGACGGGGAGTGGTTAGCTCTAGAGTCTAGCTGTACGGTTGACTTAGTACGGCAGTTGTGCGGTGTGTCCGCAGAGCTCCGAGTTGGTGTTTGTTTTCTCGTCTTTCCCGTTGTTTAGCGGTTTAGCTGTATTCGTTGCGGCCTTTTCCTAACTAGCGGGCAGTCGGCCTCGTTGTTGTTTCCTCGCACGAGTCTGCGGTTTCGTTGCCCGCCCGCCCTCCCCTGGTTCTCGTAGCGCTCGCGCCTGGGCCGCGCGGTCGCGCGGGCGCTCGCGTGTCTGTGGGTGTGCCGTGTGTGTCTGTCCTTGGGTTCGTGCGCCTTAGGGTTTAGGCCGATCCCACGGCGGGGGAGGTTTTGCCTTGACTCTGGTTCCCTTTTGCCTCCCCCATCGCTAGCCTGGGCACCGTTTTCTCTTCGCTCGAGGGAATCAGAGTGGCGCACGTGTCTGTTGGTGGTTGGCTTGCCGTTCGGTTGCGTTGCGGCCGGTCGTTGCTGTTCTGTGTTGGGGCCGTTTGTTCGCGGGCCGCGGTGCGGTGTGTTGTCCTCGTGCTTGAGGGGGTGTGCTCTGCCGCAGGCTAATTAGGGCAGTAGGCAGCTGGGCAGAGCGCTGGCGGCCGCTGGCCGGCACGGAGAGTAGCAAGCGGCGTCGCGGTTAGGCGCGCGTCGGCCGGCAGGAGTGTTTTAGCGGCGTTTTCCTTACCCCCTTTCTCTAGTTGCGCCTTCCCAAGCGGGGGGACGACTGTTGGTGGGGTGCGGGCCCCGGGTTTGTAAACGTGTGTGGGACTTTGGGCCTTGCCGTACCGCAGCAGACTCAAAGTTTGATTTTCGTGAGTAAAGAACCAGGCAATTTTGCAGTTTCGTCTTTGGCTTTGAACGCCTGCAGTAGACTGATAGGATGCAACCCTCCATAAACCATAATGAATCCGGGCCGTTGCGTTTTTCAAACCTCCTTCAGCCAGGGGTGTCCTGAGCTCACACTTCGTTTCATGTTAGTGCTCCTCGTCAACACAACCTCAGGAGTGTGCGCTTTCACGCTTTAAATGACAGCCAACACAGTATGGGCTGTAGGGCTGTACAGTGTACACTGGACTGAGGTACGCTTGGGGGGGGGCACCGTACGTTGTCGAATACTGTGAAGTTCTTTCCCTGGTGCAATTCATGCACACGTATGTGTACAGTCATTTTTGAGCAAAGACAGGTGCGATATCAGCTCGTAGCTCCTCCTGACAAGCACCCATGCACCCTGCCCAACCCTGCCGGCTAGGTGCCGGCAGGCCGTTGCGGCCGTAAATGGTCACAGCGCAGGAGACAGTCAACCCAATGGCGTCGACGTGAGAAAGAGTATACTTCAATTCATGCAAATGTTCTCAGAGCAGGTAACATGTGCTCGGCTTGAGGGCAAAATCGTACAAGGGGTAACAGTTACAGGACCCACCTGGACCCACTGGTTTCTACACTTCTGCCATTTCTCTCAAGGTTCGCTCCTTCCTGTCTAGGTTTGGTTGTTCTGTCCTTTGCGCAGGTCGCTTTCGCTGCAGTGCACGGCCAGCTGGCCCGCCCTGGCCCGCTGGCTCTATCCTTCCAACGGTCTGGAGCCCACTACAACTACTGCAACACCTTGTGCCCGTGCACTTGCACGGCTTCCGTAATGCACAGATACAAGTTTAGGTGTACATGCCCAGCAGTACATAATTACTCGAGACGTGCCACATACGTCGTACGAATTGTTGGCAGGGCCCGGGGTGCGAAGCGCACTGTTGGGCCGAGTCCCCAGGGTCAACGCTGGTCACCACGGTCGGTCGGTGATTGAGCAAGCGACGACCACCCCGCCCCAAAGGCGACCGCTACAGCTGGCCCTCACAGCTTGCCAAAGCGACCCTCATGAAGGAGAGGCCAGTAGAGTGCGAGAAGCCCAGCATTCAGAAGCGAGGCCATCTTGAACACGCCGCCAACCAGCCGGAAGCCGAAGAAGACGCCCAAGGCTATCCAAGCTCAGACGGCCGTTGAGCGGCCCGAAGGCAGAGCCAGAAACCAATTACGGGGCCAAAACCATTGACAAGGATAGCGGTGAGCGAGGCTCAACTACACCTTATGGCCCTTGCATATGGTTATGGTATGTAGCCATTTTGAGGACGCCGGGAATGAGCCCGTTTCATTATATGACGCTATCCGTTACAGTCGGCCGCGCTTTTCACGGCACGGAGCCCCAACGGAGGGGGCAGGCCGAAGCCTGCCGAAGACACATCCCTAACCCCTCAGGCCTGCCGGGCCCAGGCCCAGGCGTAGAGATTGTCGCAAGGAGGGCAGCCCTAAAGACACCCAAAAAAACGCCATGTAAGCGCCAGTAGAGCTGCGTCGGGATGCCACCGGGGCCAGGCGCCCGACCCGGCGGCAGCGGCGTGTCACGCCAGCTAAAGTTCTGCTGACCAGCTGATGTGGTCAACGGAAAGCACGCGCCTTCGGGAGGCGAGCTAAGCTGCTCCCTCCTGGGGCGACCTGGGCACGGGAGTTCTCCTCGGAGAACGGATCACTGAAACTGACTTACAAATAAAGTAGGGACTGCGTCACGCGGTCTGCCTATCGCGGATCTGCGAATATTTGCTACTTAGAGTCTTTATTACCTCAAAGTGCGAGACACAGATAACTTGTCTCGCACAATCGCCGGGTTTTATCACCAGCCCAAGCGATTCAGTTAGGTTAACTCCAGGGGAGCCCGCACCGTCTGAAACCAAACTTGGCAAGGGCTCCAAACATATGCAACCAACAAATGTCATAATGACAAGTGACGACGACTCAATCGCCGCACTAAAACGGTTACTGAACCTGACCCGAAGGGCCGAGGAACAACGGCTTCCAACGGAAACTTGACAGTTAGTAGTACTTGCCACGCTCCGTGGCAGTCACACGAGATAGCGTGACAGGCGATTGCAGCTGCCGAGGCGTTCGGAGCGCCGAGGGCATACAAAATGCCGGCCGGGCAGGGCCGGGCAGTGACGCTAGAGGGCAGATATGCCTTGGCGGGCGGACCAGGCGCTGTGAGGGCGTGCGCCTTCGCTGTACGACAGCACGTATTTGCACTTGATCCAGTGGATGCGTGATAAATGACGTCAAAGAAATCTAGTGATGCAGTCAAATGGTGCACGACGGAAAGTTTTGTGCAATGGCGCCTCCTAGCGCCGGCATATGACGCAGTAAAGATACGGTTATAGCAGGTAGTACCGGTACCGTACTAAGAACTGCATACTTGAAGCACCCTTAACGGTTGCAGGGACAAAGCTGCGCATAATCGTCAAGAGTGAATTGCACAGCAAGGTTATGCAAGGAGCCTGTTCGGCCTTGCTCAGGCCTCCAACCGTGGCCGTCAGACAAGGATTGGAAGGCTGAAGGGTGACGCGACCATTGTCCTGTTAAGATTGAGGAAAGGAGCCTCCACAGGGTCAGCAAGGTGCCAGGTACTAATTGTACGGCAACCGTGCTCAGTTCCGTTCGGCCTTACTGGTCAATCGTCTCTTAAACCCTTCAGCCTTCCAACTTGTATCTGACGGCCATGGTTGGAGGCCTGAGCAAGCTTTAACTGTGCTAAGCTCGGTTGCCGTACGACAACTGATTGGGACCGTGCTCAGACCCGATGGGGTCATTTTCGCCAATCTAAACGGCCAATCAACTCCAGAACCCTCCAGCCTAGGTTTGAGGCCTGAGCAAGGCAGAACGGGCCTGAACACCGTTGCCGTACGACTTGTACTTCGGATCTCGTTTAGGCCTTCAGCAAGTGCAATCTGCCAGCCTCATTGCCATCTACATGCTAAAACCAAGCACCATGCACACACGTCCAGGTAGCTCACATGATATGGGACACACATGTCAGTGGTTTTTACAGGTTATGTACGCGCTCATCCAGCACTCTATCTGCACTCGCAAAATATGCAAACTAATCTACAGTAGAGCAGGAAAGCCAATCCCTCCAGATCTGTTGTCCCTGTGCCCTCTCGTCACCGGGTTCATTCAGAGCCACGGCCGTGGCATGGTTCACGCCATGCCACCAACGACGTTGCACGTGGCGCAAAATGGTGCCACCTTGCTATCTAGACTTAACTGGTGTCACCAGGATCCGTCCGGTTCTATATATGACACCGTGTCCAAGCGCTCCAACGCATCATACCCACCCAGAGCCCAAACCAGCGGGCAAGTTGCAGGTTTCGCAAGCCACATACCCAACAGTGGCTAAGGGACCGACGCCCCTTTCTGGCACCGGGCCGCACCCCTCCTTCATACCCACTAACAATCTACAACCGCGGACGTCATCATCCTCGGTTGACGCTCTGTAGTCTAGGAAGACATAATCACTTGGTTAATAGGCTGTGGGCCACACAGGGGAAAGACACAAGGAGCAGCCAGGTGGTCAGCAATGAATCACGGGACAAGGCGGACTCTGCGTAGCGCTGCGAGCTTACGATGAAGAGGAGCTTCACAAAGAAGCCAATGAACCCCATGACGATGAAGCCAACAGCAGTCCGTGAGCAAACCTTCATGAACTCTGCAGAGTCCACAAACTTCGTTTAGCAAATCATTAGGGCTCATTGACATTGCGCGATGCAGCAGCACGGTCTGACCTTTCCGATCCGGCTTGGTGCAGCGCTTCACCAGGCGCGCGCTGCCCTTCGCGAATTCCTTCAGAGGCTTGTAGACAACTTCCCCAACGTCCATTTTCCGTTGCAGTCGAGCAGCAGTAAAAAAAGTGCCCGAGTACACGTTCTGTTCAAAGGTCAGAGATAGGCCGTGCCTTCAGGCGTCCTTCTGTTCGGTTGCGTTTCTAAAGGTCATTGAAGTTCAAGTGAGTCACACATGTATTTCTTACGTCTATCGGTGCTACAGCACATATGGCCGTACAGAAATGCAGGACGTGTCCCAACCATTTCCTTTCTCCGCCACCTCGCCATTGTCCTTGGTGTTTTATCATAAAGCACGTCTAACAGTTTGGTCTCATTGAGATGGCGCCATTAAGCGTAAGCTGAACTGATCATCACATTTGCCGTTACCAAACTCATCTGGATGCGCGTCTTCTAGCTGTGACCCTTGGTCGGTAGAAAACCTGATGTGCAGTTACGACTAGGTCCGACGGGTGAGCACACAAGAATGTGGCACCGCCAGGTGTACAAGCACTCAAGCAGGGCCGTGTTGTGTTTGTCGGCCCTCCGGACTCTGTCTCCCCTCCCGGCTCCCCCTGACGGTTTCGGCGGAAGTGTTCCGTGGGCGCCTGTGTACTGCCCTGTGATTGTTTTCGCCCTTGCTTGCCGTGTGTGTGCTTGTCTTCGTCGCGGAGGGCCCCCTTGTCCCGGGGTTGGCTCGTGTTTTGGTCGGCCTGGTGGCGCTGCGGGCTCGGTGCCGAGGGACCTGGTGGCCCCTCTCTTGTTTGTCTGGTTTCGTTCTTCTTGAGCTGATTGCGGCCAGTGGCCCTCTTTGTGCTGCCCTATTTTTCTGGGGTTCTGTGTCCTGCTTTTTCACTTTGCGTGTCGTGCGGGCTTGGTGCTGGTGGGCCTTGGAGGCTTTGCTTTCGGCACCCCTCCGTAGGTGCCCCTGGGGTAGGATGAACAGTCCGTCTAGCATGTACGGCTAGCAACCGATCTGGACTTCGGTTCCCCTTGTAATCCTTGCATACTACCCTCTTGGCCATGAGATTGACTTACATAAATAGACAATACTATCGCTTAACGACACGAAGATGAACAGCTCCTCGGGCATCAGACGTCTCTACGTGTGTCCCCATAGCGCTTGGGACCTCCTGGGTGAAGCGGAGCAGACCGCCCCAGCGGTAACACAGCATGTGCATCCCGACCCTCCGCTTATAGTCATACATAAACATAGCACGCCTCCCTGCAACGGCTGCAACCCTATACGGGCTCACGGTGCGCGCTTATGCTTGAAACCCTGCTCCCCGGCTTTACTCCGCCGTCGGGAATATTGCGTGCTCACACCGTTGCTGATTACTTCACTGCTGCGCAAAGCTGGCTGGCTGCCGCCCCTTCTGTTGCCCTATTTTAGTTCGGGGCGCATGTCAGGGAGAGCCTCGATAGTGCTGATCATGCCGATCACAACCGCAGCTGCCGTCAGGCCGCGCCAGTGCTCACGGGGAACTCTCGCCCACGCCGCCGTATTGCCACGGGCCGAGGTGCTAAGCTGGCGTTGGCCGAGGGACTGTCGGCGGGGCTGGCGCCCTGAAGCTCCGACGCCAACACTGGGGACTCCCTGGCCGTTGTTCCCGGTCCCGCTGCGGTTGCCATCTCACTGGCGCCCGTAACTGCATCCACATCAGCACCCAAACCGCCGCTGGCTGCGAGTCCTGCTGTGGGCCCCGCCGATCGCCGCCAAGGTTGTCCCGGCGCCCGCAGAGAAGCCTCGAGATCGTCATCTGGGGACACGAAGTCCGGCAGCGACGATAGGTCCCCAGTCTGCAGAAGGAATGGCAGCCGGACCGTGGGGGCATGAGCTTAGCACCTCGTGAAAGCATATCCGAAGTTGATCATGACACACTATGGCTGTTACCCTGTCGGGTATACCCTTCCGTTGCGGGAGCAATGCCCCACCCAGGCATAATATCGAAACGCCTTGTTAGGGACTGCTGGAAGCACGCACCTTGGCGGCATTTTCGTTTCGGTAGCTTCTCTTTAGGAGCGTTTTGATGGCTAGTGTCGTCACGAGTCGGGAATTCATCAGACGATTTACGATTTACGCCGCTGGCCGCTTAGGTCGGCCTAAACATACATCCTTACGTTTCCCCTTCTCCTTTTAACCGGAGTGCAGTGCCCTGGCGGCACGGTTAAGCATGATACGGGGCATCCTATTACCACAGCGCTGCGTTTTGTCATTCGACACTGCCATGGTGATCGCAACCAATTCGCTGCATCATGGCCCGCCTTGCTGCCCCTTCACTGTGTTTCGGACAAAAACAATCGAGCCCCTGGAGCCCGTAATGTCTTCAACCTCCCCAAAACAGCCCAATGTGCACTGGGCTCCGTACTGGACTGCCACTTTACATGGAAACGTGCACGTTACCACAAGGATCTTCGCTACTAAACTTCATGGAAGGGCCCAAACGCACATTCATGGTAACACAGGGAAAGGCTGGAAAGTTTGGCGGCATGCCGTAACGTACAGCGGGTGGGTGGGTTAAAAAAGCTGCCCTTAACCCCCCCCCTTTGCTCACGTGCACGCTTTGTGTTTGCAGGTGGGTCACGGTCGTCATTTGCGCGCACATAATTGTGGTGTGCTCCGCGCGGCGAAGGACGATGGCCCATCCTTATTTAGCAGCTAACTGCTGAGATATAACTTGATCCAGCATGTCCATGCAGCATATGCATATACCGTATATGCTATATACATACTGGAGTTGCAACATTCCACTTCCCTGGCTTGCTTTTACCCTTGTTTGCCAAATCGCAACTCTCTGTTGCGTGGGGTTCGTCTTCTCGACAAGCTTCACGCCGCGACTTCAAAAACACGCGGGCACGCGCGCACCTCCAGGATCCTCTCCACCTCGTCCACTCGCAGCGGCTCGCCCGCCTCAACCCGGAGCGCGTCGCCAGCCAGCAGCGCAGAAAGCGGGCCGGGCGCCGCCACCGCGTCAACGCCGCCGCCGACGCCGCTGCCGGACAAGACAGAGGGGGCGGAGCTGCCAGTTGTCCTGTCCTGCTGCTGCTGTTGCCCCTGGCCAGCAAAGCCTCGCAAGGAGAAGAACCGCGACAGTGTGTCCAGGAGGCCTGGCGCCGGCCGCGTGGTGAACCCCGACGGCACTACAAACTCCCACAGCTGCTCCGCTCTCCGGATGCGCAGCTCGTCTGCCCGCTCCACAAAGCCCAGCTCGCTCTCCATGGCGATCCAGGAGGCCCATGTAGTCTCGTTCTTGGGGTCAACCTGCAGTGGGACGCAGGCAGGCAGACAGGGCGTGACCCCCGTCATGGATCCAGGTTTTTGCGTTTTCACCTATCCGGGACACATTGAAGGACTTCTTCATCGCCCCACAGCAGCGCCAGTGTCAACGTAAAGCAAGGTGGTGAGGCAGAGCGAGAGTGTGGACGGATGGGTGGGAGCAGATCAACAGAAGGAAGAGCAACGGTCCAGGCGAGACCACCCAAGGCCTCTCATTCATGACCCGTGGGACTTGCGTCCGCAGAGGGCGCTCACACACACCCGGACGGCTGCCTTGAAGAGCTCCCGCGCCGTCTGGATATTCCCCGCGCGCCACTCCAGGGAGCCCCAGGCGTGGAACACGTACACAGTACTGCTGCTACGCGGGTCCGCCCACACGCCCTCCTGGAACAGCTGCCGAGCGCGGTCCAGGTTGCCCTGCGGCGCCAGCCAAGGGCGCGGATGAGGGGGGCGTGGGAGGAAAGAAGAACAGTCCGACGCGAGGGACAACGATTTGAGGGTCGATGGAACCGGGCGCACGGGACGGGAGGGCGGTTTGAGAGGAACTCAGAGCATTAAACGGTGAGATACACAGGGAAGGGGTACAACAATGAACCCCATGGTCTTTTCCGGAGGGCCGTCGTACTCAACCACCAATCCTGCCGTATGTCGCCGTACATACGACATGGCCTACACATCTAATATCGTCGAAAACATCCAGCAAAAGGCAGTTTGTACCCTTATCCTACCTATGGACTGATCCAATATCTATCCCAAAACGAAACCGGCTTTTATGTGCGCTCCCTTCCTGGCCATTCCGCACAACCCCGCTCCCCTGTTAACCCCTTCCCCCAACCCCCCCTGCCCACTTGCCCCCCTACCCGCCTTCTCCCCCGCTGCCCGTCTGCACCCGCTACCCGGCCCCCTACAACCTTCGCCCCCTCAGTCACTGCCCACTCCCCTACAACCCCCCGGCTACGGGCCCCCCTCCTGCTTTGCTGCCGTCGTCGGCAGCCGCGTAATTACTATACGGTAAAACACGGACCTGCATTCACGTGCGCCAGAAACTGGAGCCACAGACCACACGCACTGGCAAGCGCTAGCAAACTTGTCAGGGCTGCGCCCCTCGCCGCACTTACCTGCTCGGCCTCCATGACCCCATACGCTTGCCACAGGTGCAGGTAGTTCGGATCCGCCTGTTCGTGAGTAGGGTGCCGGGATCAAGGAATAATGGATAGCGATATGTGGCGTGTTCACAAGTCTGAACGAATTGAATTTTGAGGCGCGGTGACAAAGGCCGCCGCCGGCGAAATCACGCCGTTTGAGGGTATAACGGCCCCAACCCTGCAGGGTTTCAGCCTGAGGACGGGCAATCCGTATGACATAGTTCCTACTTCCTAGGCCGGTGCCGCCGCTCAGTCTCGAGCTCAGCGCAGGGGGGGCTCCAGGCCCAGGCGAAACGCGCCAGGCCCGGAAGCCGCGCACCTTCGCCGACTGACCTTTAGGCCCTGGTCAAAGAGCTCCCGCGCCCGCTGGACCCGGCCCGCGTGCTTCTCCACCAGGGCCCAGGCCTGCAAAAGCAAATATGTCGTAGCGACAGGGTTGCAAGTGATGAATGAAGGCTACATCTAGGTAAGCGTAGGCCCGCCGCCCGCCGCTCCCCGCAGGAGAAAAGTTGCCGACGTGTTACGGCGCGCGCTCTGTAAGCCAACGCAACGCAAGGCCAATGCCAGCGGCGGCAGGCGAAGCTTCCCTGGGCTTATTCGTCCCACGTGGCGGTCGCCATGGGCCAACCAACAAAGCAAATGACCCGTACCACCAACACTATGCACTGAAGCGCGGCCGGGGAGGAAGGCAGCTGTCTCCCAGGCCGTGCGCCTACCTGATACAGAGCAGGGTCCGTGGGGTTTAGCTGGCTGCCCCGCTGCAGCAGCGCCAAGCACTGCTGCGGGTTGCCCTGCTTCTTCTCCCACAGCGCCCACGCCAAGTGCACGTAGCTGCAAATGTGGGGAGGCGAGCGCGAGGATGGTTGCCGAGGACTGCAAGCCGTGCCGGTATCGGTGTGCTGGCACCACATGCAGGCAGCGTGGACACAAGCCACACTCGCACAACATTTTACATATCTCTCAGACATGTCATGTAAGCATGATTGCTTAACACGCTCTGCGTTCGTGCAGTCCGGGAGGATTTGCTGCTTCCCAGTTGCTTTCCGATGGCGGAAGGAGATTGGGTGTGGTGAGAAGACGCTCGAGATGTGGATTCACGTATACAGCTTCAGACCAGGACACCTTGCGGCCCGGTATGTCTTTTATTCTTTCTCTCTGGGCCTCACCGTGACCGCGGGTTCGCCCCCAACGCCTTCCGGAAGAGGTAACGCACAGCTGTGGGATCGCCCTGCTTGGCCTCCAGCACCGCCCAGGCCTGCAGGGCAGTGGGCGATGCGAGGCACGCGGCCGCGGTCACAGGTAAAGGAGCGGCTGCAATAGCACCATGGAAAGCAGGCGAGGCAAAGAACTATGTGCAAGGCCCCACCGCCTAGCCACTTACCCAACTAAGCCCAGCACCCGGCAGTCCCAGAGGCTGCAAAGTCACCACCGAGCAGCCACCGAGTAGCGCCCTGAGGGCACCCGAGCCGCGTCCCGTGCCGAGAGGGACACGAAGTCGCGCCCATCCGCACCCGCACCTGCCACAGCGCCACGCTCGCCGCCCCCTCCGCCGTGCGGGTACCCTCCTCGAACCAGGCGCGCGCCTCGCCCACCCGCCCCAGCTGCGCCGCCATGCAGCCTAGCGCGTTGTACAGGTAGGCGTTCTGGGACTGAGGTTTCCGCCGGCACCGCTGGATGCCCTGGAAACGCAGGCAGAACATGCAAGGACAGTACACCCGTCAACGTCAAGGTTCACACACGGCGGGAATGTAGCCGGAGACGCGCTCCTTGGCTTGTTGCCCCGTGAATGCCCGCCACCATCACCCGCGCCGCCGCATTGGGGAGGCAGGGCAGGTCGTGGGTGGCACGTGGCGCTTGAACAGTAAGGGTGGCCGGCACGCGTGCGGCCCGATCAATTTCATGCCCGTAGACACGCCGCCTTGCATCTTCCTCCTACCCCATTAGCTGTCATCTACAAGAAACACATTTAAGCAACGACCGCTGAGATTTGGGCGCTCTATGTGCAGAAGGTGGCGCGACACAGCGGCGCGAGCCCAATCAGTCCCTGGCGAAATGGCACGCCGAGACCCTTGCAGAAGGACGACCCTCACAACCAGCACACGGTATTCACAGGCTCTTAGCTAATTGCCATTTGAACTCGGCGCCCCGTCCGCGGCGACCCTCCCCCTAGCTTTCCGGACGTGCGACGTTTGTGCGACGTTTGGCTTCCTCAAAAGCCCGCCGCCTCTGGCCCTTAGCCCCACCTGCATCCACAGGTCCCTGGCCCGTGTGTAGTTGCCCTGGTTCTTCTCCAGCATCCCCCACTTGTGCCAGGCGCAGGCGTGTGTGCCGTCCACCACAACGGCAGCGTCATACAGCTTGCGGGCCCGGTCCGCGTTGCCCGTCAGCGCTTCCAACCAGCCCCACGCAGACCAGATGTACGGGTTGGTGTTTCCTACAGCAATCGCGTCGGTCAGGGGCGGGCTCGACGGCTGCAAGGCAAGAGCCCGGTGCCAGGGTCCCGTCACGCAGCAGCGGACAGCCATTGCCCACGTGCACCAGCTGGCCAGGCTGCTGAGGCCAGTGGACCGGTGTGAGGCTTGAGTTACGAGGCGAAAAGCGTGCCGCTGTTGAGGACTGGACCTTTCCGTAGGCAGGTCACGGGAATGTGCATGTGTCAAGGTGCATTGTGATACAGCAATCACAGTTGCCTGCCATGTGCCTCTGCCCAAGCCACTCATCCTGTGCGCCTCCTGGCCTCCTTGCGACGTGGGCTGGCTGAAGACTAGGAACTGCCTGACGATGCGGCGGGCACAACATGCCAGTGGCGCAAAAGGCACTGCAGGGTCCCAACTCCGAACCCAACAGTCGAGATGGAACCTGCCACTCGACCCAGGAGCGCCTCCGTGACACATGAGCAGTAGCCCACTGTGTTCTTAGTGGGCCCAGGAGATGGGGCCTAATTTCTCGCAATACATTCTCCGTACGACACAGCACCATAGAACTGTCAAGGTGCATCTTGATGTACCCAGAAGTCGCCGCCAGTATTGCTTCCCTCATTGCACATCGCCGTCCCCTTCTGACCGCACCTGTGTTGGCGCACCCGTCCTGGTACAATGCACGGGCCTCCTCAAACCGCTTTTGCTGAAGAAGCGCCTTGCCCAGCACCACGTATGCCCGAGGGTCCGATGGGTCCAGAGCGAGACACCGCCTGCAAGCGACAACGTCCCCGTCGCGTGCCGCTTTTTCTACGACGCGACTGCAGGCAAAGCGTACAGCTGTAGTTGCTGTTCACCTTAACCCGTCTTCTGCTGCCTTATACAGCGCTTTCCGCTCGGCAGCGTCCAGTGTAAGTCGCGCGCGAATGCGGGAGGTGCGGCTCCGCCACTGTAAAAAGAGCGGCACTCCTTGCAACGGTTAGCCGCGCTACCCTTACGAAAATAAACGATGGACTCTGTGCCGACACCTACCAGCATCAGATCGATGTTTATCTTTAGGACTCCCGGTCCTGCAGCGACTTGTCGTCCCGCATCGTCGCGACTCAATAATTGCCCGCCACTCCTGCCGGATGCACCCGAATCAGGGTCGACACTAGCAGCGCTGGCATTTTCGGCGCCTCCTGCGCTGATTCTCTGGCGCGTCTTGGGAGCAAGCTGCAGCAATGCTGCCGGCTCATACGCCCGCAGGGCTGATGTCTGCTGTCGACAAGAAGATCTTCTAATCCGAGCCTCTGGAATCCTTGCAGAGCAGCCAGTAGAGCTGCAAGCTTGTTCAGCAGGACCTCGCGTGGTGACGCCACGCCACAGCACAGAGAACGGTGCTAGCATCAGGATCGTGCAGGTATTATGATTCCATCAGTAAACTATTAAGAGCGACAAATATCTATCATCGGCGAAAACGTTGACGCTGCCATCGTGTTGTGGAGTGAGTTTGTTGACACGTGAAGCCGTTGCACAAATGCAATTTCCTTTTCAAAGGCAAACTGGTTAGTTTACTGCAGGTTTGGGGCAGGCGGAAAGCTAGAGCCTGAGATCCTGCCGTACAAGCCCGTAAGCTGGCAGCCACACGCGGCATTCAGAACGCCTTTCACACCAATGGGCAAGAGCAGGGTCACCTCAGGGACACCGTCAGGTAGCATGACTATTATAGTGGTCTGGGTGAATGTGGTTGCGGGAGGTCGTGCAAGTACAGTACGTGTTGGGTGGTGGTTAGGACACTAAGAAGCTGCGGGCCCGTCATAGTCGTCCGTTCCTCCAAGCGCCAAGTCCCCGAGCCAGCCACAAATTACCCAAATGCAACTTCAAAGGCTCTTTCTTGGGGGGCGATTGTATTCCTAAGGCCAATGGAGCTTCTGTGTATGTGTGAGCGCATGTGTGTTGCATGGTTACCGTGCGACATTACCAGTTGGGGCAACCAGGCTGGAGTGCACCGTAACAATAGACAGGGTGCGCGTTGACCCAGCAGGCCTGTTTTACCCGAAAACCCGACCTGTGTGATGTCGTGTGCGGTTTCCTTATCGTTATAAAACCTACTGGCCTCGATCTTGGTAAACCGCCGCGCCATGTGTCCGAAGGAAGTCTCGCCAGCCAGCACCTCAACCAGGCCGACACACCCCAGACGCTATATACGACTTTACAACTCCTCGACGCCTTCTCACGCCATATGAGTGCCATGCACGCTTCGCTACTTTGTTGTCCGTTATAATGGTCGTTTTTGTACGAACGGGATATTAGCATTTCGTCCCACCGGGACAGCTGCGGTTTGGTTTGGTTGCTCCTCTGCGCAGCTACGGCTGTCGACCCCGCGGGAAGGGCCCTTGCGTGCCCGCTTGGGCTAGCTGGCGCTTGCAGGGGAGAGATTAGTCCTGGTTGGTTGCCGAGTAGGAGCCGCTAGCGGTGGACGAGCTCTGCCTTTGACCTGGTATGCATCTTGTTGGGTCAGGTGGTTTTGTTCGCGGTGAGGCCGTGCTTTGCATTTTTCTTCGCCTGTACCAGGCACATCGCACCTTAACCGGCTCAGGATCCCCGGATTCGGGTGGAACATGGACACGGAACATGGACATGATGTCACGACACACTACGTCTCTGGCACATCGGGTTGTGCTCCGCGCCCAACCCCCCCACACCAGAAACCCCGAACTGGGTTTTTCGTGGGAAACACCTCACCAGTGGCCGGCCATGTGATTCGAACCCAGGCCGCGTACCGTTAGACGGGGTTCCCGCAACTCCCCCCATATATGACTGAATCTAGCGGCCAAAGACATCTGCATTCGTAATGCAGACTGGTAAAGGTGACTCGAGCTTGTTGAGCAGGCCTGACCGGGCCTTTCTATCGTAGCCGGGCTTAGGGATCCTGCCGTACTTGGATCATGAGCGGCACTCAGCTCCCGCTCAGGCAGTGATCGCCGGAGTGACAGCACTCAGATCCCGTCTTCCGGAGTAGATTCCGCGGCATTCCCCCATCCTTGACCGAGGAGGGGTTTCCTGGTGTAGATCGTACAATCCAGGCTTTTGACACGCTGTGTCAATTACGCAGTGTGTCGTGACAGCTGTCACGACACACTACGTCTCTGGCACATCGGGTAGTGCTCCGCGCCATATATGACTGAATCTAGCGGCCAAAGACATCTGCATTCGTACTGCAGACTGGTAAAGGTGACTCGAGCTTGTTGGGCAGGCCTGACCGGGCCTTTCTATCGTAGCCGGGCTTAGGGATCCTGCCGTACTTGGATCATGAGCGGCACTCAGCTCCCGCTCAGGCAGTGATCGCCGGAGTGACGGCACTCAGATCCCGTCTTCCGGAGTAGATTCCGCGGCATTCCCCCATCCTTGACCGAGGAGGGGTTTCCTGGTGTAGATCGTACAATCCAGGCTTTTGACACGCTGTGTCAATTACGCAGTGTGTCGTGACAATGGAATTCCAGCGTAATAAATGAAGGCCGAAGCCCCGTGATGCCAGTGCGCCCAGGTGCGCCGTGGCCCGAACAGCTTGACACTCAGTGCAAGCTGTAGGGCTCACAGTAATGTGCTCAGCAATTATTAGAGTGGACCCGTTCAGGGTCCACTGTAAATCTGTAAATCCGGTAACCGCAAGCCTGCGCAAGCTGCTTTGTTTGTCCGTGTTTGTCCTCCAGGGTCCTCCTGTCGCAGACACATCGCACTTTCACCGCCGCAGGCGCCCTGGCCGAATTCTGTGAAAACACGCCCCACAGTGTTGTGCGGGAGGCCTTCACGGGCCTTCCTTGGAGGGCTGCACTTGAACCGAATTGGGTTAGGGTAACAATTGCGAATTGCTTCGGGGGCTGCTGGGAAGGCACTGTGACAGTTGCGAACCGCTTCAGAATGGTTTACAATGGACTCAAAAAGATAGCGTGTTACATCGGACTCCAGACAAGATTGTAGAGCGATCAGGTACACGACCGTCAAGCCAGGCGAGGTACAGCACGGTACAGCCGTACGATGCAAAACAAGCGGAGCCGTGCTCCCGCCTGTCCTCGAGCGAGCGGACAAAAATGATCCCCTGTCTGCTGACGTGTCTTCAGGTTCGATTCGAGGTCCCTTGCGACTAGGTCTGCCGGGTCATCGCAGGAAAGCCCTGGGACCGGTACGCCCCAGGACGTGCTCCGAAGATGAGCATCGCGATGTGCAAAATGATGAAATCCTTTGCATCGGGCCGGAACGATAGCACCCAACACACGCACATAGCCAATACACACCATGCTGTGGGCCTGTGGCAATAGCCAACGAACTTTATTTGTCTGCACGCCCATGCCACGTAAGATGTCACTGAAGGGCTCGAAACCATGCCTTAACCAACAGCAAAAGAAAAGGAGTCACGGTTGGTGCCCCATGGCTACGTCGAGAGCAGTCAGTGCTGACACGGGCAACGGCGGATGGCGAAGCGTTGCTGCACGCCAGCTTCGGAGCAAGCATGGCCTGTGCAACGGCTCAATCCTGGCTCCAACACGAAAACAAACGTAATGCATAAAGCCCACGGCCGTATACGGAGTATATTCCCTCTTCCTTTCGGACAAACTCAAGGCCATCCGCCACTAGCAAGTTGTGAATCTCTTTCCCCCCAGACGAACGTCAGGCCACCCGCCAAGGTCTTTTCCACATACCTCATACTCGCAGTATGCTGCCCCGCCGTACTAATGGCAGAACTGCAGCGCGACTGTACATGAATTATTAATATTGCGGTCACTGTTCCCGTGCCCGCTTCCTCCACATGCGCGGAAGCCAAGCAACTGAATCGCAAGCCCCCGAGTTCGGCCTCCTCAGATGCACACATCAGAGCGCTTTGGTACCAATATACCCAATCTCCAAGACGGCCAATTATTTTATTCCATACACGCGTACACAGATGTGAAGTTCGCCATGAGCAACGACACTGAGGGGCCTCAGCCCCTCCCCCCCCCCGCGAAGTGTACATCTCATCTAGCCGCCACCCGCGACCGAGGAAGGTGCAGCAGCAGCGGAGGCACAGGAAGACAGCAGTCGCTGGAGCACTGTTACGAGCGCCGCGGCAGTCGGGCGGCTCCGAGGGTCGCTCGCCCAACACGCCTGCGCTAGCGACCTGAGAATGCACCAAACAAAGAACACGACTGGTAAGTAAAATGCGCAGTGTGGAACGTGAGCATCCAGATACCTCATTCACCATTTGTGACACAGACCATTCAGACCATTCCTTAGCCCCCTCCGATAAGCCATCAACCAGCTGCCTCGAAGCCCGCTTTCTAAGGCATCTCGTACTGTAAATTCGACGGTTTCAACAACAGTGATGGAACGGATGGTTGTGTTGAGCTTTCCCGTTTCAACCATTGCAAGTACTACGATACATGGTGACGTCATCATGAAAACTCGATTGAGGTTGATCGACGGGGAATGGAGTAACTGCGCAGCATGAACTTATCCGGCGGCAGTTCGTCTGCACGTTTCATTCCGAGACTCAAGAGCTTCCAGGAACCCACCTGAAGGCGCTTGGCGAATCGGGTGGAAAGGCCGGCCGCAGTCCGCGCTTGACCACGTGGTAAGGAAGCTTGTCCGGCGGCACGCCGTCGTACACGATGCCCCCGGTGTATACCTCCCACATCAGGATGCCAAAACTGCGGAAAAGGCAAACGAGACACGAAAGAGGAGCATAGCTTATACTTGCAGTACCCGAGCGAGCCGCAACATGCTTTAGGGACCATCAGCAGGCACGAAAGCACGGGAACGGCTTGCAGGTACTGAGGCACTTCACATCCAACGCACACCGCAGCAGGGGCGCAACGTCCCACGGATTCGAGCGGTGGCACGATGCCCCACGAAATGAGATCTTTAGGGCAGTGGCAAACCCCCCGGCCACCACGACGCCCCAACTTCCCGGCATGGCATTGCTGCTCCCTGACTCCGTGGCCACCTTTCACCGCACTCAACCCAGTCCCGAGCTTCACGCCGATGGCTGACGGCCTTCCCCTCGCCCTCCGACCTTCGCTGCATTTTGGTTTTTTATACCCGGGCTTAAAGCAGATGATAATTACCACTGGTGCCCGCTGCTGCAAATAGGGAACACCCAAATGCCAACTCCCCCCTGCGTCTCATCTGCCCTCGGGGCCTTCATACGGCAGCCCCCGCGTCACACCGCACCTGTAAATGTCTACCGCCGCGTCCAGCGGGTGGCCCTTGCAAAACATCTCCGGCGCCATGAACGAGGGCGTGCCCACCGCATACTCCAAGTTGAAGCTGGGCCGCTGCCCGGAGGCGGGTTCGGCCATCAGGCGCACGCAGCCGAAGTCCGAGAGCTGAGGCAGGGAGGCATGCACGGGCCGGGCGGCGTAGTTGAAAGGGGCGCAGGTTCAAGGAGGGAGCCGATCCTCACGAATGCAGGACGGATGACAGGAACCGACGAATGGCCGGGATGTGACTCAATGAGGGCATCTCCGAACCACCGAGGGTGCCGTAGCGGCCTTGCTTATTGCGATCGAAGAGGAGGCTGGGCAGAAGCGCCGCGCATTGGGCGCACGCTGTAAAGGCCCCTGCTGAGTGCAGGTGCTACTTGGACTGGCTTATGTCTGGGAAACACGCACCCACGCCATGCACCCGCGCCCACGCACCCGCGCCCTTCCATATCGCGGACCCTTCCATATCCCTGTTGAAAACTTTGCCTAGCCCCCTGTGTTTTCAACAGGCAGCACTGACCGCTCAGGCACCCACGAGACTCTTGAACGATCATTGTTCTAGGGAAAGAACATAATGGTTCGAAAGGTGCTGGCTCGATAGTAATGTTACTGGAAACCTCTCCACACGCCCACCTTGCACACCCAGCCCCGCAGGTCGCGCATAGAGCTCTTGAGCAGGATGTTGGACGGCTTGAGATCTGCAGCCGCAAAGAACAACGGCTTGCTGAGCAATGTGCCGCTGCACAAGTCGGAGAGTAACAAGTAGGTATCATCACCGCATGGTCATCCTCAAGGAGCACCGTGAAATCACAGTACCTCACCCCAATTTGCGTGCGGCAACCCGACCAGCCTCCACATGCAAGATGCGCTGCCCCGACACGTCACCGGAAATTTAGGGACGAAGTTGCAGTTCCGTGCCCATATGGTCACGGCCAAAGAGAAGCCATACGGACGAAGCCGGCCCCCAAACCCCGAATCAGTTTAGCCAAAGAGAAGCCATACGCACACCCCGAGGACGCGCTCGCGCTCGTGGTCCGCAGCGCGGCGCGGCACAATGACCCTCAAGCGCCAGGAGCCGGCCACACAACCCACCGCAGTGCACCAGCCTCAACGCGTGCAGGTGGCGCAGCGCCAGTGCGATTTCCATGAGCGTGGTGTACAGTGCCTGGGAGGGAGAGGGACAGGGCAAGATGCGGATGGGTAGCAGATCGGGTTGCACACCACGGAATGCATTGGACAAAAGACAGCTCAATGCGCAAGCAAATGGGAGGTTAAAGTTACGCTCAGACTGAAGGCAAGGTGTGCTCACTTCATGTCGTTGCGATGACAGCAAGGTCGAGTGCGGGGCAGGGGCTGGGTGGCAAGAGCTGCAGCTGTGGAGTATGGACACGGCAAAGGCAGTACGATAATAACTGCACATTTACATCTTGCGCCTTGACGAATTCCGGCGCGCTCCGCAACGAGTCCTGGAGCCGCGGCGCACCACGATCCCATGAAGGGCTGGTCCACCGCGGCCGAGCGAGGCGGTAAACGTACACATGCGCACCTGCATGTTTGGCCGGGAACCCGCCGTCCTAAAGCAACCGTGCTTGACGGCGTGTTTGAGGCTGCCTGCGTGGGAAGACAGGGCTGTTGGAGTCCGCCGTCTGCATTTTCCGCACCAAACTACTTCGTGCGGGTCGACTAGGCTCCAGAGCCAACAGGTTGCGCCAGTAGAGCCAAAAGCCAGGCGAACGCCGGCGGACACCACCACCCGCCAAACTGCTCCCCCGCCCTAGTCCCACCGGCATCGCAGTACTCCATGCAGATAATCATGTTGGACGGCCCCGTCACCCCGCAGTTGTCCCCCGCCGCGTCGCTCATGCTCGGCCCCTTGGCCTTGGGCAGCAGCTTGAAGCGGTCAGGCTGGCCCACGTACTCCACCACCATCACATCCATGAAGTAGCTAAACACCTGCGCATGTGCGAGGCACGGGTGGGCCGGGCGATGGTCGCGGCACAGCATGTGGGCTCGGGCTCCGGCCCGTAGGCGGGAGGTTGCCGATCGCTCACGCAGCGCCGGTGTGCGACGATCATGGGCATAACCGAAGTCGCGCGGGGGCAGCCCCACGTTGTCCTTGCAACTGCAATACCCAAACAAGCAGGACGTGCCAGCGTCTGACAACCACGGGGGGTATAAAGAATATTTCGCAGAGGAGAAGGAGACGGCGTTAGCGGGGGCCTGTCGCCTTACACATCTGGCCACCCCTTTCCCACTACCCGGCCCCCTACAGCTTTGTCATGTGCAGCACCCCTACACACCTCTTGTTCAGCCATCGCTTCTCTGTTCTCTCCCCTCACCTGCACGATGTTTGGGTGGCTGATGGAGGTGGTGACTGCCAGCTCGGTGGCGTCCCGCTTGAGCACGCGCTTGAGCTTGATCATCTGCCCCTCGTCGTCAATGTCGTACACCTCGTCCGCGCCCTCCTCCGTGCCAACGACCTGATGCGCCACAAGTACGGCATTGCGAACTCGCAAAAAAAGGGGCCCGTGACAGGCGTGCTCTAACAATGCCGCGGCAAATGGCAGCTAGCCCCCACGCAACCGAACCGCCACACCAGTTGCCGCTCGCCCTCAATCCTAGCCGCCTTGACGTGTGTCTGCCAGCCAAGCACGCTCCACCGCCCCCACCTTGATCGCCACCTCCAGCCCGTGGAGCGTGCCGCAGAACACCACCCCCTGGCCGCCTTGCCCGATCTGCTTCAGCAGCTCCACACCGTTGACATCGTCCTGCAGCCCCTCCCTGCCATTGGCGGCGGGGGCACCGGAACGGGAAAAAAGCCACATGAACGACGTTCCCCGGTCTTCTTGCCCTTTGCTGTTGCGTTCCCAAACCTTGCAAATTTCTCCGCGAGCCACGTGTAAGGCATGACACACATCACGCTGCAGACAACGCCCCGCCAGGCCAGCCGCATAACCCTCCGACGGGCTTCCATTCCGCTATCTCTTAATAGGACAAACGAGGGAATCGTTTTCCCAGCCAAACGCAGAGCCATACCGTATCCTTGCCCGCATGAGAAAAATCCTCCACCAACTTCGTCTTGAAGCCCCCCCCAAAGAACACAGCCCGACTCACGCCTCCAGGGCGGCGCGCTGCGACAGCACTTGGTTGAGCGAAGAGCGGATGGACGACACCATCATGCCCAGATTGGAGCGGGGTGCCGCCGCCGAAGAGGTCGTGATGCCGAACGACAAGTTGCGCCGCGTAGCCGTGCCCGAGATGCCAGCCGTGCCTGCCCAGCGAGGCGGTGCATGCGTGCACTGCATGTCAACATGTCTCTTTGAATCGCTGGCCCGAGAGAGCAATCATCGGACTCGGACTCCGCCTTAACGAGCATGAAGGTCTCCAGGCGGTGCGGCAGACAGCCGCAAGAGCAAAGCGCCCAGGGCACGGCGTCGGACAGCATACGTACATGTAGGCACGGAAAACAAGCTCACAGCACGGCAACAAGGGCCCTGGGCTTAAGGGCGGCCCCAGTGGCAGCTTCAACGTGGCACGTGCCCGAAACCCAGCAGCGCGCTGATGTCGCGCTCCAGCCGAAGAGGTGCTGGTACGGTCGCAGAAATCATTGTTTCGACGCCTACTCCAATCTCCAGCTGGGGTACCGGTAAACTCTTTTCCTGTCGAGGGCCCTCACCTTCGTCATTTGCAGCACTCAAGGGCACAGCGGCTGCGGCTGCAACGCCCTGCCCCAGCGCCGGCTCCTTTCCAGAGACGACAGCGGCGGCGACAGAGCGGGGCATGATGGAGCGGGGGGTGCAGCTGGTGGAAACCGCGATGGAGTTGGGGTTGAGGTGGAAGTCGTGGAGGGTGGACCACTCGTCGTTCAGCTCGCCACCCGGGGACAGCAGCGCCTGAACCACCACCACAGACAGCTGCGGGCAGCGGGAGGGCAGGAGAGGCCGGAGAGGCAGGGAGAAGCACAGTCGCCAGGAGAGAGGGGCCAACTCATGCATTTTGGTCCAAGCAGCGGCAAGAAAAGGGAGGCAGAGTAAAGCTTCAATGCCGCTTCCTTTCCGTCTCTCCTGGCTGCCCAGTGGCAGTGGCGCCATGCCAAACCCTGGCGCAGCTCGTAGTACGACGGAATGCACTCACGGCCGCTACGCCGTGCGCCGCCCCCCAGGCTCTTTACGGCAAAACCTTCCATGTCCCGATGCAGCCCTCCCCTGCCGATTACCACTACGATTTTGCGGCGCCTTCGGCCCTTAAAGGTTTGGTCGATACCCGAAAGGCCTGATACTTCCGGGAGTTCTGATGCTACTCAAACACCCGCCGCCCCGCTCCGCCCCAGCCACCTTCAATGCCTGCTGAACCACCGCCAGCGCCGACTCGAGTAGTGGCTCCGGCAGCGGCTCCCGGCTGGTGAGGTAAGTGGCCAGCAGCGGCACCCTGCCCGGCTGCACCCCGGTAGCCAGCACCAAGCTACCCACGTCCGCCACACCCACTCGGTGGCACAGCGACACGTCGCGACCCCGGTTGCTCTCGTCCTGAGCATGGTGTGGGGATTTCCACGGGAGGAGGGGTGCGGACCGTGGGGTGAAGGCGCGTTGGCTTTACCGATCTGGCATAGCCATGCATGTGGCAGAATGATATGTGCGTGTGGTGTCCCTGAGGGTTAAAGCCTGGGGTTGGGCATTACGGATCGGGCATGACGTTCAGTAACGTGTGTCTCCAGCACTGATTAGGTAAATGCGGCTGGCAGCTTTCCCGCTGCAGTGTCCGTGGACCAGCTCAGAGCCTTCACACCACCGGAGATTCGCACCTGCCCTCGCATGGAAAGGACAAGTTCTTCCCAAGTTTGTCCCTGTCAAGCCGAGTGACACCCCCCCGGACCAAGTGACGTGGTATGCAGCCCGTCCCTCGCCCCGCGTGCTCCTCTCTCCAGCCCCAACCTGCATGTACTCGCTGCAGTTCTGGATGACAGACCCGCCGTACTGCCGCCGATGCCGAGTGCTGTCAACCCCCGTCAGGAGCTGCGAAAGTGGGGCAGGCGACGGCAGCCACGTCAGGTGAAGTCTCGCAAGAGATGCAGCGTATGGCGGCCCGTCCACACATATGCGTCCGTGGGCAGGCATGAATCTAGTGATGCCTCGTGATACCTCTGCCAAGAAGCGCGCTCGGGAGTGGACATAACTTCAAGGCGGGTTGCCGGACCGGACCGGCAAAGCGGAGATGGTCCCCGGTGAAGCCGTCGTATGGCGCACACGGCTCGCGATGTTGTAAAGCGCAAGGGAACATAAGCCCCTGAAGCTTGTCTATTACCGCTTGCCCCGGCCTGCAGTCTTCACCACAGCCTCACAGACCCAGCTGCGGTGTGGAGGCAGCTATAACCATTAGTCGGGTGCCCGGTAGCCGGCATGCACGCCAGCCAGGTCACTAGCATCTTGCCCTGGCTGCACTAGTGCGCGGCCAACCCGAGGCCCTTCGCGAGTCAACGCAACGCACTGACTTGCATTAACAATTCAACCGATCAAAGGACCGACCTGGAGCATCAAGGTATGATTCAGGTGGGTGACATGCGCCTTCACCGTGCGGGACTGTTGGTCCTGGTTGTCCGCCAGCGGGTTCCCCGTTGACGCAGGCCAGACCCGCAAGTCGCTGCGCGCAAGGGATACGGCGGTTAGGTCATGTGGTTGGGATGAGCTCGAGTGGCCTAGTTGACTGGGCTGACGGGGAGCATGCGTGACGTTTCAGCTTGGTGGCAAAAGCGCCGCCAAGCAACAGCTAGACGCCGAGAACATGAGCTCACTAAAAGCCGTGCCGCAACGAGACACTTCAGGGGCATGCGACTCATCACGCCCGAGCAGCATCGACCCGATAGAAGACACCATTCTGCCCCATCTCCCCATCCCGCCTCGCCAGGAGACCAAAACTGCCAGCCTCCCTCCAATGAGAAGGCCGGTCCGTTGAGGGGGAAGCCGGCTCCCATCCTTGTTGCACCAGCCCCGCCGCGCACCAGTATGAACCCTTCCTTATTACCCCCCTAACCCCCTTGCCTCTCGCTCGCATCTTTAGACAATTACACTCGACCCCCATAAATTTGCAGAGTCCCGCTTTTTCCCGCGTTTCCGCTTCGCGATGGTCCAGCACACGTGCACACACCCTCCACGAACTTCACGCACCTCTCCGTTTCCCCACGCGTGTGGTTGCCCTCCTTGACCGTGCCGCCGCCCTCCCGTGGCCCGCAGTCCTGGAAGATGGCCGCGGTGACCGCCGACTTGTGCACCAGCATAGGCGTGGCGCAGAAGTGCATGGCCGTCGCACGGTAGGTCAGGTCCTGCAGCCCCGCTACGACGGCACTGATGAGCATGCTGATCGTGGTACAGCGCCGCAACGCCGCCACCAGGTCCACCACGCCCTGCGGTAGCGGGACCGCCTGCGCTCCGGAAGCCATCTGAGACGACAGCCCCCATCCCGCGCCTGAGATGGTCGGGGTCGTCGCCGGAGAGAGCATCATAAGATCGGGCAAGTGGTGCGGCAGCCAGTTGGGCACCGCTGCACCCTTCCCGTCGGCGCTGGCTTCACCGTTGGCTTCGTTAGTCGCATCGGCGACATCCGGGGCCGCGGACAAGCTGAAGGAGTGGGCCGCAGCGGGACAGGCTGGCGTGCTGGCATTCTCCTCCGGCTGCGTCCCGCCGAGACTGATCTGCAATGCGCCCGCCAATGCGCCAGTGTGCTTGAGGGGCAGCACCGCGCAGTGCTGCATACCCGAAGCGGCTGCGAGGTGTTTCAGGTCCGACGGCCCTTCGTCGGCGTCCGCTGCGGTTCTGGCTCCAATGCCAGCGCTGGTATCCATGCTCCATGTCAGCGGCGCCTAAAGAACACGAAAATGCAGGCACGGACGAGCATTACTGGGACAGGGAAGCTTTGCATGCCGAAGCTATGGCAGGGAGCGGTGTAGTGGAGACGACATAGTTGGTGCAAATGTCCTGTAGATGACAAAAGAATGGTTAGCCGGCACAAATCTGGGCTTGGTACCCCGCGCAGCATGCCATATTTGCATGGTTTGATAGGGAACCCATAACAATGGCGAAACTTGCGCGTTGACGTATGTCCCTACTTATGATGCGTGTATTCTGCATTGACGCATTCCCCCTATAAGAGCAGATGTATTGGGGCTACTGGCATCCCCAAGCAGGCCCTTACCTCGCGGGACACGACCCGCTGCAGGCTGCTGCACACCCGCTGTCCCTCCACGCACGCTACCGGGACGCTGTAGCCCTGGGGCTGCATCATCCGCAAGGCTCCACCGGACGCCAGCACCACAGCTGTAGACTTATCCGACGAGAACGCCCATATGCTGACGATACAAACGGAACAAAGAGATGAGAGGGCGAAACGGCCTCAAACTTAAGGGTATGCGGACTGCAAAGCCCCCCAGACTCCCGTCCTGCAACAACCATACATCCGCGTGCAGTGTGCGCGGCCGGCCTTCTGCGGCCTTCCTGCAACAGGCCAGGCGATTTCGTCAGGAGCGACAACGCCGGGTTGGACGAGTTTCCAGCTTGCCGGTAGCAAGGGCCGTATCCACGCAATGTCCCGTGCCCAATCACGCTCTGTGCCTCGGGCCTTTCATGGGCCCCAGGTGTATGTGCAAAGCGCCCACAGTCTGCCAATCGGTCCACAGCACACAAGGTCCTGATGACGATGTCCTCTCGCCGGGCAGGCAGGCACCCCGTCCTGCATGCCGCGGAGTCTACTTGAGAAGTTCACCCAGCACTTACCTCACCAACGTGGCCCCAAGAGAAGCTGCCAGCGTGCTTGCGCTCGTTTGCGCACGTTCCAACCAAGGTCCTGACGCGTCCGCGAGCCGCAAGGCTATCTCCGCAAGCTCCTGTAAGATACGACGACGCCTCACACTCGTTCAACACAACAAATGTAACACAACCAAGCTGTTAAGCGGCCGTACCTCACGCGATCGCCACGGAGGTGGAGGGGGCAGAGGTTCCGCCTGGACAGCATCCGCATCTACATGTGTAACAGTTGGAGACTCTGCTGCTGGGACAAAGGTAGGTTTTTGGACAGCAGTGGCCTGCGCCTCCGCATAACAGTTCTCTGCCTGAACAACTGGCAAACTTTTCTTTAACGAGCCAGCATCTTCGGCCCTACACGGAAGGTCCTTAGGGCTGCCAAAGCATCCAAAACAGCTCATGGCAATTCATATAACATGGATACGGTACAGGTGCGATCACTTCTAACTGCAATTGTGGCTCTCGACGTCTAGCTCGCCCTGAGCCAGTATTGCTTCAACTGGCTTCAGGCAGCATTTGCACGGGAATTTTATGTCCGTACCGTACGACATGTAGGTTTCTTCCCACAAGCATCTGCGCACAAGCGCGAAACCAGAACTTCAATGCACGTAATAACAAACAGGTGGTGACGGTCACTGCTACAATCCATGAGTACACGATACTCGACCTCTACCAAGTTGCCACAGACTTTTCATGTACGCTCCACCCTTTGTCGACCAGTAGGCTTATTTACCTCTAAAGGCCAGGCCCCTAAACGGAAATTCAGAAGAGACGCGTACAGCTTGGCAGAAATACACCCTGCCATGTAACTTGGCGTGAAACCCTGCGTGAAACTTAGCCCCTGGAGCCCGTACATTGTAATGTTGGCGTCGATGCATCAATAAATTGCGTGTTGTTGTCGGGGGGGGGCTAGGAAACAAAACAATGTTTTCAGAAGTGAATTTCGACCTGGGTTAACAAAGTTATGGCCTGCCAAAGGTGGTTGTACGGCAAGGGGGTGGGTGGGTGGGTATGGGTCTCGGAGACTTTCTTCCGTACCCTTTACAACTTTTCTACAAGTAGGGGCCTCCGGCAGTCCCGATTTTGGTGTGGTGTAGTATAAGCAGGCCGTGTGTAGTGGATGGACCAGCGGAAGCAACGCATTAGCCGAGGCATCGGGAATATTCAGGGAAAGGTAGGTAGTCAGTTGCCCTTTATTCAAAAGGTTCATGTGCGGCCAGGGCATGGCTCCAAAGACACGTCCTAAATACGGATGCAAGGCCCACCACAATAGGACGCCACGTCCGCACGACAACGCGCAGCTAGGAAGCGGGCTCCATCAGTGAAGGTCCATTCAACACCCGCTCGCGACAGAGACAAAGAAACGCACGAACTGTGTAAACTGCGGAGAGCACTAACCACCCGCGACAAGTGAGCGAGCAAAGCGTGTAGACCGCGCGCAGAGGCAAGCAACGAAGTCCGTGCAGAGGCGGCGAGGCGCGTGCTAGGACTGGCCACCCCTGGGCCGCCCAACCTACGAATTCGTGGGTGCCGGTGTACGACCCCAAGTTGTGCACCAGTCGTGTCTCTTAGGGTTCAGGTGACGACTCAGTAGGCCAGCGCTGACATTTGGGCCCCAGCACTGATGGGGGATACTAGGCAGGCCGGGTAGGGTCAGGGAGAAATTTGACCATACAATCTGATCATCCATAAAAACGCGCAAGCCCATTTTCCCGGAAAATCATGTCGTCGCTTCCCTCCCGACGGCGAATTAGATGTTTTCGGCTCCGAATAAATGTTCTGGCTAATACTGACAACAAGTTCCTACATTGCACATGGATGCGTTGGAGCCTGTTGGAGCCAGTGCAGCAGGGTGCAGTCTCGGACCATGGACTCAGTACAACATCTTTCATACTGATACATGCACTACATTATTGGTCTTAAAATTGCAAAATAGTATTAGGAGTATTAAGAGCTATTAATATTGCTTTACAGCGTATCGAGCCATCAAGGTTGGTCGTCACTCAGCCGGGCGGGCAGCCAGCCAGCCAGGCAGCCACGGACAGGGCCTACGCCCTAAAACAACAGACATTCAAATTCCACGTTAGATTCACTGCTCAGCACCTGGCGAGGTCCCTTGGATGTGTCAAATCGTTATACGTTCAGCCGTACAGTAATATCACCCTACATTACGGCTGTGTGTGCCGGGTGTGTGCTTTCCCTAGTCGCAGTGGACCCTGCGTGAATCTCCTGTGACCCCCCTTGTGCCTTGTCCCTTGTGCGGGCGTCCCGTCAAGCGTGCGCGACTTTGCCAAAATCCGGGCACTGGGAGGGCGACAAGCGCAAGGCGCAGTTGGGCGCTCCCGGGAGGGCCAGCAAGGGTGTCATGCAAAGGCGGCGGCTCGCGGGAGCGCGGCGAAGGCCGCCGCCACAGCGACGGCCGGGGCTGGGCCCAGTCCTGCCCAGTGCACAAGCGGGATCGGGTTGAGGCCGGCGATGGCGGCGGCAGCGGGCACGGGGGCAGCGACGGGGAGGAGGGTGGCAACGAAGTGAGTGGAGGGGAAGTGGCCACCAGCGGGGAGGTCGAGAGTGATGGAGGGTTCAGATGCGAGGAGGCGGGCGCGTGGGAGAGCGTGGGGAGAGAGTGATGGGGAGGAGGATCAGGACGGTGAGCTGCAACTCGCAGCTGGGTTTGGCGTGTATCAGGCCGTATCAGGCGGCAACAGAGGCTATGGTTTTAAGGGGAAACGGGTTGTCCAGGGTTGTAATCATAGTGGCCCGCGCGACCCGACGAGTTGGATGTCGAAAGGAAGAGACGTCGTCATGTAATCATTTATGTTTAAATAAACATGTTATGAGTTGGAATGAATAGGAGTTCTGAACCATGAACTCAGTCAAACAACCTTCAAACCGATCGATTCCACGTGGAAAGGCGTGGAACGAGTCTTTTAAACTAATTCCTTCCACGAGTTCCACGTGGCCCCACAGCTTGGTCACCCAAGCTGGGTGTTCAATTCATTTCACGCCGTCATGTCAGAATTCAATCCATTATGAGAAACGATGTACCTTTTGGAGTTGATAATAGGCCGAGAGGTGTTGATTTGACCTCGGCCTCGGTCAATGGAGACTGCAAAACTGGTTTGTACTCATACGATTTATGTTGGGTATAGGAAAGACACCGTGCAATATAGAATGTAATATTTTGCTTATATCACGCTTTCGCGGGCCGAGATTATACAATTGGTCGACCACACGCGCACACGAACATGGGCAATCCTACAGGGCGGGGCCTCTTAATAAGTGAGGGTAAAAGGATAGGCTGTCGGGCATGTACGAAAGGATATGTGTTCGGAAAGGATCGCTGTGCGGAAGGGCTCGTTTTTGGGGCAAACTGAAAGATGTGTTTGTGTTTGTGTTTGCGCTGGGGCCCCGCCCAAAAAGCGCTGTGACTGCTGTAGTTCAATTGCGCCCGCCGTACGCGCTGGGGCCTCGCCCAAAAACGCAACGTAAAGCCATTCAAATTTCGCATGTAGGTACACTTACTTGTTATCATTGCATCCCAAATACCCTCGATAGCTTCGGGAGGGGCCCCAGCGCGAAGCGCCCTGGGGGCCCCCGCCCCCTAGGTTTGCCCCTATCCGTGGCTGCCTGGCTGGCTGGCTGGCTGAGTGACGACCAACCTTGATGGATCGCTACGCTGTAAATCAAGCTGAATAGCCCTTGATAAACTCTATTACAATAACAAAAATAGTAAAAGTATCAGTGTATAAAATGTTTGACTGAGTCCGTGGTCCGAGGCCGCACTCGCTCCAACGCTCCAACGCATCCAACCATCCATAACCCCTAGTCATTTCAACTTATGCCTTGGTGTTAGTATATAAATGTTTACGTGACGGCATCTTTTCGTTTTAACATTTAACTATGTATGCGTATCGAACAATGGTCACAACCACGCCACTGTCGGGTCAGTCTACCGTACCGTCACCGACAGTTTACCGTCCTATTTCCGGAGATTGCGGTATTGCGTAGATTTGTAGGTTCTACGTCAGTCGAGATTGTTTGCTTTCGGGTTCTGTAACGTTGTTTACGTGATGATCTCGGGAGTTGGATGTCGTACAGTTGTTTTAGATATTTTAGTCGAGTCTATGGCTTGTTGCCTTGTCTCGATTTGCTCTCAGGCAGTCGCCTGTGAGCAACTAGTAGGCCCCTTTCGTTAGGTTATGGACCTGGCCTAGCGGAAGAGACATGTAAGGTCTTCCATCGTCACTTTTCCTTGCCTGGCAGAGACCCTCATCATCATCGTATTTGCACCATTTGTGCAATACGCAGCGTTATGTGTTCAGCGGTTCTGCGTGGAGCCCACCGCGCCAGCAGCCGGCGGACCGATCCTACGTTACGGCAGGTTACGGTGACGCCTCGTCGCAAGTGTCCCGCATTTCCGCTGCGCCCTGTATGTATATTTGGCGCATGTGAAGATGGCGTTACCTACCTGGAGCAACCACGTGTGGATGCAGCGCGATTCCCAAGTCTGGGATAGGCACATGGTTCGTTCGTGAGGTTCGTGTGCAGTCATGTGACCTGACACCACAGTTCGGCTTGCCGTTCCGACCGTATCTTACTATTACACGGAATAAAAAAGGTTGCAAGGGGGCAAACTATGAAGGGCAAACTTGTTATTGGACGCCAAGCCGCAAATGCACGCACAAAGCGGTTTTCTGCGGGCCGCCCAACAGTTCCAGTCGGGAAGCCCTATTAAAAATGGATGTACGCTGTGCAGTACAGTAACATTATGTCATAAGTTCGCGACGCGCGACTTCGCGACGGCTTTGAACATGTAATGGTGTAAACCTGACGATGGCACGCGGCGGGGTTGGGGTTGGGAAGGCCGGACCGTACGGGTTCCACCAGGGACGGATCCCAGTCATGGCTGTTGTCCCCATTTTGGGTCTCCCGCGCACGTAGATAGACGACAGGACCCTTACCTTAGTCTCGTCCGACTCGCACGCCTATCCTACACTCCGGTGTCCGTAGCCCTCAACTAAGTCTCTTCCACGTAGCCTTCGGACTTGGTCTCTTAGTCTCTTCCGATTCGCACGCCTACCCAAAGCTCCCAAGTCCCAAGGATGCGGGGTGGAATACCGGTATTGAGTGGACAGGAGCCAACCTGTTCAGCCGGACGTACATTCCGCGCCGCCTTTCGGCTGCATCTCAACGTAACAGACGGCCACTTTGTTCACGTGACCCACTCCCCGGGCAGGGCCGGAGCCGGGCAGGGCCGGAGCCGGGCATGGCCGGAGCTGACTCGGTTCGGTTGCATGTCGAACCTCTTGCGGTGAAACTGCCAGAAACCACTTTGTCATAGCCTCAGAGGCGTTCTCGCTTAAGCAGCGGGCATCCAGCGATTCGGCCCAAGTCTCCAGCACTCATCAATTCCACCCGTACGGATTTAACGGGGCCCCGCCATCTTTCTGGCTTCAAGAGCCGACACCCCTTGTTGACCAGGCCGGGCCTTGCCCTGCAGCTCGGCCACTTTCCCCATCACCACCCCCACCTGCCGCCTGGTCCCCCTCCTTGTTCCCCCCTCGCGTGACGGCGCTGGCTAGTTCATCGGACGCCTCTACGACAGTCGGGAGCAGCCCGCGTTCGCTGGCGTCTGGCTGTCCCAATTTGTCGGGACTTTAATGTCAAGAAGACCTGCAGCGGAACATCTTCACTGGCCAACCGCCACCGTCTAAAGTGTGTTTCGCCCAACAAACTGCCCGTCATCATGCTTGCTTTGTTGCCCAACGGGGTCGTCGGTTTGCCTTATTTAAGAGTATTTCGTTCTAGGCAAGGTTTCCAGATACTGGATGCATTGAAGGACTGCAAGCCCGCAGCTGCATGCGTTTGCGAGGGTACCGTACATGAACTGACATGAACGACCCCGCTCGTCTACACCTCCGTGTTAACACTGGCGACATGCCAAGAGTGTGAGATTATGGCTAGCTGCTAAGATGTGGAGTCAAGATTGAGTTGAACAAATTTGCATGCTGGACCGGCGGTGTACGCCGAACCCTCTTCATAGTAATCGGGTGGGCGTAGGAGGGCGGTACACAGATGGCGGATTCCCGGTTGTGGACCAAAGCCCGCACTTGCAATAACGGACATGCGGGCAACGGGTTGGAATATACTCCGTCCGTCACCCATTTGTATGGCATCCATCTGCCAGATCTCACACGGAGCTGGCAGATCGTCAGCCGAGTCAAATGTTCATATGTTCGAAGTCCTTCCTGCGTCCAAATCCCGCAAAACACACTCGCATGGTCTTTGTAGCAGACAACCTGGACCCGTCGGTGTAAGTCATCGCCCCTCCGTTGGCCGGCCGGGCGTCAGCCCGAGAACGTCCTCGTCCACGCTCTCGTGAAGAGATGATACGTTGTGCGTCCGCGCGAGCTCTGGGCCTATGCCGTCCGAGCAGGCTGCCGTCCAGTAGCCCAGTTTCGGGCGCTCGGAGTCGGCCCTGGAATGCATTGGGAAGGACATGAAAATCATTCGCATCGAAAATCAGACAGCCCCTCAAGAACAGAAGTTGCAGGCAGGGCCAGAAGAGGAAGCGCAATGTCGGACGCCATGACTTTCGGAGTATGCACTTTCGGAGTTGAACGAAAAATGTTATGGGGCCCTAAAGTTGTTGAGCGGCAGGGTGGGTGGATGGGGTTAGGAGAGACCTTCCAAACTTCTCCATGCTTGCCTAATTTGCTTGTATTGAACATGTTAAAAGCAATTGAATTTCACATACACTTTCGGGGGGGGGCGCTCTACCAGGGTGTCGGTTATGTTTGCATTCCGCCGGTAGTTCCCACCGGCCGCCATGGCTCATCCTGTCTTATCGCACGCTAAGAAAACGGATAGAGGCTGAAGACGCACTTGTCGCGCGGATGCAAGCCCCACTAAGGCCCCTCAGTCGCAGCTTATCACGCGCCCCAAGGGCTGTTGGGCGCGCTTCTCGGCAGCGCTTCCACATTGCGAGCCTAGGGCAGCGGCAGAAGGAGTGGGCAGCGCGCGAGGATCGCGGCACAATGCGCATCAATGAATCCGTGTTGTTGTTACAGTAATATGCATGTTGTTTTCCAGGAGCTAGGTAGGCGCTTCCTGTCTCCGGTGCTCCGCTCGCTGTCTCTCGGTGGCGGACATCTCATTCTCCCACCCTCGGGCTTTTGGGGGTGTGTGACATGATTCTTTCACACTTCGTGCGTCGTACGGGCTTGGTACTGGTGGGCCTTGGTGGCTTTGCTTTAGGCACCCCTCCGCGAGTGCCTCTGGGGTAGGATGAACAGTCTGTCTAGCCTGTACGGCTAGCAACCGGTGTGAAAACAGGTTTCCCTTGCCATCATCGAATCCTAACTACTACGTGTTACCAGCAGTTTCCTTAGTTTCGCCGGTATTTTAGTGTTCGGCAAGGGCAGATCCGGGTTTTGAAGTTTCTTCACGATTACCGGGCTGTACGACCGGTGGGTGGGTCCCCAGGGGGGCCTTATCCGGGTTGTTTGTATTATGCGGTCTGTCAACAAATGTCTTATCCCCCTTCACAGGGCGAAGCAAACCGCAGACGAAGCAAGATGAAGCAGTGCAGCCAGCAAACGGAGGATGACGGACGCCATGCAACATACCTACGGTACTTTTTCTGGCGGCCTTCCTTCGTGGCAGGACTGTCCGGCCGGCCACTCGGGCCTCCGAAAAGGCAGTCCGCCTGGGCCCCCGACGACGGCATGCCCGCTGCAGCAAGACATAGGGGCATGCATGTTGGCATGGCGGCCGGAGACTGTCCTTAAACCTCGACCAAAGCCGAGCGGGTGTTTCCGTAGGCCGTTTAGGAGTAGGGCGAACAGTGGTGTATGAAAGCAAAATTGCAGGGAGAAAGTGCCCCCTGTGACCTTCCGTGCGAGGCACGCACCACACCTTTCTCAATAGTTGATGCCCTAAATGGCGACATATAGGACTCAGCTAGCCATTGCTAAGTGCTTGCACCAACGTCGTAATATTAGAAGTCCAAGCTGTTTTCCAATTCAAGCACCGTCTCCAGGCGAAACGAGGGCCGAAGACGGCGGGCGAACGGCATCTACCAAAATAAGCCACGTACGACAGCTTACCTCCAACTGTGTCGTACGAAATCCGCATAGTGCTGTCGTACGGTCCGCCGCCTGGGACGGCAGCCTGCAGGCGTGGCCAAAACAAACAAATGTTAGAGGAAGCATCTCGCATGTTCTATGGGCATCCATGCAAATCAGTGCACCAAATGACACCGCACCAGAAAGACCGTACCTTCCCTTGCTGCTGGCCGTGGCAGTACATGGCGTAGTCATCACTGTATTCGTCCACTTCCTGCGCGGAAATATTCGCAGTGCCAACCTGGGAGGTCAGCTTTAGCCTGCGGAATGCAGAGGGAGCTCGACCCCGACGTCGCGCAGACAAGGGAGGCGGTTGGGGACATGGCCCTGAACCAAAATAAAACTCAACTGGCAGCCAGAGGCAGCCAGTTAACATCTAACCGGTCTTTTGCTATTGCCCTTCATTAAGTCGACACCTAACACGCGCATTCACACGTGGTCGCGGCTCGCAGAAAAAAGAACCCGCATACACACCTCCGGCACCCAGCGGACGGAATCCAACATGCCCGGGCCCTGGTTGTGGCCTGCGTGCCCTGACGAAGACAGCACGGCGCTGCTCTCCCCCACCGCGCTTCTGGGCCGCGGAGTGGTGAAGTCCATCGCGAGGTGCTCCTCCGCCAGCGCTGAACTGCTGCTCGGCGCATCCACGTCCATGTCGGCAGGCGCAGACGCGGCCTGGGATAAGACAGCAGTTGAGCCAAAGCGCGGATGTCATATTCACGTTAAATGTCGCAAGCGCAAAGCGCAGCATACATGGGGCGCCTTCGAAGCCCTCAGCATGCTCCCAGATGTGCGTACGCGCCCCAAATCCCGCGCGAGATGGTATGTGGGCAGCAGGCCGCCGTGCGCTGCCGCGGTCGAACAGCTCTGGTTGCGGATTTTTCGCCCATCGTATCCAAATCCTTAGGGCAACGGCATACAGGATTGAAAACGCCGGGACCCGGTTACCGGTAACGTGCCTAATGACCATTCCAACATACGTAGCAAAGCTATACAGCTCCCCCCCTCCCTCGACTAGGACTGACAATCACGTTGGCGCCCTGGACATCCTCTTCCCGCTCGGTTCCTGCCGAGCGGAAACGCAGCCCTCCCGTTGCCTCTGCAATTGGCCTTTTTTTACCTGCTGCGTGAGGACCCCCGCCAGCTGCTCCCGCGATGGCAGCTCAATTTCCCCCGTGATGGATGACCGTTTGGCGTTAATGCGCGCCGCCTCCGCGTCCAACGGGGCGGGATCGAGCATCGCCAGCAGCTCCGCGGGCTCGTGCCCTGCGGCACGTAGCCGGGAGAGAAGGCTGTCACCTCGGCTGGTCTTCAGTTTAACTACAAGCTGCGGTGTCAAGCAGCCGAGCAGGCGACGGGCAGACTGCACTGATGCCCACCGTACCTTGCCGTATCTCCACCACCGGCCCCGCGCCCTCAAATTTTCGCAGGTGCGCCGCTGCGCGTTGCGCCGCCTCTGCGTACGCGTCTGGGCAGTGTTCCCCTCGCCACACGTACGTCGGACCCCTGGGCGTTTGCAAGACGAAGGCACCTCGGGGGTCCAAGTCGCGGTGCGTGTTGTTGGGGTACTGCTTTGGCGGCGTGATAAGTTTCGGTACCTACGGCACAGAGGATTGAGGGGGGAATGCTACGCCTTTATCCTTTAGCCTCGCAAAGATCGAAAATCCACTACTGCAGTAGCGCACGGAATCCGCAAAGGAAAACCCTACAGGGGGACCCCAGCCAGGACGTCGACGGCTGCGAAGCCGCTCACCAGGTAGGAGGGCGCGTGGACACAGTGCGGCGCGATGCGGTACATGCGCATCCTGGTTTTTGCGCTGGCTGCCCGCTTTTGCCACTGCAGCAGTTGGCACGTGAACCCAATGTTTGGGTTCGCGACGCCGCGCACCGCCTTCACAGCCGCGAAGACCTGCAGGTGCACATTCGGACATTGCACTTAGGACGCCTGTCATGGCGCATAAAATATGTTTGAAACGACCAGGGCCGTGGCACAATCGGGCCGTCCAGCATAAGCCTTCGGCGGCCCCGAGCCTGGTCGGGTGGAAACACGTGAGGTTTGTCCCACCTCATCGTAAGGCTTCCCGCTGCGCCACATCATGTACGCAATCACCAGCGTAGCCGATCGGCTGACCCCCTGGCTGCAGTGCACAAGGATGCGCCCGCCGGACTGCAACGCCCCGTCAATGTAGTCCAGGCAGTCATACAGGACGCACAAGATGTCCTCCGCGGGCGTGTCTGCGTAGCCGCACGTGCACGCACGCCGGGCAGTTGCTTAGGGTGGAGCGGCACGCAGATGCAAGCATGCATTAACGGCGTCCCACTGGCCAAGAGGGGAGGGGGTGGGGTGGAGCCTTGTAACCGCGCGCAAGCCCCGCCCCACCTTGGAGATAAAGGGTTTTGTACATCAGCTCGTCCTTGAAGTACTCCTTGCAGATGAAACCAACGCAGTTGAGTACGTGCGTGACGCCCGCCTGTCTCAGTGTCTCGCGGTTTTTTGCCACATAGTCCCCGGAGAGAAACAGCCCCGGGGAAACCTCCGAGCAGTGCTTCTCAAAGAAAAGATATTTCTGGCGCCGAAGCTGTGTTTCGCTGGGCGCCGCGTCCTCAACAGGCAGCGAACGGAGGTCCAGTGAGCGCAGGGCTGGGCGCTGTGTCGTGGGGGAGGCGGCAGAGGTAAGAGCCTCCGTCTCGACGTTCATGCGGTCTGCTGCGCTCCAAGTTGTGGCAGAGCAATAGTGCGACCTAAACAGTGGGAACCGTGGCTCGGGACCAAGCTGCAAGAACGCGTCAGGCGGTGGGTCCTTTGCCACGAGGGCCGACATTAGGGGAAGTATCAATCCACGCTCTACGAATTATAACTGCAAGGGCTTTCTCCCTATCACTACACTAAAGTAAAATATGTCAAGGCCAAGCGCCACAGGTAGTAACATCGACAAGTCAAGGGGCATCACCTCGTTTGGCTTCTAATGGTCAAGCATAAGTGGCAGGAAAAAGCTTCTGTTGACTTTTTTTGTCGGCCTTTGCCGTACAGTAACAAGCGAGCAGGAAGACGCCGCCTCGTTCCAAAAAGCCGCTTTCCAGCTGCTCGTCCAGCTCGGATTGAAACTTAGATGAACATCAAGATAATTAAGACCTGCTCCGGGCGCCGTCGGGCCCATCTCATTTATGCCAACGATACATTATGCCCAGACTCTGGATAGTAGCTACGATCAGACTTTTCGCGCAAATGTCAAGAAGAGCAGACGCAGTTCGAGGTAGGACTACCAGCTGGCCAAGGCAGGAGCTGTCGTGCAAACATGACCTCAAAGATGTGCACGCGCGACAGGGTGTTTGGATGTTAGGGCTTCACTGGGGGTTCAGTCTGTATATTGAAGCCAGGTGGCGTTACGTTTGGCCATGTGCACCTCCCAACTCGTTTGTCCGCGGCACTTGTTGCGGCCGAGGTAATTGTTGCGGCACTTTTCGCAGCACTTGTTCATGCCGAGGATGCCTTGAAGGTCCTGTGCAGCAGCAGTGGTCAATACTTGCCGAAGTAATGCTAGAGCAATCGGGTTCCATTGCTCATGGCTCCATCGGGCGCTGTAGTTCGAACGGAGCATACCAGGGCACAGGACAGTGAGCAAGCATGCTGACGGGTATCGTTTTTCTTTGGGCTTCGGACCTTGGGGGAGCGCCAGCGTGCCGTGGACTGCTGCGAAGCAGCAAAGCCAAACATACCGTACGCAGCCCTGACAGGGCGAACCGCACTGGCATAAACGTGAAAACCCGAGGGCGGAGAAGCCAAAACACTTGCGGCAATGTGCAATGTAGCCTTTCGGCCCCCACGGCTGCGATGATCCCCACCACCCAAAATAGCTGCACCAACATACCTGACAGATACCCACCGACCGCGACTGGAAAGATACATACATAACCCTGTCAGCAAGAAAGAGAGGAGGGAACTTGAGCAACCAATTACCAGGAGGCCAGCTGTCCGCTGGCGGCACCTCCAGCTGCCTCCAGCCATAATGACAAGGATGAGCCCCCGAATTTCACACGCCCGGCACCCTAGCAGAAGCGGAAAACACCAGGCTCATGCCCGACGTCCACCGCGCTGTGAACGCGCCTGCCGACATAGGCCAGGTGCCCTTCTTTCCGTAATGGGAAGGTCGGCACCCTGGACCTACGCCCGACGCGCACCACACGTGATCCCGCCTGCCGGCAGAGACCTGAAAACGCAGGACCATGCCCGACGTGCACCACGCTGTGACCGCGGCTGCGGACATAGCCAGGGGGGTGTGCTCTGCCGCAGGCTTATCGGGGCAGTAGGCAGATGGGCAGAGCGCGGGCGGCCTCTGGCCGGCACGGAGCGTAGCAAGCGGCTTCGCGGTTAGGCGTGCGTCGGCGGGCAGGAGTGTGTCAGCGGCAGTTTCCTTACCCCCCCTTTCTCTAGTAGGCTCTAGTTGCACCTTCCCAAGCGCGGGGACGACAGTTGGTGGGCTGCGTGCCCAGGGTTTGTAAATGGGTGTGGGGCTTTTGGCTTTGCCGTACCGCAGCAGACTCCAATCCTGAGTTGCCAAATAGCTACCCCCCGCCGTCGGCGGCTTTGGGCTCCTGCCGCTCGTGGCCCACGTCCGGGCCCGGCACGCGGTGGCGGCGGTGCGCTGTGCCGCAGGGGCGGCCGGCCTCCTCCCCGCCGACCCGCCCTGGACTGATGTCGCCCTGCATCTGCTGCGACGGTGCCACCCGGCGGCCCACCCCTTGTGCCTCCTGGCCCCTGGGGGCGGCCGCGTCCTGGGGGCTCCGGCGCCCCGTGGATGCCCTGCATTCGCCCGGCTGCTTGGTGCAGCCGCTTACCTCGGGCCCCTCATCGTCCCGGAACCCGACGCCATGGCGGGCCCCTGGTGCTACTCGGCGCCGCTGTGGAGCAACCCGGCACTCCTGGGGCCCGGCGGCGCGTGCCTGGAGGTCACCTTCCCGGCACTCTTCGGACTGCGCGGCCTCACCACCCTCGGTGTCGCTGTGCGCTGCTGGGACGCGCTCGCGCCGACGCGCGTCGCTTTGGCGGCGGCGCGTCGTCGGCCTGCGGGCGTGTCCCCCCGCATTGCTCGCCACTGCACTTTGCAGCTACGGCAGCTGGTACTGCGAGGCGTGCTGGGCTACGGGGAGCTTGGCGCAGCGGTGGATGCCAGCGGACCGTCCATCTCGGACCAGCTGGACGACCTTTTGGGCCTCGTCCCCGGCAGCTGGGTGGCGGCGGCCCGGCAGGTCGCGGCCGGCCAGGTGGCTGTGCCGCCCGCCCGGGAGGCTTGGGCGGCGCTGCTGCAGGGGCTCGCCTGGTGCCCTGCGGGCGGCCCGTTCACACCTGTCCTGGGCACCTCCGTCAAGCGTGGCACCCACCTGCAGCTAGCTGAGGCGTACCATGACTTGAAGGCGCGCCATGAGGACTTCCTCGCGGACGCACATGAGGGCCCGGTGCCGCCGCTAGCGTTTGCGGCTTTCCGGGACACCCTGCGCCGCCTCTGGCGGCTGCGGTGGGAAAATGACCACAAAGAGGCGCTCTGGCGGCTGGCGGTGCATGGCATCACGGGGTTCCCGCTGTTGCGCGGGCAGGCGGGTCGTGGGAGGGCTGCCTGCTGCCCCTGCGGTGCGCCGATTACACAGGCTGGACGGTGCTGGGTCCGTCGGCACCTGTTTTGGGACTGCTTTGTTGCCCGCACCCTGCGTGAGGAACTGGAGGCGGTGTTGGGGGCCCCGGGCGACTCGGTGCTGCAGCGGGTTCATCTGTGGCTCGTGTCGCCCCCTCCGGGGATCTGTCCCTGTGTCTGGGATGTTGTGGCTTTGGCAGCCCTGGCAGCGCTGGAACGGGGCCGCCAACGAATGTACCGGGGTGGCGCCCCCGCTGCCCCGCTTGCTCGGGCTCAGTTGGTCGGCATTGGTGCTGCGGTTGTTGCAGACTTCTGGGCCCGTGTCGCGTCGTTTGCAGCCCTAGGGATGGTACCGGATGGCTGGGAGACGGTCCCGGCATCCCACCCATTCCTGGCCAACCGGGCGGACCGTGTTGTGTTTGTCGGTCCTCCAGACACTGGGGCCCCCCCCGATTCCCCCTGACGGTCTCGACGGGAGGGCCCCACGAGCATTTCTGGTTCTGCCCGACACTCGCTCTGCTGACTGCGGACCGCGTGTGCACTTCACTTGGTCGTGCTGACCTCTGCACGAACCTACTGTGACCACTCTTGACTATTGTGTGGGTGCGGATCTGCCCAGCCTGGTGGCGTCTTTTCTGCTGGGAGATTTTGACGATAGTGGACCTTGCGGCGCTCTTGCTGCTTGTGTAGGCTAGGGATTGGTGGGCCTGATGGCGCGGTGGGCTTGGTGCTGGTGGGCCTTGGTGGCTTTACTTTTGGCACCCCTTTGCGGGTGCCCCTGGGGTAGGATGAACAGTCTGTCTAGCCTGTACGGCTAGCGACCGGTGTGACAACCGGTCCCCCTTGTAATCACCGAATCCAAATAGCTACCAACAAACGCTCCGAGACCACCGTGCCGTACAGCTTGAGCCGATTGCGATCGTTGGGGTGAGGGAAGTGCATGAAGGCCATAACGATTGTCACGTAATAAGGCAAGCTAGGGCGGCGATTGTTTTCCTGAAAACGAACCGCGAGACGTGCTTCCCGCCCAACCGGCTCATCGGCTACAATGTGGCACAGGCCAATGCTTTTGGTTACCAGATTTGCATGGCAAGCAGTAAAACTATAGATAGACGTTTCCGTCGCTGAAGGTTCGCCTCGATGGATTCAAATTATTCAGTGGACACGCACGATGACGGGCTTTATCAGCAAGCGTCTGGTGCTGGGAGTACCAGCGAGAATTTTAAAGTACGTTGGTTGTATCGCGGTTAGCTGCGTTGAACACAAACGTGCTTGCGACACTAGAGGGCCATGCGCAGGTGGTCGTCCGGATTCGGCCTCCGTTACCACGGGAGCTACGTGGAACAGGACTACGGGCATACCAATGTACCACCGCTGTTGAGCCGGGTGACCGGAATGTCATCCTTTCGGAAAACTTGCTGGTGCGGTCGTGGCCGTACCTTGGGACTGTCCGTGCGGACGAAGGACGAACATGGAGTGCAGTTTGAATCCGAGCTGACACGGAGGGGCCAGTGGCGAGTAGGGAATGGGGGGGAGGAGGATTGAGCCAAAACCAAGCCGGCGTTCACACAAACGCAAACTGGAAAGCCCCCGGCTGGCTGGCTCACCTGCCAGCCCCTCACGTTGCCACGCAGCATCCATGCGCTCCAACCAACCGTGATTGATCTTCTTGCCTCACAGTCAGCCTGTGACCGACCTGTGGGGCCTGATGGTCTTGTGGCCGCACCTAAGGAACTGCCGACCACCTGGCTGCCCATCTCAGGCTGTCGTTAATCAGCAAGGGAGCATGGTGGCCGACGGCGGGGCTTTGTACAACACGTACAGGTGATTGCACGCTTCAACAAAAGCCAGGATGGGAACCGGTCGAAGTTGGCTCTGCCTGGATCGAGCAGTAAGGTGCCGCTGCGAATGGGTGGTCAAGCCGCGCCAGGGATATGTGATGCAGTGAATGGGGTGCAGCGGCCAATGAACAGTCACGAGCAGTGGACGCAGACGTTTGCGGCAGGGCACAGCCGCGCTGTGATACACTTGGGGCCCTGGACGTCGCCCTGCCGTAGCTGGTTCTGTCCCCTCACCTACCCATGTACGGTACGAGCGAGTCCACTTTGTGTGCGAGTTCCATGTGGCATTCGTGGGGAGCCCGCACCGTTGACTTTCTCTTCTCCGTCGTGCTCTTTGGCTTCCGACTTTCACCTCAACCCGCAGCCAATTACCTCCCACCTCCTCTGTTTTTACTTTGAAATCCCCGGCCGATACGTGTATACTTTCCCCTAACACCCGCCTCGCCCTCCCCCAAACCCCTGCCCGTAACCAGGTTCACATTTGACTGCGTGTACGACCAACAGTGCCCCCAGGAACTGGTGTACCGTCAGAGCGCCCAGCAGGTGGTGTTGTCCATCTTGCAGGTGAGGAGGAGCGAGTGTGGAGGTGCAGAGGTGTGCTAGATCGCGGGGCAAGAGGTGAGGGGGATCCCGTGTTGGACGGACCTCCGCGAGTCAGGCCGCTACGGGGTGTTGCTGATGTGTACGCGCTGAGCCCGCACGTTTGCGTCTAGTTGCTGCGATGTGGCAGGTCGTCTCATGAGCCTCGGAACCCGCGTTGTGCTCCGAGGCTTTTCGCGCGACCCTGGCCCTGGTCGTCGTGCGGCAGCAGCAGCGGCATCTCTCCGACCGACCACCCCGGCCCATTCCGTCACGGAAGACGCCGGCGGAATCAACTCCGATGGCGATTCAGGAAGTCAGGACCACAAACGTTACTACGCTTTTGTTTTCGCACGCCTTGGTGACTTGAGAAGCTTGTCACCTCGTGCCCTGTTGCGACGAGAATGGCAGGGAGCATGGGACGTTTTCGACGGATCTTATTGAAAGGGGAGCATAGACGATTATACTTGCAGCATTTACCGATTTGACGGGGGAGAGTCCAGATTCTGTTCCTGGGTATGCAACTTGCGGCTTGCCCCTACTCCCCAGAACACCTGAATGTGGCCCCCCGCCCTGGCTTTCCTGCAACCGATTCAATGCTTGAAGGGTTATAACGCCGCAATCATAGCATACGGCCAGACCGGCACGGGGAAGACGTACACGATGGAGGGCGCTATGGAGGTGAGGTGCACCCGACTCGACCCGACCAACGGCCCAGTAGCGGCCTATGCTAACCCAAGGTCCCCTGATGTAATCGGTTCAACGGAAAGTCCGTGCAGCCAAGGGTGCTTGCATGAGGCTTGGCACTGTTCAGTTGGGAGGGCCAGGGGTGTCGATGGCTAGGGATATACCGGAGCGGCTGGGCGACTGTGGAGGGCAATGCCGGTGCGGCGGGGCCTCGTTGTTTCGCCCGGGGCTGTTAGATGTGCGGCCGCCAGCGCCAACGGTTTCGCTGCTGCAGGCTATCGGAGACTGGTGCGTTTGCGACCTTGAAACGACCGTCATTAATTCCTCCATTACCAGACCCATCCGCCGCCGCCGCCGCATGCCCTTCCACTGCACATTCGACGTTGGCCGGCTCCTGGCTGCTTTTCCTATGTCCTCTCGGTAGGGACCCGACCGGGGCATCATCCCCCGCACCGTGGAGGACATCTTCACCTACATCGTCAACGACCCTGAGCCGTCAAGGTGGGTAATCAAAACGGCTCGGGACGAGGGAACGCGCCGTCAAGGTGGGGCATGTGGGGCTTCGAACAGGGAATACGGGTTGTGGAAGGGAAGGAAGGCCTGGGGCGAAAGCTGGGGCTTATCGCAGGAGGATCGATCGGCAAGGGCCATAGCTCCGCGGACTTAGGGTTTAAGGGTTGTAATGCAAGAGAGGGCTGGGAGTGCCGCTTCAGGGGTATGGGCCAGGAGGAAGACTGAGAATGTGTCAATGGCTGCAGGAAAAGAGGCGCATTCAGGCGGGGTGGAGGTCGCACCGGGGATAGATTACCGTTGCCGGACGGCCATGCAGGGCCTCAGGAAGAGCGGGGAGGTATTAAAGAAGAAACAGCGAAGGGACGGAGGGGATGCAAGCGGACCCAGACCCCGTTATACCGGGTGGCGGGCCGTGAGGAGTCGGCTCCCCCACCACACCGGCCGAGCGCACAGGCCACCAGGTCCACCACGCATGTGGGGCACTGGGAGGGCCACCAAGCAGGCGGGGATGATGATGTTCGGGGGAGATACCTGATCTGACAGAGAGAAATGCGTGTGTGAATTGAAGGTTTGCAGCGTGCGCGTGAGGCCTGGATTCGGTGCTGTTGCACCCCCAAACTCGGGCACAGCCGTGCCATCAGGAGGAGGGGCCACGGCGGCGACCACTCAGCACGTTGTTTGTTTGAGTGCAGAGGAAAATGGTCAGAGCCCGGGCAGGGGCGCGCGTAATCTTTGGGGGCACAGCTTCCAGTCCTTCCACTGATGGTTTTCGTATCAAGAAACCTTGCTGCTCAATCCCTGCCCTTCCCTGGTCCCCTACCTTGCCTTGAGCAGCAAGTACCTGGTGCGCTCGTCGTACCTCCAGATCTACAACGAGGTGGGGTTGCCGGGAGCTAGGTGTGGGGAGGAGTAGGACGCCGAGGCGCGATGGGAAGCAGAACATGGCGTAAGGAAGCATCGCTCTTTGTCTCGTCACTGCATCAATTCTGCTGAGGGAGAGCCTTCCTGATTCGGAAAAGTCACGGTCACACCCTTAAGCACACACCGGCTCTCACAATCCCCTTCCCCGCCCCTCTCCCGACCTCCTTTCCCGTCCCTCCCGCCTGCCTTTCCTCCCGCCTGCTGGCCCCCAGGTTGTGTCCGACCTGCTCAAACCCGAGCGGTCCTCGCTGTCCATCCGGGAGGACCGCCGTCGGGGCGTGTTTGTGGAGGGGCTGAGCGAATGGGTGGTGCGCTCGCCGGCGGAGGTATACCAGCTCATGCAGCGGGGGCAGGCGCTGGTGAGTGGAGTGAGCCGGCTGGCTGGGCATGGGCAGGTGGTGTGGGGATGGGCTGTGGCTATCACTGGGCTCGACCCATGGCCGAATGAGAAACAGGGGCCAACGGGGGCCATGATGGTGTCCTGGTGGTGCTGAGAGGCGCCGCTGTGGTCTGGACTCCTGGGACCCCGGGGTCGAAGGGTTTGGGAGGGTTCGATAACAATGAACGCGTCGCGGGGGGGGGAGGAGGAGGCGGGCTTGGAGTTCTGACGGGCAGTCCTTCACATCAAGTACGTCGTGCGGCGCGTGGCTCAAACGAAGGGCAGTGAGAGCATCCAAGTTTGACTTGTGACTCTGCAGCCGGCCCACCGCCGTCACGCACCGAAGCATGTGCGTCAGTCCGCTTCCGCCTGGCACTCTCACCAGCCGGGCCCGTCCTATTAAGTCCAGGTGCTTGTTGTTCCAACGTCGCGTGGACCGGGCCGACCGCGGCCCCTGCGGCTGCTTCAGCATGCACGGCCCGTGCTTGCATCATACACGTCCGCGTGCTTGGCACGACTCCCTGTCTTGAGAATTCCGCGACGCCTACATACAATTGCTGCGGTTTCATATCTATTTCCCCGCTCCCCAGCGCGCCACGGGCGCCACCAAGCTCAACGAGGTGTCCTCGCGCTCCCACGCGGTGTGCGTCATCATTGTGGAGAAGTGCACCACGCCGGCTGCCACAGAGGATGGCGCACCAGGCAAGAAGGGGGGCCATCCATGAGTAGGTGGATGCCTTGTTGAGGTGTACCAGGCAAGGAGGTTAGGTGGCGGTGTCCTGCGAGTAGGCGCGCGCAGTAGGCGCGGGCGGCGCGAAGTGAGCCTGTCTCGGACATCGGAGACTGCCAGCCGCCGACGGCGATGAGGATCGATGTTGGACACCACGGGGAGGATCAGGGATGGGGCCAGCTGCGGCCTGCAGCCGAAGGGCCCGGGGCCCTGGGGATGGGTTGCACGCGATGGGCCGGACGGGTGAGACGGGCCGTCCGAAGGACTGGGTGTGTCGCCCGCTGCGCTGCATCATTTCGCATCGCCGGTACATGTTTGGGTCCTCACTTAGCTTTTCCGCGCGCTGCTTCCCTTCAGATCCCCTCAAAGCCCCTACTTTCCCGGGCTTTTCTCTGCTGCTCGCCAAGCCCCCGTTCGAGTTTTGATGAGCTTCTTCCGTGACTTACGTGCGTGCGGTGCCCCCAATACGCGCTCACCTGCACACGCTGTGTTTGTGTCAGCACACATGCAGTCTTTCCTGGTTGCACGCGAGCACGTGGAGCCCGTCCAGGTGCAGGTGCAGGACCTCCCGGGAAACAATCCCCGCCGCGGACGCCCAGTCCACAGCGATACCATGCTATGCCGTGTCGTCTGTGTCCCTCAGGCGGCGCCTCGTGGGCCCGCAGCAGCTCCAGCACCAACGGAGGGGGCGACAACGCGGTGCCCGCTATCCAGTCCATTAAGGCGGGGCTGGGTTGGGTGGGGCTGGAGGGGGGAGGTGCGGCAAATTTTGCATACAGTATCAACGCATGTAGTGGCAGGGACTTGGCGAAGTGTGGGCGAGGGGCGGGAGGTGTAAGTAGAAGAGACCACAGACTGCGCGCAGAAGGCAAAGGGGGAGAGGGGCTGACTGCGCTGCCGCACAGACGGGTATTGTGTTGCTGTGTACCGTCACGTGTCTGTCGCCGGGCCGGCCCTGACACCGACCGCGGCAGCTGCCGTACCCTTGCACGTCAAGGAGACCGCAGCTGGACTTAAGTTGGGAAGGAGCACACAACCTCCTCTGTCTACCCATTTCAGTGACCTGCTTAAGCGGACTGCCCTCCCGCCTTCCCTTACCTCTCTCTCTCCTCGTTACGGCTCCCTCCCGCCCACTCGTTGCCTCTCCCTCCGGTCAGGTGGGCAAGCTCAACCTGGTGGACCTGGCAGGCAGCGAGCGGGTGCACGTGACGGGGGCGGTGGGGCGGAGGCTGGAGGAGAGCAAGAAGATCAACGCGTCGCTGTCGGCGTTGGGTGGGTGCTGAGGGACCGGCGAACGAGGGTAGGATGCGGATTTGTTACAGTGGGAGCCAACCCCGCAGGGCGGCTACACGTGCTAGCACTGACCACTGGGCCTGATACACAGTAGGCCACACCCCTCATCCACCACCCGACCGTCGGGACCTTTAGTTAGGGTTCTCCATCGCCACCGATCAAGCGTGAAAATCTAGTGTACCAACTACGACCTCAATTCCACATCTCGACAGCTAGCCATAATCTCGTCATCCCGACCTGTCGGGCGGAGAGGCCCGGACTCGAATCCAGGATCTCCTCATCTCTCGATGAGAATAGAGGCAGTGGGGAAGCAGAACGGTCCGAACGGGCAAGTTGACAGGCTGATAGACGAAGTTGAGTAACCAGGAGATAACATCAGAGAGACAGTTACGATGTGTGTGGTAGGGGTCGACAAAAGGGGCCCGAATGGGGGCTCGCTTGCGTTTCCGGGATAGGGATAATTTAGGACTGGAAGTGGGCCTCGGGTTTGGAGGTAGGATAAGGTAGGCGTGTTAGGCTTGGGTGGGGGCCTTGGTCAAGCGGAGAGCGAGCTGCGACAAGGCAGCAGGGTGGTATCGGCGGGCCCGCGGCGGTTCACCGCCTGAAGGTAGGGGCAGGGGGCAAGCCGGAGGTAAGAACCCTACATGACCAGTTGAATCCTCGAACCTGATTTCTTGCGGCAAAGCATGCATCCCTGATAATATAGTTTGAAGACAATGGAGCTCGTGTCCATGTCAATAACCGGCAACGACGTCACGCAACGGCTAGCCGCATGAAAACAGTCCCACCGAGCCACCCTCTTTGTCGCCGCCTTGTCAACTAGCGTTCTCTCACTGTTCCAGTTTCCCGGCCCCTTCCTGCAACCCCCTTTCCGCGTCACACTGCTCGGTAGGCAACGTGATCGCGGCCCTGACGGACCGACGCGAGCGCTCCCATATCCCCTACCGCGATTCGAAGCTGACGCGCCTGCTGGAGGACTCGCTGGGGGGCAACTGCCGCACCACCATGATCGCCACCATCGCGCCCTCCCTGGAGGCTTTCCAGGAGTCGTTGTCGACACTAAAATTCGCAAACAGGCACGGCAGTGTGAGGTGGCGCTGGGGCGCTAGGGGCGGTTGCAGACAGCGGCGAATCTGCATGGCGGCGTTGCGGCCATTGTGACAGCTGCTGCTGTTGAGACCTGCAGTACATAAGTTGGGAAGGGCGGCTCCACGACCTTTCCGCGTTACTGCTTTGTGCGCGGATGTACGCGCGTCACATTTCTACAAATGCCGGTTACAATGTCCGGCGTGTGTACCTAGTGATCTTTCGCTAGAGAGGAGGGGGCGGGTGGTCGGGCTTGCGGCCGGTGAGGCGCCGCGCAGAGATGAGTTCGAAATGGCCTCCATCGTCTGGGTAGTCGCAGAGCGTGTCCGGCTGCCTCACATGTGGTTGAGTGCTCTCCGCACCAATATCCATGCCCAGTGGCTCGCCTTCATGACGCTTTCTGTCCCTAAACCCTGTCCGCAACCCTCCACCTCCTCCCTCTTGCAGGGCCAAGAACATCCAGAACGAGGCGCACGTGAACGAAGATGTGGACCAGCGCACCCTGCTGCGCAAGTACGAGCGGGAGCTGCGGAGGCTGCGGGATGAACTGGCGAGGAGGTCGAGGAACGTGGTGGACAAGCGCGCGCTGTTGGTGGTGGGTGGGCGGGAGTGGGTGGGCGGGTGGATTGATTGCAAAAGGCGTGCAAGGCCCGGGTTGAGGGAAATGTGCTAAGAGCATTCTAAAGGCTGTTTGGGCTCTCGAGTAAATTGCGAGTCCGCCCTTTTGTGGTGTGTACGCGAGAATGCCTCTCTGTTCAGGCACGGGTGTCCCTCGCCTTACACGCAAGTCGTTAGTTGCGCGGGATTCCAAGCGCTGTGCGGCCAGTGTGCCAGACAGACGTCAAGAAGACATTCGTCATCGCCGGCCTACTGCATGGCAATGAGGAGTGGCGGGGCGGGGTCTCGCAGGATGGAAGACAGGGCTTCTGCCCTCCGTTGCTGCTTTTCTTCTGCGTTGCATGGGATGGGGCTGAGTTGGACCACATGTGACGAATGAGGTCCTGTGGGCGAGATGTTGACACCAGATATTATGGTGGCAGCAGAACTCCCCGTTGGCGTTACTGGATCGGCGGTGGTGGGAAGTGAAAAAGTGAGCTGGCGCGGGCGCGGAGCGCCTGCGCTCCCACTCCATTCGGCACAGTAGGTCCAGGGTACAGGTCACCTGCACAGTGGAGGCCTCGCCACCCAGCTGGTGACGACTTCGTCCCGCCACGTCGCGTTTGCTTTTTCCCCCTCAGGCCGAGGAGCAGGCCAAGCGGGCCGAGGCGGACAAGCTGGCAGCGCTGACCGCTCTGCAGGTACATGCGGGCGAGAGATCAGGGGAGGGCAGGGTTGGGGTTAGGATTGGGTGTACAGGAGCGATGGGGGTGAAGGCGCGCAGAGCGTGAAGCTGCTATTGCGCAATTCCCCCGCTGACTGTATGGTGGCGGCGCCGCTCGAGCCATACCTGATTAGGGGGCCAATGCCCGGAACCCTCCGGTCGGTCGCATTCACTCAATATCAGTTATCGTTGCCGTGTCGCTGTCATTGCCGTGTCGCTGCTACCTGTCCGGCCATCCAATCAACGTGTTATATAGTTTGCAACAACGACCCCACCGCTACCGATCCAGGGCGCGCCCCCAGCTAATGCCAGCAATTGCTGCTTCTGTAACAGCGCCCACCTGGCAACCTGACGTATCCGAGAGCGCCAGCATTGGCGTTACCCGCCCGATGCGCCCAGAGCACATATTCTCTGATTGCCTGACTATGTCGAAAGCGGCCCGGACCCGGACCATGATTGTTGCCCCGCCAGGAACGCAGCCGGGAGTTTCTGCGGGAGAAGGAGGAGAAGCGCGCATTGGAGCTCAAGATACAGGTGGGGTGAACACAGCGCGACGGGTTGTTGAAGATAGGATTCTAAGAACTGCATCTGTGTCTTGGCAGGAGGACGTTGTTTGGGCTTCCAATCAAGGCGCATAGGGCCACCTACACGCTATTGTGTGCTGAGAAAGCTTCGGCATTGATGCCGTTTAACCCCGGCGCGCAGAGGATAGTCCGGATTGCTGGGGCGGGGCCTGGGCCGGGAGCAGTGTCTTTTCTTAACGTTCCGGGACCCGGAATCGGTTACACCGCAAGTAATGCCTGTCCCGCTTCAAGGTTGCGTTCGCTACTTCAGCTGACGGAATTGTGTGACGCTCGGAGGTGCTGCAAACCTCCAGAACCCCCCTTGTACGACGGTTCCTTTTCCGCGAGATTTCACCCTCCGTTGGTGCAACATGCTATCTCGAATTGATGGTTCAGCCTTGTCACAGCGCGCGTTTGCCTATTGGGGTACATCACGGTATCTCCCGTCAACGGCAGCCGCATGCCTCAACAAGGTTGACGCGTTGATTAGTTTGCCGCGAGCCAGCACCACACGCGAAGTTCCCAGGGGAACACAGGCGGCAGTCTGCCGCAGCGCCGCAGGCCCGCCCCTTCGGGCCTTGCAATGTGCTTATCCCCCTTGCGGGGCAAGTAAAGGACCCGAGACCACTCGTTACTCGTTTCGCCAGCCCAACACCCGGATTTATTACTAGAAATAAAAAGTAATTTACAACTCCAAACAAACCACTGGCGGGGAGCCGCGCTGTCCTGGGCGTCCCTCAGCTGTCCCTTTCCCATTTCCCCCCGGTCGCCTGGACAGCAATTTTTCCCTACCTCATCACCCTCCCCTCACCCGCCTCCGTTGCCCCGCCTTGATCTCTCTCCCCTGCCCCCACGCCCTTCCTGTAGGCCATGCAAAGCCAACTGCTGAGTGGGGGCTCCTCGGGGGCGGCGCTGCAGGAGGTGCCGGCGGTGCGGGCCATGCTGCAGCGGGAGGCGAACAAGGTCAAAGGTTCGTATGGCAACGGGGGTAGAGGGTAGAGGTAATGAAACTCGAGCCCGCGATTGCGCAGGTGTATTGGGAGACTCGTGCTCATCAACGCAAAGCAAGTTTCCTTGCCTGTCTGTGCCCGAAATGGACGTCTCCCCCAGTTGCCTACTGCCTATTATGGAAGAATGCTGTGCTTATAGCTTGCCCTTACGCTGTCCATGCATTTTTGGATAAAAACGATCCAAATGCAAAGATTGTGTTCAGATCGCTCCAAACCTGTTTCCAGATCACTTCTAGAGTGGTATGGGAAAAGTTGCTGCGCTTCAAAGGCGACCGTACGACAGGTTGGGTGGGTGGGATCTGGGGGCTGCCCGCGTCGTTCCATGCCCCCCCCGAACGTTTCCTAGGCTTCAGATTTCCACTCGAAAGGCATTTTTGCAACCCTGTTCCTGAACATTTATCCTTTTCAGCATACAGACTGCCTCTATGGGGAGTGTCTGCACTGGTTTCAGCGGGGTGACGTGTGAAATGTGTACTTGTCCCACAGCTGCTGGCAACGTTGTAAGAGCTGACAACATGGTAAGGCCTTCTTCTGGGTGTGATGAACCCAACGGCGTCCGTTAGGTCACAAAACACGCCCGGGAAGCAGAGCGCTGCTGTCTTCTGGGGCCCGTCCCTGTCCCTTTTCTATTCAAATCCCTCCCCATTCCCGCAGTCCCACATGCCATTCCCTCCCTACGCAGAGCACTACGAGGCGCGCATTCGTGCACTGGAGGCCGAGCGGCAGGACGCCGAGGGCAGTGCCTCCGCCGAGGTGGACCGGTACAAGCAGCTGCTGCTCAAGCAGAGGGACATCATGATCGCCCTCACGGCGCGCCTCAACGAGCGGGACGAGCGGATCAATAGCCTGCAGGTGCGCGGGTCCGGCCCGAGGTCCGTGGCTCGCAATCTGCAGCGGAGGACGTTCTGTGGTGCGATGGGAAATTTGTACTGAAAGCGGTCGGAATGGTGCGAACAACGGTGGGGGAGGAGGGCCCATCGGGCTGGGGCTTGGGGAAAGGTGCCATTGAGGAAAGCCGCCAGAGATGGTGCTTGGTGGATGCTGGTAAGTATGCAGCAGCTTGTCCTGGCAATGATACGTATATACACTGCAATGCTATTGGCGTAGCATACGTGATACCTGATGCACAGAGACACGTGTCGAGCTGCACGAGCGGCTGGCACCAACAGGTTCCTGTCTCCTAAGCTATTGGCGCCTCTGCTGTACGGGTGCCCGTACAGGAGGAGCTCGACGCGTACGACAGGTACCAACGGCAACTTGAGGACCAACTGGACGCCAAGACCACGGAGCTCATAAGCTTGCGGAAGGTGGGCGGCGACTGTGGCGGGGCTGTGATGGGCGGCCACTGGTCGGCAAGGCGCATGCCAACTTGTGCGACGGCTTTTCTTCACTACCTAGTTCAGGCCCATCATGCCATACGGATGGCCCAGTCGGTTAGGGCAGCAGGCCGGGTCTGTTTGCGCATCCCTTTCATACCCCAAGTTTCTTAGTAATACTTTCTTGTGGGGGTCTACAGGAACTGCAGAGATGGAACATTTTCTAAAAACATTTCTGCTTAAAAGGTTGCTAAAACCCTAAAAATCACAAACCCTTAACCCTAACCCTAAAACCCTAAAAACCCTAAAACCCAAATTTCCACCAAAACACCACCCAGTGACGCTCGGCTGCTGACTAAGCTGCTGTATCTGCTTCAGCTGCGTATATGCCTTACAGGCACCCGATACAATGGGCCGGGCGCTCGGGATCGTGACCCTAACGTGTTTCTCCGGCCTGTTCACATTACTTCTCACCTCCTTCGAAGGCCGCGCATCGAAGGCCTTCACGCGGTTAATATCAAACGCTTGCTCTTCATAGACATGTCTTTGCGCTACTTTGGACAGAAGAAATGCAGTGGGTGGGCCTCTGGTTGGGAAACCCCGTTCAGTACGACATCCATTCCGAAACGCGGACAACAACGGCCTGCGGTATAATTCTACGTCCCTCGGCACGCCTCGAACGGGAGCCAGTTCAGTCATCCTGCTGCTTCGCTTTACTTGTGCTGGGCGCACGCACAGCCTGGCTGGCACGTTGTGCGGGGCGTGTTTTTGCATCAAGGCAGGCCCTCTCCCATCCTGTGTCGGCCTTACAACGTCGCTCAGATGATGCGCCCCTTGCACAGCCTCGGCCTTCCTGCTGCTTCCAATAAGTTCCTTCCGGTAGCATGCCTGTGTCTTACGCAGCTGTGCATCGCCCTTCCACTCTTGCTTTCCTCGCTTCCCTTACGTCCCGCCACCCAACCGCCTTGTCCACCCGGCCTGCCTGCCTCCAGGCAGCAGTGGAGCACGCCGCCGCCTCCCCCGTCGGCCTCCGCGGCGTCGATCCTTCAGCCCTCCAAAATGCGCTGGGCGATTGGGCGGGACACGGCGGCGCGCCCGGCAACCAGCAGCAAGGGGACCGGCAAGGCCCGGCCGCGGGGGGCGTGCATTTGGCAAGGTGAGGACCTGCGACCATGATGCTAGTTATGGACCGTGGGTGCGAAGCGCTGGGGAAGGAAATGCGCTTGCCCAAACCCTTTCCCCACTAAGCTCAACTTCTCCCGCTTTGTCGTGCTACTGCTGCGAGCTTACGTACTGGGCTTGGGGGCCCTGAAATAACAAACCGACACGCCCTTGTAGTAAATTGACTTGGGCCCACCTAATCCACCGTATGTCTCTCCGCTCCCCTTCAATCCAAATTACACAATAACAACCGGCCCACATCGCGCACGAAGGGCATCGTACAGTGGGGAGGCAGACTTGGCCGGCGGCGGCGGCGGGCAGCTGCCTTTCTCGCCGTACCGGTGTTCCGCGCCGCCCGGGTCCCTTGCGACCAATGGAGCACTGGCGGCGGGACCAGGCCGGCCGGGGGCGGGCCAGCACCAATCACTGCCGCAGCTTGTGTACTCTGCGGACGGCACTGCGGTGGAGCTGCAGGTGGGGAGGAGGGAAGGGGAGGGCACAAACAAGCAGTACCGTAGTTATGTGACGACCTGACGACCGGTCGTTGGCCGTCGACTTGGCAGCTCGGGGCTTAAGAGTGTGGCGTTGGCGTGGCGCGGTTTGAAAATAACTGCAATCCTTTGGTTTGGCCCAGTGTGACTTTGTGAGGCCACGAGACTGCGCGGGCGTGGCTGCATGTGCTGGCAAGACCGAAGTTGTGGCTTCTACGGTAACAGTTTAATGCGCCGGCTAGGGCGCATTGAATTATTGCGTCTGTCCAGGAAGCCAAGACTTGGCCTCCTGGACAGACACACTGACGCAATTATAGTTCATGTCATGCCATTCCCCCTCCGCCCTCATCACACCGTAACCATGTGATGCGATGCAAGCCTGCCGACACGCACGCCAATGGAAAACACCCACGTCATGAAGCGCTGTTTTGACGCCGCAAACCGCAGGGCACTGACTCGCAGGATGTGACGCCCCGGGGCTCCACCGTCTCGGCCGCCTCCGTGGCAAGTGGCGGCTTCTCCACCTGGCGACCGCACATGCCCGGGCCCGCGTCCTCCCCCTCCCCCCTCCCCTTCCCATCCAATTCCCAACAACATACCGTCCACGCTACCGTCAGCCAATCGGGCGCACTGCCGCCCGGTGGCGGCACTGGCACATCGCATGGCCAAACGGTGAGAGGAAACGGGAAGTGGGAGGGACGATAAAGATTTTACTGCAGCGAATGAGGGGCGCTGTAGGCGAGCATGCTGGCGATCGGCTCGACTACGAGCGGGCCCTTGTTAGTTGTTACTGACGGCTACCCGCCCGCCGTCTGCCCAAGGGCCAGAGCCCAGAGAGCTAAGAGAGTGTTTTACTGATGTGTTCCCGTGCCTAGCTAGATTGCAATGCATTAACAACGGTAGGGACATCAGTACAACAGACCTAAATCCTCATGTCGCAGCCAACCTGCGTATCTATCTTCTGATCTCGCCGCCAAAGCATGCCACCGGTTCACTGCAGGAGCAGACCCTGGGGACGCCCGGGCCTCCGGCCTCCAATGGAGCTGAAGTGGCTGCGTCGCCAGGTGAGTGATGCGTCACGGGGGACCCAGCCGCAATGAGAAGCTTGCCAGGCATCCGGCCCGGCTATGCGCTTTCGTTGTCATATTCCGTCACTGATGGCTGCATGGGCTGGGTACCTTGCTTCGCTGCATGGCACCGCGGGCTGGGGTTGCGGGTGTGCGTGCTGCCCTGGCCCCCCCAGGCTACCTTCCCTTCTGGGCGTCACGACATCAGAATATAACTTCCCGACTGCTCTATCTGTGCTGATCACTTGTGCGTATTTCTGGAAATGGAATCCAAGAGCTGCTCCCCGGGACGCAGACAGCGCAGCTTTTGGGGCTCCCAGCGCATTGTGTTGCCCCATCCCCGCCCCAAACCTTGCACACACACACACACACACACCTGCTGCACCGGTCGGGCCGCAGGCGAGGTTGCGGAGTTGCGGGCTGCGGCGCTGACTGCTGCCAAGGAGCGAAGCGCGCTGCAGCAGATTCTGGACTCCAAGGTGCGGGTCATGCTGGCGGACATCATACACGAGGTGGGTTGGGGGGTGCGATGTGAGGGCGGGCGAACACGGCAGGGCGGGGCAGGTGCGGTATGCGCGCAGCTACCGGGGTTTAAGGTGGCACGAGTGGGTCGTGAGGGCTAAGAGGAAGAGAGGGTGAATGCTGTTGTTCCTACAGTGGGCTCCACACCCTTGGAAGCGTAGAGCCAGCTGGCCAGGTGGCCGTGCACTGCAGCGCAGACAACCAAAGATTCTCCTTCGTGTTACAGCACCCGGAATCTTTTACACCGCAAGTAAAGGCATTCCCGTTTCAAGGTTCCGCTCGCTACTTCAGCTTACGAAATCGTGTGGCGCTGAGGGGACGGCCTCGCCCCCAAGACCCCCTTCTGACGGTTTTCAACGGGTCCGGTCACCACCTGTGGTCGCGGGAACAGTGTTCGCTACGCAATTATAGTTGGATGTCGAAACGAAGAGGCGTCGTTATGTAAACATTCATATGTGAACAACATGGTGGAAGGAATCTCTTAAACTGATTCCTTCCACGTGGCCCCACAGCTTGGTCACCCAAGCTGGGTGTTCGATTCATTTTAACGCCGTCATGTCAGAATTCCATTATGAGAAGCGATGTACCTTTTAGGATTGATTATAGGCCGAGAGGCGTTAATTTGACCTCGGCCTCGGTCAATGGAGACTGCAAAACTGGTTTGTACTCATACGGATTTTGTTGGCTACAGGAAAGGTACCTTAATATAGAATATAATATAGTATGTTGCCCATATCGCATTTCCGCGGGCCGAGATATTACACTTGGTCGATCACACGCGCACACGCACACACGGACATGGGCCGTCCTACAGGGCGGGGCCCCCCTGGGCGCTTCGCGCTGGGGCCCCGCCCAACGAGCGAAGCAGGGTGAAAATGTCGAGGGCACTTCGAGAGCATTTGGTACGGTAGTCTATTCTTGAGATTCAGCTATGCTGATGGCACTCCACTCGCACCCATGTATGTGCGCGCAGGTGTCTGGTACGTCCAGCGCCCCATCGTCGTCGCGAGGCGTGGTCGATGGAGAGCCAGGGACCCTGGGGGCGTCCGCTCGGCCCCAGGCCCTTATCGAGAGGTTGTCAGCGCTAGAAGCACTTGTGCACCGAGTCTCGGAAGCGATTGGGAGTAGCGGAGGCGGTGGGGGCTCAAGGGGTAGTGGGACGTAACACGCGACGCAACGCAGGAACTGAGGAACAGATGCATCGAGGTGGAGGGGCGGCAGAGGCAAGCGTGCATGGCGCAGCAGCAGTGCCAACCCTGACGAACGGACGATGGGGGCAAAGCCATGCCCGTTTGCCCTTTGCATGCCTTTTTCCCATCAAACTGGAGTGGAAAGTACCGTTAAGCTGGGATGGCGCGGCTGGCGAGGCGGTGTTGATGCACCGCCTTTTTTACTGAACAGAGGGCGCGCTGCAACGATCTCTTCGTTTTGGCTGGCTACAGACTGCTACATTTCCGGTACTTGGGCGAATTACTGCCAGCAACCCGTGCTTACAAATGTTGGACTACGATTTGGCATACAGCTATCGAGATTCACTTCGCCACTCCTGACGCAGGAGTACATGTACTGCCACTTATGTAGCTGATTTACCACAGCGAGAGGACTGAAATACAGGACAGCCCACGACGGTGTGCGGCATAGTTACCGCTTTCTAGTAACATCCCTAGGTGATCCACAAACTCTGTCACGCGCCCGGCCGGATGAGAAACCTGCACTCGCAATACCGGGTCTTTCAGCAGCCACGAATGTGCATGATCCTCAATTTGGGATGGCAGCCACCATCCTCAAACCCACACCAAAGACGTAAGCCCGGAGCTGCTCGTTCAAAGCCCACGCCAGCTTGCTTACTCCTTCACAGATCCTTGGCCAGTTTGTCCACCCTGGGGGTAACGGAGAGGCAAGCGAAATGGCTGGTGGGTAATGTGGTGGAAGGCGCAGTCGCCCCCCTGTGCGTGTGCTGACCGGTGCGGATTCCAACGATTGGACAAGCTAGCAACCAAGAAGGCATGTCAAATATTTACGAGACCCTGCGACTACATCGGTTATTCGGAACCCTTGGAGCCACGACGGAAGCCTTGGCGGCCAATGGTTGAACCGCGTGTCGCCGTGTACGGTCATGCCAAGCCCACATACATGACCCAATGCGCATGGCAGCAAAAGTCGCATCTCCACGCGATGCCCTAAAACAAAGACAGCGGAATCCAGCCCGCAGTTAAAGCTTGCTCAAAAAGTCGATCAAGGCCATGCGGAGTCGAGGTCGCCGCCCTTCATGCCCTGAAGTGCCCCCGCTTACCGCGCCCCCGTCCCGTTGCAAACGCCACCACCCACATCCGCACGTTTCCCCGCCCCCAACCCCTTCGTCCTGGCCTCCAGGACACCTATCTCGAACCCCACATCGGCACTCTCGTCACGGCACCCCCCAACGCACGTACGTGGAGCTGAGGCCCGGCACCGACTTCTTGATAGCCGCCAGCACTGCCTGAGCGCGCGTGGCCAGCGGGGCGCCGGTGGGGAAGTCGCCCTGCGGCACCAGCGCCACCTTGTAGCCCTGGGCCTCACGAACCCGGGCGGCGGCCATTGAGCCACCCAGCACCTGGGGCACGTCACGGAGGGACGAGTGGAAGGGCGGGAACAGGCTGGGGCCCAGAATGCGGAGGCCGGATCTCGGAAGTCGCACCATGCATGCATGGAGTAGTCAATGGCTGGGGTCAGCCAGTGATTGGCGAGTAAGTGGCCGGTAACGGCAAACCATTACAACATTAACGTCCGCGCGCGTCACCGTTGACAACGCAGTGAGAACACTGGACGGCAATTGCTTCACCGAAATGGGAACGCGCGAGCAAGCAATGTTCGCATAAAACAGCTGCAAGCTTTGTGCTGCGGGGATTGGGAGATGAAATCCTTCGCAAACGATCCTGCAGGTACTGCTTGGCAGCTCCGCCGCCGCAATGTATCACAAGCGTGTCGCAAGCACAATTTTAACAGACGCCATAGAGCAGAACCACACTTCGTTCGCCTTCACACACATCGCATCATACCCATCACTTTACTCCCCCACCCACACCGGTGGTGCCTACCCCGCCGTTGGTGCTCAGCAACTCGCTCTCCACGCCAATGACGGCCAGCCTGGTGTTCGCGTCCAGCGGCACCACCACGTCCAGGGTGGAGCCATCGGGGGCAGCCACAGCGTACGAAGCCACCTTGGCAGCCACATCGGGGCGGTGCCTGTGGGCGATGACATAAGGCAGGTTGTAATCGCGTGTTTGCCCGCGCGATGTTATATTAACTCACGCCAGGGGTGCGCGACTCCCAATATTCACACGACGGGTGCGCGACTTCGGAGGATAATTACCACATTTAGGGCTGCGCGACGATCAGCCGTGGGCACGGTAGCGCGCGTCGCACATAGAAACCCTAACTTTCTACGAATCCCACACGGCTTAACATTGTTGCCTTGCACGCGAGTCATTGTCGAAAGGGGCCTCCCCATGCACTTCTGCGCCATATGTATCGACGACAGCCCTCCGCTTGCCATGCCCCACCAGCCATCACCCGCGGGCCCATTCAGAGTCATCGACCCGTCCCTAGGACCGCAACCCTACCTCATCCCGAGCCCCTTGGCAACGGGCATGGACCAAGCAGCAGCCCCACCCCACCCCCTTCCACGCTCGCATACCTGGCGCCGCTAGCGTAGGCCACTGCCTCCGCCAGCTCCTTGTGGAACGAGGCGGCGACGGCACCCCGAATGTGGCGGCCGTGCTCCACCGCCAGACCGAAGCCCTTGGCCGCGTAGTCCGCCACCTGAGCGGGCAGGCCGGTAATGCCCGCAGCCACGGAGCCCGAATAGAGCAGAGCCAGAGCCGAGGGGCTCAGGGCGGCGGGGTCCTGCAGGTTGGCAGGATGGCTTACGTCATGAAACTGAGCAGGTAAAGGGAGATGGAAAGCGGAGGGGAGGATAAAGCATACAGTTTCATGGACAAGCTCGAGGCTTTCCACGTTGAAGGGCGGTCGATTGTGTGTCTATAGCGAGATGCCGAAACGAGATCGGGGCACGGTATGCGTCAGGGGGCAGAGAAGCACGAAATTCGACAGCATATAACAACTCCTTAGTCCTGTCCCTTCAATATCTCACGACATCGGGCGCAGGATCTGTGCTGTGTTATACCTTCTGCAGAGCGCCAGCCGCGGCACCCAGCAGGGCCGCCACGCCGTCCCTGTCGCCAAGCATCGCCAGGCCCCAGCCGCCCTGGACAGCCTGGGCGGGGCTCAGGTCGCCGGCGCCAGCCTGCGGAAAGGACGGGAGGCGAAATTACTGGGCATCAGGAGAGGTGATGCTGCGGCGACAGGGGAGAAGACGGAGGAGCTGTTTGGCATGAACGCCGTCACAAGGGAAGATAAAAAAGAAGATACCTGAGAGTGTCGTTAGGAAACGACGAGCTGCATCGCTGCCAGTCCACACATATTGGACAGGGTCCGGTTGGCACCCCGCCTAGTCGCCCGCCTGCCCTACCTTGGCCTTATCCGCTAGTGTCTTGATCAAGGCCGCGTCCGGCTTGACGCCCAGAGTGGCCAGAGCCCATGCCGCGGCGGCAGCGTCCGCGGGGGCCTCCACGCCGGCCTTCAGGGCCTGTGGGTACGGGGAATGCGAGGGCCAATGGCATCACATGTAATTGTCTATATGCCGGTGGGTTATTGATCTTATTCGGCTTGATTGCACTATCTTCGTTTCCGTGCTCGTGGCGGCGGCACAGGCAGCAGCGTGTGGGTAGTGTGCAGTCGAAAAATGGGCAGATGCCTAGGAGATACTGAGGACAAATACAAATCGTAGGATGCTGCGAGTTGTGAGGCGCCGCGGAATGCGATTGCCGACTGTCGTGTTCAGTTCATCGGGATGCGCGTACAACCTTTCGGTGCCCCTCGAAAAGTGTCCTCGCTGCCGGTCGAGGACCGAGAGCTTCAGGGGGATCGGCTGCGCACGAAGAAGTAATTGCCAGCGCAGCGAAACACATCCGTTCATTTCTGAAGGAGGATGTGTGGCCACCAGTGCCGACGCTCCGCACACTGACACTCCGCACCCTCTTCTCATCGCGTCTCGCACATCCATTCACCCAACCCCGACGCCCATGGGTTCCGATGCAACTGATCAAGCACGGTCACCAACCAAGCCTTTAGCATTGACGGCAACAATGAAGGACATGCGCTCACAACGTCCGAAAGCAACGGAAGACCGTTGCAACCTGCCGTGCCCGCCGGCTTCTATCAGCACCTACCAGCCCTGCACCCCCAGCGCTTGTCACGCTTTACCCACCTTGGACAGCGCGCCCGCCAGCGCTGCATCAGGCACACGCCGCAGCGCCGCCAAACCCCACAGGGCCTGAGCCGCCGACCGGCCGCTCAGCTCCCCGGCCTTGGCCACCAGGCCCGCAGAAGCAGCCTTAACCAGCTTGCCGTCCTGAGATGCGTCAAGCAAGGACCCTCACAGATTACCGGTAATGCTGCAACCGAATGTGTGGGCTTGCGAACGAGCTGGTGTTAACGCAATGGCCATTGTGCCCAATCGACAGGCACGCGCGAGTTGAAACAGGAAGGAGAAGCATATAGCATACACATATTGGGAAGGTCGAGAATCACTATCCCGAGCTCGGGATGGCGATTCCCGACTTCCCAGCTCAGGTGCCCTGGGGTCCTCAGGCCGAGCGTGAGTGTACAGGGAGGGTGTATGAAGGTCCGATTGGTCGGCATAAGCCGGCGCCGACAACAAGGTGGAAAGCGACCTGGCCCGATTCCGCCCGCTAATTAACAAACGGTACAGCATAATCGCCAGCCCCGTATCCAGGGTCTCGGTGCTCTCTCAACCCGCGCACCTGTACGCCCGCAGCTCCGAAACCCCACAGCAGGCGCGCCAGGTCCGCGGCCGACAGCTCCGCGGCGCGTGTTTCCACCAGATCCGCCACCGCCGCAAAGAGTTCCACGTCAGCGACGCCCGCCTTGCCCAATGCCTCCACCACGTACGACACCTGTGTACGGTGCGAGGTAGCATGCCAACGCAGCGGCAGTAGTTGACAATATGCAGGCACGGTGTACAGAGCGTTGCGCGGGTTTGCCGGTGACACCAGATAGATTCCGGCGGCTAGCAATGGTGACGGCTAGCGACCCAGAGGTAGATGGCGGCTAAACGGTAGGGCGATGCTTCGCGATCAGAAGAGCCGAGCATGAAGTGCCTCGCCACACACACACCACACACCACAAAGTCATGACGCACCCCACCAAACGCCACCTCGACCCACTTCGGCAAATGCCAGGCGCGAGGAAATCGCTGATAATGCTCGTTGGCACAGTCCTATTAGTATTTAAATACCATTTGCTGCTCTAAAACCCGACACGGCACCACCGGCCAAGCGTGGCCCTCCCCCCCCCCGCCCCCCGCCCTCACGCAGCCAACCACAAACGCCTACGGAGCCGCAATGCTCCACACTCCGTGCTCGCGATTCTCCGTCGGAACAAACGCCACCTCGACCCACTTCGGCAAATGCCAGGCGCGAGGAAATCGCTGATAATGCTCGTTGGCACAGTCCTATTAGTATTTAAATACCATTTGCTGCTCTAAAACCCGACACGGCACCACCGGCCAAGCGTGGCCCGCCCCCCCCCCCCCCCCCCGCCCTCACGCAGCCAACCACAAACGCCTACGGAGCCGCAACGCTCCACACTCCGTGCTTCCCGATTCTCCGTCGGAAACGTTAAACCTGCATCAAAGGACACCATCGCGCCATTGGACGCACCTGCGCCGGCTTCAGGCTCTTGAGGTTGGCCGCCAGCGGCCCCGCCAGCTCCGCCAGGGTGCGCGTGTGGTCCACATTTGCGGCGGACAACGCCCAGCTCAGGTTGGCCAGCGAGGGGCCGTCGATGGAGGAGCCCAGGGAAGCGGTCTTCTCCAGCACCTTGCCCCACAGCCTGGACCCGAACAAAGGTGCCCCGAGACGCGGTGGCGTGGATGCGGGCAGGCCAGAGAAAGGGAAGCGTTGGAATTACGGGATACGGGAATTTGGTGGACATCGGTGTTGGAATGCACCGGGGACGTGGACCAGCGGACGACACTAGCGCAAGGGGGGCAAGATGTCCCGCTTGCAGCGGGACACACCCGCCATGGAATCCGGTGTTTGTGCACACCCACGCTCGTATGGGCGCCCGCCTCGTGAACAGCGGACAGTGCGGTTCTGCCCACAGGTGCCCGCCAACCCATTCCGTACATATGCACGGATACGGTTGCCCGTACCTGCGGTTCCCACGTGCTCCTAGATAGGCCAGCGCCACAGCTGCATCCGCGACGTCCTGCAGGGAGAGACGGGCAGGGTATGGTGAGGGTGCCTGGGGGAGAGAGGCTCCTATTACTTTGGCTGATGTCTGAAGTCCAATGGCCGCTACCACGAAGTGCGGCGCCAATTCCGATGGGCCTCAACGTCGAGGAGACGCACCTGGCCGGTGACCGCGGAGCAGACAGCAAGGCTGGGCAGCGTTTGGCTTGCAGCCTTTCCGCAATCTCGAACCGAGAAGTACAGCTCCGCAAACAACATTCCCCCATCACTGTCCCTGCCACGGCTCCCAGGCTCATCTAACCCCGCCACCGTCCGTACGAACATAACGCACGTTGCCGCGCACCCCGACGGCGACGGTTCGGCCTTAACATGTCCATCCGTGTGTATTTGCATACGCCCAGCATGCCGTGGCACGCAAGCTGCAGGACCGTGGCCCGGAATATGTCCGACATGCCATGAAGCCGTTCAGTCGTACCTTGCCGCTGGAAGGGGCTTCAGGATGGAGCAGAGCCTCAATGGAAGACAGCACTCCGGCAGCATCGCCCGTCACGCCGGGGACTTGGACAGCGGGCGCGACAGAAGCCGCGGCAGCTGAGAACGGCCGAGCAGCCTGCAGGGAGAGAAGGAATAAGACTGGCACGGTTGCTTCCATAGCAGCGGGAAAGGACCAACGCCCGTGCTTTCAGAGGTCTTACCCCGAATCGCGAACCGCCGACGGACCTATTCATGCGTAAACGGCAAGAAGGGGGAAATACGGGCGTGTTCGGGTTGGGCAAGAACTCCAAGAGCGCAAGGATTAAACGAGAACATTTGCCTCAATGTTATAATCGCAAGACCAAGCACAGAACGCGTGCATCAGCGTTGCGCCCAAGCAACCCTTATGTCCAAATCAACTGATATGTAGCCTACTGCTCACCTCGCCGCCATTTCAGACACAAGCTGGAAAGAGCGCATGCCTGTGGCTGCTCCAAGCTCAATCGCTCCCATGCCTGCGATAAGCGAGGCAAACACCGGTTCCGCAGCGGCATGATCCCGGAACACGAAAGCCGGTCAGGCGGCCGCCCGAGCTCAGTACTAATACTTTTGCAAAGTACAAATAGTCTGTATCAAGCCAGAACAATTTCTGCGGCGATACCACGTCTTTTAGCGTTGATGAGCCGACTTTTCCTTCTGCTGGAAAACTGGGTTACCTGTCCAGGCAGCCGCAACGACACGGAGTGAGCTCTTCATCGTGCAGAGCTTTCAGCGCGGCTGCAGGCTGATTGAAGTGCCCGAAGCGTGCCGAAGGCGTGAGACCAGCAAGACGTCAGCCCACCCGTCAAAGGTCTGCGCATCTAATATCTACCCGAGCCGTTTCGTGCGGATCCTATTTGCAGCACTTCAATGAGGTTCAGTGCATCCTGCATGTACGGCGAGAAGGCCGTAACCATTTCAAGATTTCTTGCAAATGTTTTCTTCACCAATCTTATTTGATAAGTCTTATCACATATTAAAAGTACGCTTAGTTTGGCCAAAGATGCAACTATATTGCCAGTTGCAGTGGCCTTGGCAAGGAAGAGTCGGGGCCACCTCAGCAGGGCGACCCCGTGCGACTTAGCCAGACAGGGTTGACGGGAACGGGAGAACCCCTGGAGGACGTTTAGAGTGGCCGAATCACACATGGAACGGAAGAACAGTCGGTCGACCCACGAAGGCACCATAATAGCCGAAGCTGCGGTTTTTCGGGTGCATGGCGTATGTGATGCTGCCAAGCCTAAGGCTTCCGTCGCGCTTTGGGGTCATGACCGGCTGGGTCTCAGCGCAGTACTCCCGACTCAGTTACCGGGACAGGGTCCGGAGGGGGAGGAGCAGGAAGCGGACGAGCCCGGCCTCAGTTCCGAGCTTCCGACCCGGATGCGAAGGGGTCCGACGCCGATGTGCCTTGTGAGGATGAAGGGGTTTATGGTGGCGTAAATAGCGATGCTGAGGCCACTGGTGAACAGGAGTTGTAGGGCGCAGATTCGTTCGATGTCCTCGAGGAAGGCGAGCTGAACCTCCGAAGGTCGACGCGCACCACGAAGGGTATTCCGCCCAAGCGTCATATCGGCACCTTGGGGTCGGAGGTGCAAGTTCCCAGCGCGTTTGAGGTAGCGTTTGTTGGTGTGCGGCGATGGATGAATATTAGAGTTTTGATTAAACCGAAAATGTGGTCTGCAGGCGAGTTCTAAGCCGTGATGCTGTACGGCACTGTTCCCGTGCTGGCCTTCTTGAGGTCGACCCTCGTAGGAACAGAGCCTTAGCGTGTTGCCGTCTGAATGTTTTTGTGCATAGCCTCGCACGTCAATCCTAACGCCGCACGGCCGATGCGACGTATTGACGTGACTCGTGGGTTTTCCCGCCCGCCCTCCCCTCTTGCTGCGTTATCTCAGGCACACGGGAAAGCCGCCAAGGAGGTTGGGTTACGACCGATTACGATTACTATATATATAAGCATGAGTTAGGGCATGGTCGGCTTCAGCGATGCCGATGACGCAGGTTGCTGGACAGCCGTAGGTCGACAACGGGTTACGTGTTTACGGTGCACGTTTGGCGCGCAGGCCAGCAGTTTGGGGCTTCGGCCTAACGCCACTGAAGGAGCAGGTGAAGGGGCGTCCCTAGCGCCCTACCCAAGCTGTACGGGGTATAACCCTCATGTGTAACCCGTCACCCTCCCAACACCCATGGCCCAGAGTGTTGCTGGCCTTACTCCGGAAGATACACCCGGCAGCGCAGTAAGGCTCATTCCGGGAAGCATTACCGGGTCTCAACCATCCATCCGAGGTTAACGGGCAACGGTCGCCCTAAAATTGGAACACCTCACATCATGCTCACCGTCGCAATCTCAGGGCACATACACTAATCAAGCGTCGAGCCGTAAAAACAGTGACGCGAAACGCTGGGACAGCGTTAAGCCGACCCTTGCGGGCCGAAAGATCGTACCGGCGGGTTGCAAAGCTGTCCTAATCCCCTTAAGCCATCCCGCCGTCCTCCCGCCCTAATGCCAGGGGTGGGTACCCGTCAGCAATCCTACAATCCTGACCGGTACTTGAAGGCTCTCAATCTTAATCCTGACCTGTCCTGGTGGGGTCCTAATCCTAATCCTGACGGCTACACGGGTCCTAAACTCCTAATCCTAATCCTCGCCGGTCAAGGGGAAGCCTTCGGCTAATTGGCTTGACGTCTGTCTAATCTTTTCACATGGAATAGTATAATTACACTTTATCAAAATATCTAAAGCTTTAGGTGCGCGGCTGGCGGTTTGGAACCGATGAGCCAGTGGCTCACCAGGGTCCTTATCCTAAGATCGTCGGTCCGGCGTTCTAATCCTAATTCCTGCCTGACCGGTACCCGACCCTAATTGCTAATCTTTGCAACCCTCCTATCGTACCTGCCGTACCGAAACCAACTCCTGATACATTCATCAAGAGTTGGTTACCGAGCCACTAAATGACCAACTCAATATCGAAAGCAAACCCATATAGTTCTCCTTACAACTAACCAAGACCGGTTAACGCACTAGTGACCCGCGGACCCATACGACGTTCGACCGTTGCCGCAGTGGGTATGTGGGTTTGTCTTGGTTTCTCCGTTGTCTTATCAGCCCGATGTCTGAAAGCGGGAGAAAGCCTTGTAGATGTACGCGTGCTGTCCAGTGCAATGTGAGATGCGAATAATGGAAGCCTCATGAAAATAAATGGACGCCTCATGAAAGACGGGCTTCTTAAGCGACTCGTGTTGAAAGCCGGCGCTGCTGGCTTGTATCGATGCGGGACACCCAACTCGACATGAGCCCAACTGCCTGCATACCCCCTGGACGCACAACACCCTGGATGCAGACACACGGGTCGGACTGGGCTCTTACAGACTCAGCTCTCAGGACAGCCTAACTGGTAACCGCAGGGGGTACCCACGCACGTCAGCACGTGAACCAAAGCTGCGTAGTTGCCGTGCTGACGTACGAAGAGTTCACATGGGCCAAAACCCAATCTCCTGAAGCCATGCTCACACGGAAAATGCCACCCCTCGCTTCCAGGTGATAGCACAGCACAGCATAGCGTTTTTGCTGCTCCGCCGGCCCAACATCACACACTGGCCTAGTACTGGCGGGCGAACCGTACATGTGTTCCGTCCCGCCAAGGAAGTCGGGCACCTTGTAGTTTCCCGCACCATACTGGCAAAAGACACCCATCGGCAAAAGACACCCCTCACGCAATTTCTAACATCTCGCGGCAGGCAAGCGGGCGGTACGACGCCGAGCAGTGATCCTTGACCGAAGCTGTCAGGACTTGCGACGAGCGGGACGCCACGCCTTCTCGGCTGGCTCCCGGACCAGGTCGGAGTGAGCAGACGCCCAATATGGGGCCCCAGGGTCCATCCACGGGCGTCGTTAACAAACGGGGCGAGGAGGGAAGTCACGATGCCTGTAGGCTGGGGCCCCGGCAAGAAACGTAAAAAGCCACACACGCAACGGGGAGTGCAGGGACTCTGAACAACCAACGACAACAGCGGACAAGCGCTGCCATCTCGACATCGTGCCGGCATTCACAGCTGCGAACCTGAACCGCGCGACCGTCTCAGCTGCCGCACGTGCATGACTCGGTGGGCCTCCGAGGCCAGCGCCCAGTCAACTGCCGGACCTCCGCAGCATATTGAGCCACGAAGTAACGGTATGGCAGCCGTACACCTTGAGCCACCGTTGACTGCAGCCGACGCAGCGGACGACACGTCAGCAGCAGGCCTCGTCACGCGCAAGCCGCCATACGGCTCAGACGGTGTGTGGCACCGATTCACCCTCGGTGGCGCCCGCCGCCGCGTCCCAATAGTGCGCCACTCCCGCGTCCTCCAGCAGCTGCCGCCCGGCAGCGGCGGAGCGAACGGTTTCGGAGCAGAAACCGCTGAAGGCGCGGCGCAGCACCGTGCCCTGCCACACCTGGATGCGGCGGCGATGGTATGAGACAATGAGAGAAGGGGCGCGGTTATCGAGCCCCATTTGAGTGGGAATTGAGAACGACAGCGGCGCCCAGCGCCACCCGGACATACCGTGGGACCCTTGGAGCGACATGCTTGGCCCCTTTGTAGCGGGTCCGCCATACCCCCCTCTGCCATACGGATGCAGCATTCGCGTTAGGCGTGAATGCAGCTGGGAAGCGGCATGGCCCCTCCGCCCTCGCTGCACATGCCCCGCCAACTAGAAGCCGATGCGCATGCTGAACACAAGTCAGGTCGCGGTCGGCTGATTTGCAGTACGGAAACACTGGGAGCTGGATTGACACGGGAGGCGCTCGTCGAAGGTCAGACAGGCCGCGCCCGAGGTTGCTCAACTCGACGGGATATCGGTGTTGCCGATGCCCATTGCGCAAGAAGCAGCGGGTGAAGGTTCAACGCGGCAGCTGAGCAAACCGCGTGGAGGTACCGGCAAGCAGGTCAACATGTTGAGGAGGAATGTGGTCCGTGCTCCCGTTTGCTTCCAGGGGCCTTTAAGAAGCGGGGCGGGGTTCTACTAGCGGGTGCATGCTTGCCTACACGTGGCGTTGTATCACCACGACACAAGGCAAAGGTTTCGAATACCCTGGCGGTGCGCATGATGCGGGGTGATGATTAGGGCAGGACAACGGGATGGGGTAAGGTGGGTCCCAGATAGGAGCCGTGCAGCTGACAGGGAAGCGCACTGCTGCAGTGGAGGACTCAAATGCACCAACCCGCACCGCACCGCCGCTACCGCTTGAGGCATGTGCGCACCCCAGCCCAACGAACGCTCGCGCACTGCCAGCAAGCAGAGACGCACCAGAGTGCAGATGTTCAGCGGCGGCCGGTCCTCCTCGTCCGCCTCGTCAGCGTCGTTCATGGCGGCCTCGCCGTTGGCGTCACGACCCGCGGGTCGGCCCACTGCCGGCGCCGTCGACCAGTCGATACGCCGCATCATCAGCTTCATGTACCTGTTGTTTAGGGGCAGCGTAGCCGGGGCCGCATCACTGCACGGAAACGGTTCGACGTTGCAAGGAGACGTTCGGGCCACATCGCCGTCTCACCCATCTGGCAGGCTGGCGGCTACCCCCCTATCCGATCCGTATCCGGGGCCTGCACGCCTTTGATGCGTACGCGCACCCGGCTCACCGCTTTACTCGGCCAGCAACCGACCAAAACTGAACTCCCCAATCTACCACCGCCACTCGGCTAGCATTCCTTGGTCGCATCGCCCCTCGGTCTTTTGTCCAATTGTTTAACCCCGCTCTTGATGTTTGTCTCCACCCGCCCCCTCCGGCCCCCCCCCCGGTTGCCTGACCCCCAACCCCACCTCCGAGTGGCCTTTTCGACGCCCTCCACCACCACCACACAAAGGTCGTCGCTGATGACCATGATGCCTTCGCGCGGGGGAGCGGGGGAGCAGGGAGAAGGAAAACTCTATGGGCGGCGATATCATCAGAGAATTCGGTGACACTCAACGACCAGCCGAAGGGCGACGAGTATCGCCAGGCGGGGCGAGACGGGGTGGGGCGCCCATGCAGTGCCGTTCCGCGACAAAGTGCGTGTCAACAGCAAAGCCTGCGCTTTCGGCGGGGCAGGGTCAACAATCATTGGCCAACGGCCAAAATGCCATGGAGGGCAAAGACGGGGTGCGGACAGGGCAAACGGGCGAAGGACGGCAGGCGACGCGTAGCCAGCCCAACGCCCCCCCAAGTCAGCAGAGCGCTGCGGTCTGACTACTTCTTTGCCTAGACCTTTACGGAGGGGCGAAAGCGTAAAATCGGCCCACTCCGCGCCCCATCCCCGCGCTCCCTCTTTCTTTCACAAGAGTGAGACCACACAAGAGTGAGACCAGAACGCACTGCCAGAGCACCCAACACCCGATTCCCCCAACAGGCCGCTGCTCTTCCCCCATCCCGCTCTCAGCTCTCCACTCCTCCCCACTCTCTATACTTCTCTCCCCCATCCACCCACCCGTCATGTGGTTCTCCTTCGCGTTGGCGTCCACCTTGAAGCGGTGCTGCGGGTCAGTCAGCCGGCCCACTCGGTACACGGAGCAGATGACGTCCACGCCCGCAGCCACCGCCGCCGCCGAGGCAGCCGCCGCCGCCGCGCCGCGCTTAGCGCCCGGCCCGCGTGCGCCCACGTCCGCAGCACCCGACTCCACCGCCGTTGCGCCGAAGAGCTTGCGCAGCTTTTTGTCCCTCCGCTCAGCCGGGGTCAGCTTGCGGGCTAGGTTGCGATCGTCATGAGCGGCCTGCAGTTACCGGGGGGGGCGTGAAGCGTGTAAAGCGAGCACAGCAAGGCAGGACCAGGGGACGAAGCCAACAAACGCCTTGCGTTTGGGAGGGGTGGAAAGGATGCGTGGACAGATGTGGTTGAGAGGCTTGTGGCGTGACGGGCGGGCAGGAGCGCCGGCAGGGGTACATACGGTACGGGCATTGGTTTGGAAGCGCCCATCCTTTTCACTGGAGGGTTTTGCAGGGACTGAGCATACGCGTGCGATCGTTTGTTAAGCATTTTCCAAAGCAGGAGGAGAAAGCTCTGCATGGTTCTTGCGGGCGGGCCCGGCGAGCCAAGCGGACACAACACCCTCCAAAGACAGGCAAGCGCTGCGCGGTCCAGCTAGCTGCCAATAAGTCGCCAGTTGTGCATCAGCACGTGTGTCTAGGGGGAGTGCGACCGTGTGTAGGTGGGCAAGGGACAATGCTGACGCCAGGCTGCGGGCGGACGAATGGATGGAGCACCGCAAAGCCCCAAAGGGACGGCCCAACCAATGTGCCGCATGCCGTACACCATGTGTTCGCGCGTTCCCATCTGCGCCCATGACAGTACGTGCTTCCACGCCCCCCTCTGCGTGTCCCCGCCTCACCTCAGCCGACTGCCATCGTCATCACAGTCCCCTCCCTTGCTCGCTCGCTCGTGTACCATGCCGCTCTCTCAGCCCACACCGTTTCCCTTATACCCAGCCCAGACGGCACTCCCCCCGTCCATCTATTCGACTCTAACCTCTCCCCTCCCTTGGCACTCCGACCCAGCCACCCACTCAGCCGCCCACGCGCGCATCCCCACCCACCCACCCACGCACCCACCCACGCACGCACGCACCTGCCGCTCCGCCATCTGTTTGCGGACCTCCTTCTCCACCGCCGTGGGGTCCAGCGCCGCATCGGTGCCCAGCACCCGGTGCAGGTTGGCGATGCGCACCTTGGGCTTGGGGGGCTCGAGCAGGCCTGGGGGTGAAGGGAAGGGGCGAGGGGGGGGGGGGAGCGAGGAGGCAGAGCGAGGGAAAGGGGGAGGGGTAAACGAATGACAGTGACAAGGGAGCCGGAAGGTGGAGCCGGTGGCGAGAAGCGGAGGATGGATGAGAGGAGCTGGTGGTGGGCGGAAAGGGCCATCCGAAGGTCTGGACAGCAACGGCAGCCATCCAACTACAGAACGCCGGCGAAACCGAGCCATACGCAGCGTGATACATACCGCTACCTTCCTTTGCCCCCCCCCACCCCCCGCCCCGCCCCACCGCCGAAACGCCAGCTTTCGGACCCTGCTCCTGGTCAAGAGCGCGCTGCCCCTGCCGGCCACCCAGCCGCCTACCGGTACTGCCCCTCTCGCCCTCTCGCGCAGCCCAACCGGCCTCCTCTCGCGGGCTTCCAGCCGCCCGCCCACCCAGCAGCGTCCCTCTTACCCACCTTGGCGAATGAGCTCCTGCTTCTCCTTGTCGCGCGCAATCCTCCTCTGAGTGCGCAGCTTCTTGAGCTCCTTCTGGGTCAGCTTCAGCGGCTGGGGAGGTGGAGGAGGGGCCTCCGCGGGCGGCTCCAGCGGCACCGGGTGCTCCACGTAAATTGTAATCTGTGTGCGCGTGTGTACCGTTTTGAGGTCGTCAACGTTCATGGCTTCATTCACGTGGAGAGCGCCTGCCGTGGCTTGTGCGTGAAGTGCGTTCCAAGGCGCCATCAAAGCCGGACCGCGTGTGCCCATCACAGGAAAAGCGCAAGGGTAGAACCTAGCCGGGGGGAGCATTCTCGCTATCCGGTGTTTTGGCAGAGCGCGGGCGCCATCGGGATGCGGGGCCAGAAGTCGAATGGGCGGGGGGCAGGAAGGGAGGCAGGGTTGGGGGTGTGGGCCTCTCGGCGGCAGGTGGTGCAGGAGGCAGTGGGTTTTATTAGGAATTGAAGCCTAGATCCTTGGCTGGCCCCTTGCTCGGCCGGAGAGGCGCGGTACATGATACTGTTCTCCAGGGGAATGGATATCCGAGCATTGCCATGACGCACGAGATGCGACCTGCACATGAAGCAACCAAATCACACACAAGTGTGTCGCACTGTGGACGATGCGGACGGCCTTTCTCCCCCCCCACCCCCCCCACGCACAAAAGCTCAAGCACCGACACGGGCTCCTACACTGTTACTTGACCACAAGACCCCTCTCCACGCACACCCAGGCGCCCCACGCCAACCCACCCGCGCCTCCTTAAGCTGGAAGGGCCCCAGCTGGCCCGCAGCCGCCGCCTCTGCCGCTCTCTCCACAGCCGCCTCCAACGCCTTAATCCGTTCCTGCCGCTGCCGCCGGCCGACACCCTGCTGCTGCCGCTGCTCAGCCGCCGCCGACGCGTCAGCCATGTCCACATCCCGCTCCTCCGCCTCCTCCCCCTTCCCGCCCTGGATCTGCATGTCGCCCCGCTCACCACCCATGGCCTCCCCCCCCTCCGCCTCCGCCTGCAGCGCCACCTCAGTCAGCTCCGGCACGTCCAGCTCCAACGAGGCATGAGCCAACACACCCCTGTCCCACCACTCCACCGCCGGTACCGGCTCGGCCTGCGATCGGGCGGGCGGCGCGGGCGAGGGACCGGCCAGCACCGGGCAGACTCGTGGTTGGATGACGAGGCTGCGAACCTTTCATTCGTGCCGCCTCCGCGCGCCTCCGTATCCAGATGCACACAGTGCAAGCACGGGAGTGGCATGCTGGGAAGGGAAACGGGAGCGCAAAGCCGGGCATGCCAGGGAGGGCACCGGTCGCCCTAAAGGATGCTCCAAGAAAATGCCGGTGCGGTGGCCATCGTCACAGGGGTGACGTCGCGGAAAGCCAGCGGTTTCGACTACACGACAATTGCCCCGAGAGCAAACCCATCCGTACCGTTCACGCCGCACCCTCCCACGCACCGCACCGCACGCTCGCACGCACACCCATCCTACATCGGGCGCAGGTGTGGCCTCCCGGGACGCTGGCGCCGCCTTCTCCCGCACTCCCAGTGGCACCAAGTTGGCGTCCATGGCCGCTGCTGCAGCGCCGCCCAGCGGGATGCGGTTGGGGTCGCCGGCCGCCCCCGCCCCCGTGTGCGTCAGCAGGGGCCCGCTGACCCGCGGGGCGCCCTTGCGGAAGCCCGAAGCCCCCAAATGCGACTTCATCCTGGAAGCGGAATGGGGCCGCAACGGCGGGGTATCAGAACACGGCTAGCAGGTGACAAGGAATGACGACGGAACGGGGGTCCGGCAGCGGCAAAGAACAGTTGACTCAAGGCAAAATGAGGAATGGCCACGGATGGGGGGGGAGTGCAGGCACGTAGGAGGGATCTGCACACGAGGAAGAGGGAAAGGCATAAGGGGTATGGCGGTCAGCGCACAAACGAGGAGACCCTGGGAGGACGGGACGGAGAGATCTCTTCGCTCCTGCCACACAGACATCCACCCCTTATGGAAGGCCCCGGGCCGCACCGCAGGCCCATCCCCCGCCCCCCCACCTGAACAGCTCCGCCTCGCGCTGGAAGCGGCCCTCCTGTACGAAGTCAAACCCGGCTCGCCGCCGCCGCTCGCCGCGCCGCGCACCCGCGCCGCGCGCCAGCTGCGGGTCATAGAAGCGGTCGTCTTCCTCGGGCGCCGGCTCCGGTGGCTCCCCCGGGGCGCGCGACGGCAGCACGCTGGATATGCCGGCCGCCTGGGGAGGAGGACGGGCATGTGTGCGGAATGAGCACGCGGGCCTAGGCCTCAATACAATGGGTACTACATGCTGTTATGTACGACAGCGGAGTGCTTTCGCAGCGACGGGACAGCCGTGCTAATGTCCGCCGGCAGACATGGCAAGAGCCCTACTGTCTACCGCTCAGGAACAAGACATATTTTGGTAGGGCTACTGGGCTGCTACTGGGCTCTGAACGGGTAATTCCCCACAGCCCAGTAGCCCTGTCCTTGCATCTTCGGACTGTCGTCCTCCACCCTCTAGATACTGGAAGCGAATGCACGCCGGCTTGCTGGCAACGCCTCCCTAACGAGGACGGCTTGGAGAGCATACGCAAGGAACGTCAAACAAGCCCTACGTCAAGGCCTTCACTTTTTAGCCAATGAACGGTGGCATCCTTGTAACATTAGCAAGGTGCCCCTGTGGGAGCCCCTGTGGGGCCGATCCCATTGATAGGATTCAACGCGGGCTGCCCGCCCGCACCTTGCCCCCAAGGCCCGAGACCAGGCCGGGCGCCGGTGTAGTGCCTCCGGGCAGAAGCGCCACCGCAGCGGCCGCCAGCGACGCCGGAACGCCCGGCAGGCGCATTCCGCTGGCCAGAGCAGGTCGCACGGAGACCACCCCTGTTTTCCGGGGCAGGCACAGCGGTGGATCCAGCAGCGGATATTTTCAGGACGTGAGGGGTAAGGCAAGGGAAAACGCTGATGCGGAGTCGGCTACGGCGGACGCTCCATTGTAAAGGGATTGTCCGCGGCGACCCGTGGATCGCGGCGAAGCGGGTGGGACAATGGCTTTCCTGAAGACCGTCTGGGGGCCCTACGGTGCAAATCGTTCCTTTGGGTCGCGTTGCCGGATGTTGGCCGGTGCCCTCAATACCTGGAGCTGTCAGCGGGGCGCCAGCTCCTGGGGCCGCGGGAGCGGCAACAGCAGCCGCGCCCGCCACGGCGGCTCCTCCACCGCCTGCCACTGTCGTTGCTCGTGCGCCCGCCGCTGGTGTCGCCAGCTTGGTGGCAAGCTGCAAAGGGAAATGGGGCAAGGCACGATGAAGAGCGTCACAGGCGTGCCTGCTTCCGCTGCCATAGCAAGGACAAGGGAGTGCCTGGGGCCCTTCCGCGCTGCCACGAGATGACATCTTCCCACCAGGGCACGGTATCCATGGCCTATTTGGATTGGAAAATTATCTGTTCCCAACTATAACACAATGGCAGGAGCGCGAAATGAGAGGCAACGCGAGAAGATGCAGCTGGATGTCGCCCATTGCAAGAAGGGCAGCGCCCTCCCCCCGTACCCCAATGAACCCGCCCGTAGCCTGACCCAGGCTGTGGCAATGAGAGCTAGTCACCTGCGGCAACTTTGATTTAAGCTTTTCCTGGATCTCCTTCTGCAGCTGAAGCGCCTTCTTTGCCTTTTCAAGCGCATCAAGGTTCAGCGCCCGGGGAGGTGCAGCACCGGCCGGCGCGGCTGACCCCGCAGCCCCAGGCCCCAGAGAAACAGCGGCAGAAGCGTAATCAGCAGGCACCAAACCCGGCGCTGCTATCGGCAGCTTTTGAAGCGCTGCTGCCGCGGCCTGCGCCACAGCTGCTGCGGCGCCCGAAGGTAGGTGGGAGCCCGGCGCCCCTGAAAGGCTGGCACCTGGTTGGCCCGGAGCAAATCCAACGGGACGAGCGCCAGGGGGCTGGGCGTACTTCGCTGCGACCGCCGCAGCAAGAGCGGCCGCTGAAGCTGCGGGGTTCTGGCCGGGAGCTGAAGCGGGTCCCGAGTCCCACCTGTATTAGACAACGGTGCAGCGACAATTGAAGGGTTAAACAGCAAAATGCATTCAGGGTTTCGCATCCCAACATTTCCATGGTATAAGCCTGGGCCGGTTCCCCACGGCACTTCAGACATGACCACGCACGGGATCGACCGTCTACGTCACGTCGAATCAATCCCGTTCCGGCACGCTCACCTGCCACGTTTCGCAGCCGGCGCATTTCCATCCGGCAAGCTTTCCGCTTCGCGCTTATCCATCCCAGCGACGAAATTTCCTATCTACACGGAACCTTTTGTCAGCATAGACGACGCTAATCCTCGCTGGCCGACTTAGTATATGTACCGTGCACTGTTTGCAGGAGTACATTCGATGCGTTGATGGAGGTTCATGCCCTGAAACAATGAGTACGGCAACGAGGCGAAAACGGTCCGGCCACCTCAAAATGGAAGCAAATTGTCTCGTCGACCTTCATTCTTAGTTAAAGAGAATGCTGGCCCATCGCGTTCAGCCCTTCCGTGCGGCGGCGCCCAGCCGGCGTCGCCTGTCAGTCGTCTGCAAGGACTCGCGTATTGGGCGTGCGCCTATTGTCGTGCCAAAGGGCGTTACTGTCACGCTTGAGGGTAACCTTGTCCGCGTGAAGGTCGGTCAGTATCAGGGCAGACTTGTTTGCGGCAGAGCACTCGCAGACACTCAAGATGCCCGGCCCTTCATCTCTGTTGCAGGGTCCTAACGGCACCCTTGAGCAGGCGCTGTCGCCGCGGGTTAAGATTGAGCAGGTGCGCTGCACATTTGCGTTAGGTCGTGTAGCAGCCACGAGAATTGTGGCAGCCTGCAGTCACACCAGCGCTGCATTCTGTGCCACCGCACAGGTGGATGGAAAGCTTAAGCTTTCCAAGCTGGGCGAGGACCGCGTGGCGATGTCTCAACACGGTCTCAGCCGGTATGTGAACTGCTAATAATTTTTTGTGGCCTCGCACGAGTCGTCGCTGTCTCCTCTCGCCACTGACAGCCATAAATTTTCCCCTGACAAATTATCAGGACTCTGGTGAACAACATTGTCACTGGTGTCTCAACGGGCTTTGAGAAGCGCATGGAAATGGTGAGCCTTCACGACCCGAGAGTCTGGGTGGCTGCACATGTGTGGCTGCACATTTGTAATATCTTAACTTTGGTTTGGTGGTTGACCTGCAGGTGGGCACGGGTTACCGTGCGAGCGTTGCCGGCAAGGAGCTTACGCTGAACGTGGGATACAGCAAGCCTCGCGTGCTGGCTATTCCGGAGGGGCTGAAGGTTGCGGTGAGTGCGCGGAAAGGCACGACGTGGGCTTCGGGGCCTGCCGCTCTATGTCCTGGGCATCGCATCTGATGACATACGTGGGTGCACCAGGCGGGGTTTGGGTTCAGGGGGCAGCAGCAAGGCGCTGTCGACTTGGGCGAGGCAATTGGGTACTTCGCTACTCCGCTGTTCCCTAGTGATCTCTGGCTGTGCTGCGCATTCGGAGCCGCTCCATGAGAGCTCCCGGGGCCCAAAAAGGAGGTGCTCGAGACGGAGGCCATATCATCTGAATATGCTATGTGTGGGGCGTGCACAAGACGGCACAACGTACCGCTCAGTCTCATTTTAAGCGCATGAGCGTACATGAGATACTTGCAAACACATCGGGTTACAAGTGTTTTGGGTTGCACCTGCAATTGTTCCGCTGCTGCAGGTTGAGAAGAACACCGCACTAGTGATCTCGGGGGCCAACAAGGTGGAGGTGGGCGATTTCTGCGCCACCATCCGTCGGCAACGCCCACCAGAGCCCTACAAGGGCAAGGGCATTCGCTACTCTGGGGAGGTCATTAAGCTGAAGGAGGGCAAGGGCGCTGGTGGCAAGAAGAAGTAAGCAGCAGCCCGCAACGTCTGCACGCATTCTTCCTTTGGGGGGCATGCGGCAGAGGGCGCCCTGTTTGGGGCGTCGTTGGCTGCTGGGTTGACCATGTGAGTTCAGCCCTCGATTTTGAGGGACATTGGGCAGGGATGGCCCTGCGTCCTGACAGATGGTGCTGAGTATATCAGCTTGTGACCGGGAGGCCGTTCTGCGGCTGTTCATGTAATGTGTCAGCGGGCTGAGTTTAGTGCGCGAGCCCGCCGGGAGGCCATCCGGAATCTGGAGCGAGATCGTGCCGCGCCCGGCTCGGTTGCCACAATTATGTGAACGTGCAGTTCAGTGAAGGGACGAATTTTGCAGTTTCATGAAGGAAGGGCGCTGACGCGGGCACTTGCGGTGTTATCTCGTTCAGCTTCGCCCGGCAGGTTATGGGCACGCCGATGTTCCAGGGCAGGTGCATTGTACATGATGAATGTGTAATGCAAAACGTCATGCTGCAGTACGGCAAGCGTGCGGCGTTGAAGCCGTGCTCGTCTTTCATGGAACAGGACGGAACTGCATGAAGTTTCCGTCGAGCGCGTCATGGCAAGCGCGCCTGCCCCGGTGGCGCAAGCCGTAGCGTGAGCAAATGCTTTTGCCCAGCAGGAACCTTACATGTGAATGGCGATATTCATGGAGGACGGCAGCACGAGGACGAGTTGTGTGAGTTACAAAGGTTGAGGAGTTCGTAACCCCCGTTTCCGACATATACAAGTCGGGGGCCCAAGGGTTGACAGAATGCCTAAAAGCATAACAAAACAACACGCATTGGCACGGAACATAAACGCCCAAACAGGCAGGGTTCTATTACCAAGCCTCCAGCAGGCCGTCCAGATGGAGGAATCCTTCCACTGCCGTGTTTCTCATTAATAATGCCAGAAGAATGCAAGGATTACAAGGGGAACCGATGTTCATATCGGTTGCTAGCCGTACATGCTAGACGGACTGTTTGTCAGGGTAAATCAGCGTCGCTGAGGAATTGGCGTCACGGAACAGTTAATGTAGCTGGTTAGCAGTAGTTGATTCTGTCGGAGGCCGTTGGCCGTTAGTAGCACTTGACATTTCGGCGGGGAGCAAGCCGTTGCGTGCAGCGTAATTACGCGAATCTGCGCTAAGTTGTGTTATCTCCGTCTGTTTATACGTATTTTACGTGGCATACATTCGCGCCACGTTCCGGCCGGCTGCGAGGTGTTGCACCGTGCTTCAGGCGTATTCGGAACAAGGAACAAGCTTGCCGATGTCGTTATTATGCCGGGGTGGCGGCATAGCCGTCACCTCCAGGCACTGCTATGCGTAGCTGCGCAGAGGCTTTACACAACTAAGGACTGGTTATATCAATCAATAGTTATCTAAGCGGTGATTATCTTGCCGTTATCATCAATCAGCGGAACGGTAAACAAGCCGACCGCGTGCAGGCGGGCCCAAGCGAACATCGCAGGGCACCGTGTAGTTGGTTACGTAGACTCGGACAGCTCACTTTCTTGCCCTGCAGGCTACAAAGCCGCACCGCCAAAGAGGTATTTCATTGTAACGACACCTATTGCCTTGTCTCTCTTTATATCATGTTTGCCAGTGATCGCGCCGTTTCGTAACGCGTTGGACATCGCGCGTTTGGGTAGTTCGTAGTCCTTACCGCCCAACCTTCTAGTGAGGCGCCTACGTGGCCGAACCGTCCAGCCGACGGCGGTTTCTCCTGACATGTTCATCCTACCCCAGGGGCACCCACGGAGGGGTGCCGAAAGCCAAGCCTCCAAGGCCCACCAGCACCAAGCCCGCACATCACTCAGAATGGGAAAAAGCAAAAAAGAGAGCCCCAGAAGCACAGGGCCCGCAAGAGGTCCAGACGCACGAAGAACGAAACCAGACAAACAAGAGAGCGTCCTCAGGACGCCTGCCACCGAGTCGACAGACCGGCACTAATCGCGCCGACAAACCAGAAACGTGAGAGCAGCCACATAGCAGATCACCTCGCAACACCACGGTGCCGCCGCCGCCGCCCCGACGAAGACAAGCACACACACGGCAAGCAAGGACAAAGCAAACAGAGGGCAGGACACAGGCGCCCGCGGAACACTCCCGCCGAAACCGTCAGGGGGAGCCGGGAGGGGAGACAGAGTCCGGAGGGCCGACAAACACAACACGGCCCGCCTGGCTGGCGAGGAAGGGGTGATCCGCCGGGACCGCCTCCCAACCAGCCGGCGCGGTCCCAAGGGCCGCGAACGACGCGACGCGGGCCCAGAAGTCGGCAACAACCGCCGCACCAACGCCGACCAACTGAGCCCGAGCAAGGGGGGCGGCGGGAGCACCCCCCCGGTACATGCGTTGACGGCCACGCTCCAGCGCCGCCAGGGCCGCCAAAGCCACAACATCCCACACGCAGGGACGGATCCCGGGGGGGGGGCACCACGAGCCATAGCTGAAGCCCGTAATGTAGGACATCATTACTGTACGGCATTGCGTATAACGATTTGACGCATCCCCGCAATTACAACTGCTATGAGGAAGCGTACATGATGTGAAATTCAAATGGGTTGACGTTAAAATTTGCGGATCTCCGATTGCCGGCCGCATGCGTACGATAGGAATGATCCCGTCTGTTTTGCTGTTCCGATCACTGTGTAACACCGGCACAGTATTTGAATTGAGTGATCTCATTAACAGTCGATATGGGAGACAAAATGATCCCGTCGGTTTTGAAACACCCACACAATATTTGACGAGAGTGATCTTACTGACGTTGATAATAATGGTCGACATCAGAGACGATACTCCTAATCTGCAATGATAGTTCGGCAAGTGTCCGCGAATTGACAACCGCCCTGCTAATGCATCAATGATTTTTCCGAAGTGGTAATAGCAGAGCCATCCACAGCAGGCACTAAGCACTACCGTCCCCGCGGCTGCTCCTTGATTTACGTCATGAACGTTGCGACACTGCTACACGGACGGCCCGGGGGAAGGGGGGTGTGGGGGGATGGGGGGCAACAGCCCCCCGCCCCCCACCAGCGGGGGGAAGGGGGTCTGGGGGAGGGGGGCGGCAGCCCCTCCCCCCAGCATGGCCCAACGGCGTTGACACACGGAAACGGATTCTTGCATTTAATGTACTCATACTACGATAACGATAATAAAGCATTACGGGCTCCAGGGGCTAAGTTCTTCGATGCTATCTTCATGTGCTGGTGTTGGCAGACCCTTTGCTCTCCAGGGACATAGCTCCCAGCAACACAACCAAAACTGCATCAACTTCCGATGCGCCAAGCGTGGGATGAAGACACTGTCATGCGATAGCCACCTAATAACGTCCGCCCTTGTGAAAAACAGGCCCGCCCAATGCTTATGTATGGACTCTTGCGCACCTCGTTGCTTCCCTTCTGATGGGTACACCGGTGGCAAGACATTAAGACGTTCATGTTCCCAACCGCTAATAAACCGCTCCCAAAAACCGGCATGATCGATCCAGCACAGAGGCTCAATCAGCAACCACTCAACACGTTCTTCGGCATTGGCTACTTCTTGCGATAGACCACTCCAAATATCACACTCTCCTGCACTCTCAAGTATGAGAATTACCGCATAACCGTGGCACCCCAACCACTCCAGTGTGGATTGGGGGACGGAACTGGCACGCACTTGGATGCCCGCTTTCCAGGCTTCCGGAATCTTTGTGGTCCTGACACTACGGTATAGCTGGGTATAGGGATTGTGGTGAGATGTTTCGTATGCGAAGGTTACAAGGGGAACCGAGGTCCAGATCGGTTGCTAGCCGTACATGCTAGACGGATTGTTCATCCTACCCCAGGGGCACCCACGGAGGGGTGCCGAAAGCAAAGCCACCAAGGCCCACTAACCTCACCAACCCCAAGCCCACATGACGCGCAAAACGTGAAAAAGCAGGACACCAGGGCCACCAGCACCAAGCCCGCAGCGCCACCAGGCCCACCAAAGCCCAAGCCGACACAAGGGAGAGAGTATGCAAGGGCTACAAGGGGAGCCGGGGACCACAGCGGGTCCACAGCGACACCACCAGGCCCGCCAGCCCCGCGCCCGCACAAGGGACAAGGCACAAGGGGGGTCACAGGAGATTCGCGCAGGGTCCACTGCGACGTAGGCAAGCATACACCCGGCAGGCAAGGGCTAAACCAAACAAAGGGCAGCCCAGAGGCGCCCACGGAACACAGCCACCGAAACCAGAAGGGCGGCGGAGAGCGGGGACCCGGCGGCAGGCTGCGGGGGGGGGGCGGAGAAGGGCCGTGAGGGCGGGGCTGGGCCGCCCTCCGGCTCGAAGCAAGGCGTGACGTGTCCGGCGGGCATAGGAGGCGGCGGCGCGCACCTACGCCGTGGCGGCGGCAGAGCGAGCTGCCGTGACTCGGGCAGCGGCGGAGACATCACCCGCTTCCAGCTGGCGCTGTGCCTCGTCCGCGGCGGCATGGGCGGCAACGGCAGCATGGCAGGCAGCGAGGCGGTGGTACCGGGCCAGCCGGTTGAGGCGGGCGGCAGAACAACCCAGGGCGCGCTTGAAGGCGGGTCACCACTGCAGGAGGCAGCGAGGGTCATCAGGCGCGGCGGCGGCGGCGGCGGCAAGCAGCCACTCCTCAAACTGGCACCGAAGATCGGGGAACCTGGTGGAGGTACAGACAGATGCGCAGCGATGTGGTGGGCCCGCTGCCGACGATGCGCACTTGCGCAGGCCGCTACCCCAGCCCGGCACAGGGAGACCCAGGGACCGGGCCTGGCCTTCTAGAGACTGAAGGTAGGCAGCCAACGAGCCGCAAATACGCGGACGATGCGGGAGGAGGTCGATGCGGCGAACATCCGTAAGGGCGTCTAGGCGGAGGCAGCGCAACCCGCTGGTGGTCAGGGCCTCTGTGACCGAAGGCAGTAAGGGAGCTGCGTTAATTATGGTGGTTGAACGAGCCCGAGTCCGTGGCGGGCGCAGATGTGGGGCGGCGGACATAGTGGGTCACCTGCTACAACGAGTTGGCGGCTGAGCATATAACGATTTGACGCATTCCCGGTTTCCCGCAATTGCAATTGGATGCGAGGATTGCAAGGGAAACCGGTTGTCACACCGGTTGCTAGCCGTACAGGCTAGACAGACTGTTCATCCTACCCCAGGGGCACCCGCGGAGGGGTGCCAAAAGCAATGCCAACAGGCCCACCAACACCAAGCCCGCATCGCCACCAGGCCCACCGATCCCTAGCCTACGCAAGCAGCAGAGACGCTGCGAGGACCACCAGTACCAAGTCCATCCAAACAGAAAAGACGCCACAAGGCCCGCCAGCACCGTGCCCGCACAAAAGTCCAGTGGGGTCACGGGAGGCCCACGCAGGGCTCACCGCAACCGAGTCAAGCACACACGCGGTATGCAGGCAGGAAAGTGAACCAAGGGCAGCACACAAGCGCCCGTGGATGCCTCCCGCCGAGACCGTCAGGGGGATCCGGGAGGGGAGGCAGTGTCCGGAGGGGCGACAAACACAACACGGCCCGCCTGGTTGGTCCGGAAGGGGTGGGCCGCCGGGACCGCCTCCCAACCATCCGGCGCGGCCCCTAGGGCCGCGAACGACGCGATATGGGCCCAGAAGTCGGCAACAACCGCAGCACCAACACCGACCAACTGAGCCCGACCAATCGGGGCAGCGGGGGCGGCTCCCCGGTACATGCGTTGGCGGCCCCTCTCCATCGCCGCCAGGGCTGCCAAAGCCACAACATCCCATACGCAGGGCCGAACCCCCGTAATGTAGGGTGACACTACTGTACGGCTGAACGTATAACGATTTGACACTTCCAAGAGACCTAGCCAGATCTTAAGCAGCGAATCTAGTGTGCAACTTAAATGTCTGTTGTTTGAGGGTGTAGGCCTTCTCCGTGGCTGCCTGGCTGGCTGGCTGGCTGCCTGCCCGGCTGAGTGACGACCAACCTTGATGGCTCGATACGCTGTAAGGCAAGCTTAATACACCTTAACCAGCCCTTATATATAACAAGGGGTTGGTGTCGGCTTCCTTGAAGCCGGAAAAAGGGCGGGGCCCCGTTCAATCCGTACGGGTTAAGTTGAGTGCGAGGGCGAAAGTGTGGACAGTCCTGCTGATATATAGCCAGAGCTTTATCCCCGAAATGCCTGCTTGCGGAGTCGTCAGCAAGGCCTGCCGGCGCCGCTCGAATCACGTCATCCCGCCGGGTGCATGAGCGCATGGATCGAAATACGGCATCATTTCCAAAGCGAGCGGCGAGGGCGTCAAGTGTGAGAGTGTCCTGACAGTCCTGCTGATAGACAGCCAGAGCTTTATATCCGAAATGCCTGCGGCTTGAGCAATCCACCCCATGTTCAGCATCGCGCTCCGTCTCGGCACTGTGCAACTCTTCCCGCGAGCGCATTGGCTTAAGTAACATGACAGTAGACGTAGAGTGTATCATTCACATATCACGCAGGCTGACTTGCCAATAGAAGGACAGCGGAACTGTTTGCGAGGGTCGCGACGACGTGCAGTTACCGACGAGAATGCACAGGCTTCGCTACCGAGGTATCCGCCGTATCGTAGAGCAGGCTTGACAAGTTTAACATTAGGACAGGACTGTAGAAGTCCCCTAGGTTGCCGACTGGACTTGTCGGGCGGCCCGCAGAAGAGCGCCGCATCGTGCGTGCATTGGCGGCTTGGCTTCCAACAACCAACAGTTTGCCCCTCATGGTTTGCTCCTTGCAACCTTTGTAATAGTAATATGCGTCAAGACGATCGGACCGGCTAGCAGAGCTGCTGTGGTGTGGTCGCGGGAAGAATGTTCGCAATGCAAACATAGTTGGTTGCTTGCCCGAAACGAAGATTCATTTCACGCCGTCATGTCAGAATTCCACTTTAAGGAACGATGAATCTTCTGGAATTAATTATAGGCCGAGAGGTGTTGGTTTGACCTCGGCCTCGGTCCATGGAGACTGCCAAACTGTTTTGTACTCATGCGATGTTGGGTTCCAATAATAAATTTACCGTGCAATAAAGAATGTAATCTTTTACTTATGCAGCCTTTCCGTTGGCCGAAAGTCTGCACTTGTCCAATTACTTCCATCCCACGTCCCACGCACGTCCCACGCACGGACATGGGCAATCCTACAGGGCGGGGCCTCTTAATAAGTGAGGATGGATGGATGGATGTTACAAGCTTCAATGAGCTCGTACGGCTCAAACGAACCCGGAGGCTCATGAACCGCCTCAGTCGCGCACAAAAAGGTAAAGAAAACCAAAAAGACAAAGAATGATTCGAAGCGATGGTGGTACAGTGAATGAAGTAGACTGGATGTGTTCGCACACAAACAAACTCTTAGGAAGCGATACGCTCACGCCTCAAAGCAAACATCTCGTAAATAGCTTTCGCAAGACCACGCTGGTCATCAACTTGCATGACATCGTGAACACTCGCAGTAGTGGGTACACCTAGGCCCCAAATCTTCTGCCGCGCCGACACAAGAGCAGGACACTCCCACAGAAAATGCTTCTCGTCCTCGATAGCGCCATCAGAACGACACGCTTTGCATACACGAAGCTCTCTAGACCGACTGCTTTCACTGTTAACCGCCAAATCGGAAACGCACAACCGAAAACGAAGTAAGGAACGATGGTGTGCCGGGGGGATATAACCCTCAAATTGCTTCGGCAGCCCCATCCAATGCTTATGGCGACACATCTTAACACCGGGCTTTCTGGCGTCTGTAACGAAAGCGCGCGGGTCCACGGCTAACCTATCGCTACCCCAGTCGTCGTTGACGCGACCCCTGAGGGTGTCCATCAGCGCCTCGACGTCAAGCCTGCTAGCCGCGTACCGCCTGACCCTAGTATCGATATTACCTGCCGCCGCGTCCTCGGCCCAGACATGCCCTAAATAATTCAGAACCCGGATGACCTTGGAGCCCCATCCGTCACCCTGCAAATTCGTTTCTAAAGCTAACCGGATCTCGTGGCGAAAGGCACTGTGGTACACGGTGCTAGTGACCTCCACCAAACTATTCCAAAAACGAAAAACAGACTCGGCCCAGTGTAACTGCAAGGGCATCTGACCTAGCTCCCTAAACAACAACTGAAGAGGTGGAACGGCGGCTCCAACCAATTGCTTCATAAATGAAATCTGAAGCTTGACCATACGGTCTCGCGTAGCCGCTTCGAAATAGCAGGATCGTGGAGCTTCATTGGCCGGGAAACCCCTCTCTAGCAAGGCTAAAACCAAGTCGGCACCCCACAGCTGCGAACCGTACGACAACACGGAACGGACTTGCGCGTTGAAACATTTCATACCGATGGAGGGCAACAGAAGCCCTTGCCGCCGTAATTTACTGAGCAGGGCAAACATGGCCCTCCGGCCCGCAGCATAAAGCTCGTCCGTGCAGGAAGCGAAGGCACTGTTAGGGCCAAAATGCAGTGAAATGAGTGTGGAATGCTGGTTGTTGTTAAGGGGTACGGCAGCAGGCGGGCGGAGGAAACACTGCCGGTGTTGTTACATGCGCTTGGGGCTTGGCGGTGTGTTGGCGTTATTGGCCTATCTTTTTTGGATATAATTTATAAGCAGTCCCTTCTCGTTGGGTTACTTCACTTCCATGCAGTCTTTTCGGCAGCATCGGCTAAATGTGGAGGCGGCAATGGCCCGGGCTGCGGCTGTTGCCTCCAGGAAGGAACACTTTGGCAGCTATTGGCGGACTGTGCCGACTCCTATGCAGGAAGCTCTCTTGGAAGCAGCGGCGCTTCGCGCTGGGGCCCCGCCCAAAAAGATGTTTGATGTATAAGAGATGTTTGACTGAGTCCACGGTCCGAGGCCGCACTCGCTCCAACGCATCCCGATTCATTCCAAATTGTATTGTGTTATTCACACATAATGTTTTTATGACGGAGTTTCGTCGTTTCGATAACCAAATATATATTTGCATAGCGAACAATGTTCCCGCGACCACAGGCGACCACACCACAGTTCTGCTAGCCGGTCCGACCGCCTTGACGCATATTACTATTGCAAGTACTTACGAAGGGTTCAAGGGACAAGCTATGAGGGGCAAATTGGTTGTTGGACGCCAAGCCAGAATGCACAAGTGGCCCGTTTATTTACAGGTTATGTTCAGTTCGCAGCACAACTCTCCGCGACAATGGAGTGCGCCGCAAGTGCCGCCGCAGAGCGACCGCCAGAGCCAGGGCCTTGTCCAGCGGCCAAATCTTCCCTTGCAAGGGAGCCCTCTGGATGGAGGTGCTTTCGCCAACAGCACGTGCATGTGCGTTTGCTTCGCAACCGTACCTTGGCAGAGAAAAGAAAGCAGTAACTTCGCCTCTCCTATTTCAAGGACCAATATGACTGACAAATTGCGCAAGCTAAGACCCTGTGAGCGACACGTGCAAACCACCGAAGCGCGCTACCGTATGCTTTTGATTCCCCTCGACGAGGAAATAACAACTGGTAACAAACTGACACCGGCAGGTAAGCTACCTAGCTGCGTGGACTGGCCAATGAACGACCGCCGAGAGGGCAAGGCAACATTGTGCAGTTCTTCGCCGAACTGCCCAGCACACGAGTGCGTGCGTAGGCGCTGGCATGTCGTACGGCCACCTCGCTCCCATCACACGATGAGGCCGGGCGAGACGCGCGCACCTCTGTCCTCTCAGCACGCGCCTGCCATCGAGGGATGCTCACGCGAATCTCCAACGTCCACCATTACGTCTCGTCTCGTCCCCGTCACGTGGCGGCTCAGCTCGGACTCGCTACAACATCTCGGTTTGTATGCAACGCCCCTGCTGCTTGCAAGTTTACCTCGTTTTTCTTTTGCAGACGGGAAGGATTCTGATACGTTACCGTTCACGGGCCCCGGCCTAAACGTGGACAACCCCCGAATACTCACACCGATGGAATCCGCACTGTCATCCACCGCAGACGACACGCAGTGCTCCGTCTGTTGTCCACGGCCGCCTCTGCGCAAATGTGGCCGCCCCAACCGCCACTGTCGCTGCGACCCAGCCCGCTGTAGCCGCTGCCCCTTCTATGCAGCGTACCGTCTGGGCATGGGGCGTTTACGCCGTGCGAGTGTCGCCGTGCGAGTGACGTCTGCACGTCAGCAAGGCACAAATGCTCAGAAAACGCTGCAGAAAAGGTGCGTATGCTCCAAGCGAGATGTCTCCACGACAGCACGCATTTGGTAGACGCAGAGAAACGACCTCCCCCACCCTCCCTGGATGGGACTGTGCACCAAGCACTCCCAACCGTGCGCGAGTGCTGGTCCCCCGCAAGCGTGGACCAGCACGTGGACCGAGGAAAGCGTGGGGAAGGCTTCGGTGCTGCAATCGCTCTTCTCTACCCTCCCTTCAAGACATGTCTGCATCCGGCAGGTTCCAGTCCCATCGGTTCACACCCATGCCATGTTTGCTTCCCTTTGAGGCTCCCTGGCGTGCTAACTGCTGCCGACTTACTAGCAATTACCCGACAATGCCATGCAGCGACGCCATATCATGCCGGCATTTGAGGCGATTGCCGGCAACCCATGCTCCCTGGAGGCCGCCACCTCCACATCTCTTACTCATGTCATACTCAAACCAATTGACAGGCACGTCCGAACTACAAGACACGTGACGCATAACGGGCACGGCGCTGCATATGCCTCGGTGTTGCGCAACTCAGGGCATTGGCGGCGCACTGGTACGGTAGCGCACATCGCGAGGCACAAACAGACGCCATGCCCCCCGCGCCCGTCACGACTGGACAGACACACGCAAAGCAATTCGGTCTGCATGACACCCGTTCCTCGTGTACGATCCGATCCGATCCGATCCGCGGCCATGGCGCCACACACACGCCTGTGAGCCGGGCATGGCGCGGGGTCGTTTCCCAGGACAGGTCTCCTGTGATGTAAGGACGGGTAGCCGCGGGCGCTTTTGTGGCGCCGGCAGCAGCTTCTGAGGACCCAGCCGGACAGGACCGCAGGGCTGAGGCCTCAGGATTCCTAGGGCTGCAGCGGTGCCGAGTACTGGCAGTCTCGAGGTCGAGCGATGAGGGCTGAGGCACATCACGCCACTCTCCCTCCTCCCGGAGGCAAAGAGCGCTTCGGCGCTCTTAACTCTGCTGGCGAGAGCGCCCATTTCAGGGTCGCTAGCAGCGTCACCTGGTCAGGGTCATACCCGGAAGTTATATAATACACATACGCTACGCGAACACACGAACGCACACATGCACATGCACACGCACGAACGCACATAAATACACACACATGCTCACCTACGCGCACACACACACACAGAGACACACACACGCGTCGCCATGGAGCCTACGGCTGAATGGAATTCGCCCGGCCGCGCGGGAAGACTAAATGGTTTCAAGGGTAACCCCCATGCCACAACGGGCTGACGGCTGCAACCCTGCCGACCCACGGCCATGATAAGCGGACCAACACGCGGTGCCCGCACGCGGCAATATCGAAACCGCAAACACACGCATGCATGCACACATTGGCGCGCGGGCTTCGCCGCCGCTGCCCACCGCAGCCGAAGCCATCATCACAGGTGTACGGCAGGAGGGCGTCCGGGCGCCGTACGGCAAGCATCAAATCTGCGCGGGCCGGGGGGGCTGGCACCAAGGCACCGGCAAGCGATGCTAGGCACCGCCCGAACTCTTCCCGCGTCTGTCGAAAACACGCATATCTGAAACCCCAAAACACACGACGATGCTTGCACGCGCTTGAAGGGGTGAATTCCTCGCCACATTTCGTCAGGCCTCCCGATTCCGGCAAACGAATACCGAACAGTACCGGCATTGTCAACAATCTTGCGAAAGAAGTTATCCTATCCCGGCGGGTTACACGCCTGACGCCGCCCCTATCCCCCCGCGATAAGCGCACAAGCGCCCACGCACTCCGACACATTCCCACATTCCCAGGTCGCAGATGCTGCCATCGACCACCGCCCCTTGCGTCCTGACACCGTGACACCTGCCGTGACAACCCTGGCCGTGCAGGCGACCCCCGCCCCCACCCC